>JALMGJ010000093.1:0-386558 GCA_023362775.1 Charina bottae
ATTTTATACCCAGCTGGACACCATCTTATCAGAGATACCAAAGGAGGATAAAATTATCCTTCTGGGCGATTTCAATGCAAGAGTTGGGCGTGACTTTGATTTGTGGCGGGGGATCATTGGGAAAGAAGGCGTTGACAATAGCAACATGAATGGAATCTTACTTCGGACTAAATGTGCAGAGCATAACCTTGTCATTACTAACACACTCTTTCGCCAGAAAAATAAATTTAAAACATCATGGAAGCACCCACGGTCGAAGCACTGGCATCTTTTAGATTATGTAATCGTCCGTGCTAGAGATCGCCGTGATGTACTTCTCACGAGAGCCATGACGAGCGCCGATGACTGCTGGACAGACCATCGATTAATTCGATCCACGATGGCCATAAAGATTGTCCCTCATCGTAGGCTCCAAGGAAGAAAACCAAGGCGTAAAATGAATACACTGGCCCTTCAAGATTCTACTAAACGAGCTTGCTTTCAATCAACTCTCAAGGAACATCTGCCTATGGAACTTCCTGAAAATGTTGAGGAACACTGGATTAAATTGAAGACTTCTATTATCTCAGCCTGTGAACAAACTAAGTTTGGATACCAAACTAAGAGACATCAGGACTGGTTTGACAAGAACGATAGTGAATTTGAACATATTATTGACAAGAAAAAGAAAGCCTTCTGGATATGGCAAAAAGATATTAACTGTGCCGTTAAGAAAAAAATTATACGCCAGTGCAAAGGCAGAATACTTTAAAAATCATTATATTAGAAGATCCTTGCTAAGAATTTGGAATAAATATAAATTAACTTTATGTTATAAAAGACCTTTATGGATCTCTACGCAAGAAGCATTTCACAGAACAGAAGTAAGAGCTAAAGACAAATGGCTGACTAACAAAGACTTTCTAAAAAAAAAACAAGGACAATATAAAACCAAATCAAAAGAAGAACTGGCCTTAGAAGGATATACTTTCCAATGGCTCTCTTACATGCAACTTGTAGAAAAATTTAAGTCGGATAAAAAAGAATTTGAATTTGAACAAACCAAATCAGAATTTGTGATACAATTATGTGAGACAGATGATCATTTAATTGCTAAAATGTATAAACTATTGTTAAAAGGTGAAATGGTAGAGGAACAAGTCAAAGACTGCATGATTAAATGGGCAAAAAATATTGGACATAATATTCAAATGCAACAATGGGAAGATATGTGGACTAAAAGATTAAAATTTACTTTGTGTTATAATTTGAAGGAAAATTTTTATAAGATGATGTACAGATGGTACATGACCCCACAAAAATTAGCTAAAATGTATGGGAATGTTTCTAAAATCAGAGAATTACTAGACCCCACCACATACAGAACAATAAGACGGGATCCGACCAGCAAAATCATGAAGCAAACCAACACACTGATAAAGAGCTCCTCCCTGCATCCCAACATACTACAATGTATTTGCAAGACAGAAGCTCTCTCACCTAGACTATACGGACTCCCCAAAATCCACAAAGACTCGATCCCACTCAGACCCATTGTAAGTGCCATTGGCTCCCCGACATATGAATTATCCAAACATTTGGCAACCCTTTTACAGACCCATATCGGACAGACTCCATCCCACATCAAAGACTCAGGACACTTCATCAACAAAATCAGCACCCTAAAACTCAACCACACGGACAAACTGGTCAGCTTTGACGTGGTCTCCCTGTTTACCAAGGTGCCTGTAAGGGACACCCTGGCACTCATCAAGCAAATCTTCCCAGAAGACATTACAGCTTTATTTCAACACTGCCTAACAACAAGTTACTTTCAATGGGAGAATGAGTTCTACGAACAGATGGATGGCGTTGCCATGGGAAGCCCCCTGAGCCCAGTCATAGCAAACTTTTACATGGAACACTTTGAAAAACAGGCTTTGGAATCGGCACCCATTACACCAACAGTCTGGTTCCGGTTCGTGGATGACACCTTCGCAATTTGGAGTCATACTGAAGAAGAACTGGAGAAATTTCTGGACCACCTAAACGGCATCCACCCCAATATACAATTCACCATGGAAAAAGAAACTGATGGCAAACTTCCATTTTTAGATACGCTGGTCATACGCAATCCGGACCTCAAACTAGGACACAAAGTATACAGAAAACCCACCCATACAGACCGATATCTACACAAAAATTCCAATCACCACCCACGACAAAAGAGAGGCATGATCAAAACCTTGGTGGATCGTGCTAATCGAAACTGTGAAACCCAATTTCTCAACAATGAACTTAACCATCTGAATTGGGTCCTACAGGCCAATGGCTATTCCAAGAATGAAATAAAAAGAGCCATCAAACCAAGAAAACAACAACCAACTGAAGAAAAACAGCCCCCCACAAACAAAGTATTCCTACCCTACATCAAAGGAGTCACTGACCGCATGGGAAAACTGATGGAAAAACACAACTTTCAAACAGTCTTCAGACCCACCAGAAAAATACAACAAATGCTAAAATCAGCAAAAGACAAAAGGGACCCCCACACCGCTGCAGGAGTATACCGCATACCATGCAGCTGTGGACAAGTATACATCGGAACCACAAAACGAAGCATTCACACCAGGATAAAAGAACATGAAAGACACTGCAGACTACAGCAACCGGAAAAATCTTCAGTAGCTGAACATGCTCTCAAGCAAACGGGACACAAAATCCTATTTGAAAACACAGAAATACTGGACAACACCAAAAGCCACTACACCAGATTATACAGAGAAGCCATTGAAATTCACAAACACCAGCACAGTTACAATAAAAAAGAAGAAAGTTTAAAAATTAGCAAAACCTGGCTACCAGTCCTGAAAAACACAGCCTGCAAAAGGTCAACGAACTCAGTCCAACCACCAGGACATGGGAATACTTCTCACAATGAACATGCTAATCACGCTCATCAGCCACTCGTTAACATTTCAACACAACAAAGAAACCCACCTAATCTCCTATAATTTAGCTCTATAAATAGAACATTGCCACTCTACCTGGGCACAGAGATTTTGCTTCTATCTGTGCTCCTGCCCTCTGAAGATGCTGGCCACAGATGCTGGCGAAACGTTAGGAACCACAACTTCCAGAACACGGCCACACAACCCGGAAGACCCACAACAGCCATTGAACTCCGGCCGTGAAAGCCTTCGACAATACATTGAATGTTTCTAACTTGTGTTGGAAATGTAAAAAAAAAAGAGGGGTCATTTTATCATATGTGGTGGACATGTGAGATTGCAAAGAAATTTTGGACTCAGATACATTCATTGATGCAAAATATTCTACAAATTCGAGTTCCATTTAAACCAGAATTATTTTTACTGGGAATATCAGAAGAACAAATAGGAAAACAATTTACAAGAATTATGCAATACATGACTACAGCTGCGAGACTTGTGTATGCACAAAAGTGGAAAAATCAGACTACACCTACGATACAAGACTGGATGTTAAAATTGATGGACATGGCAGAAAATGATAAATTGACATGTTTATTAAAAGAAAATACAAATTATTACTTTCTTAAAGAGTGGAAACCATTAACGGTCTATTTGCAAAATGTAGTAGGGGCAAAGCTTATATGGGGATTTGAAGACTAAAATATATATAAATTGATATATTAGACAAGAAATGTTTTTTAATGTTATAAATAGACCTAGCATGTAGGATTAATGTTTTAAATTACTATGACCAGGGATAAATCGGAAGTTGACTAATTTCTATGTTTCATCTTTTTCTTTTTTTCTTTACTACACATTTTTCTTCTTTCTTTGATTTGTATTTCTATTTCTTTTTCCGTTTCTAACTTTTATCTATGTATATTTAAAACTCAATAAAATATATTTTTAAAAAAGTTGGTTTTTCATACGATAGAAATAATTCTTTGTCTAAGAATTGTCTCTTTTATATTTAATCTACTCTTCAAAACCCCATGTAAGCTTCACCCCTCCTGCATTTCGCAAATAGTCCATCAATGGTTTCCACTCTTTGAGATATTGATAACTTGAGTTTTCTTTCAATAAACAAGTCAGTTTATCATTTTCTGCCATGTCCATCAATTTTAACATCCACTCTTGTACTGCTGGTAAAGTGAGTTTTCCAAAATTGTGCATAGAGAAGTCTTGCTGCTATCATATATTGTATAATTCTAACAAAATGTTTTTCTACTTGTAAATCCAATATTCCCAACAGGAATAATTCTGGTTTAAATGGTATTTGTATTTGTAATATACTCTGCATCAACGTATGTATTTGGATCCAGAATTTCTTTGCAATCTTACATGACCACCACATGTGGTAGAACGACCCCTCTTGTTTATTACATTTCCAGCAAATGTTAGAAACAGTCCCATATATTTTCGCAAGTTTTTTGGGGGGTCATATACCATCTATACATCATCTTATAGAAATTTTCCTTCAGATTATAACACAGAGTAAACTTCAATCCTTTAGTCCACATATTTTCCCATTGCTGCATATGTATGTTATGACCAATATTTTGTGCCCATTTAATCATACAATCTTTAACTTGTTCTTCCACCATTTCTCCTCTCAGCGATAGTTTATACATTTTAGCAATTAAATGTTCATCTGTTTCACAAAGTTGTATTTCAAATTCTGATTTACTCTGTTGAAATTCAAAGTCTTTTTTATCTGACTTGAATTTCTCTGTAAGCTGCATATAGGAAAGCCATTGAAAGGTATATCCTTCCGAACCAAGTTGTTCTTTTGATTTAATTTTGTATTCTCCTTTTTTAGCAAGTCCTTATAAGTCAACCATTTATCTCTTGTTTCAGTTCTATAGAATGCTTCTTGTGTAGAAATCCATAAAGGCATCTTATAACGTAAAGTTGATCTATATTTATTCCAAATCTTTAACAAAGATCTTCTAATATAATGATTTTTAAAGTCCACATTAACTTTAACTTTATCATACCATAAATATCCATGCCATCCGTATCTTAAGTCATGACCTAAATTCAATAATTTTTCATTTTTTAAAACAATCCATTCTTTAAGCGATACTAAACAACATGCTGCATAGTATAATTTCAAATCTGGGAGGCCCAAGCCACCTCTTTCTTTTGAATCTTGCAAAACTTTATATTTTATTCTCGGTTTTTTCCCTTGCCATATAAATTTGGATATATCACGGTTGCCATTGTTTAATAGGCAGAGTGCACTATTGAACTCGACCCCAGAGCCCCTCTTCCCAAACCAAAAATCTACTCCGTGACTTTAAAAGAGCGGGAGGCTTTGAGGGAGCTTATTGACAAAAATTTGGAGCGAGGTTTCATCTGGCCCATCAACAACAGGCATCAAAATACAATTTTAAATTAGGCAGACCCAAACCTCCTCGTTCTTTGGCATCTTGTAACAATTTATATTTAATTCTTAGTTTCTTGCCTTGCCAAATAAATTTCAGAATATTTCTCTGCCATTGTTTAAATGGTAAATCTGTTGACAAAATCGGTATGGTCTGAAAAAGAAACAACATCCTAGGCAAAACATTCATCTTAATCACAAATATTCTCCCCATGAGAGACAATTGTAGTTTTTCCCATCTTCACAGATCTTTTTTCACATCATTCCAAATTTTAACATAATTATTCTGAAACAACATACTATTCTTAGTTGACAAAATCACCCCCAAATATCTAACCTTTTTTTCAATCTTAAAACCTGTCTTACCCATCAGCAATTCTTGATTGGATAGTGAACGACCTGAACGTAGGACTGCCATTATTGCAAGGGAGCTGAGACGTTTTAATATTGATATAGCAGCACTCCAAGAAACTCGAAGAGCAGAAGAAGGACAGTTGAAGGAAGAAAAAGGAGGTTATACCTTCTTTTGGAAAGGACTGCCTGAACAAGAACGACAAATACATGGGGTAGGCTTTGCTATCAAAAATGACCTTGTGAAGCTCTTGTCAGAAGTTCCCACTGGCATTAATGAATGACTCTCAATTCTCCAAATAAAACTCGCCAAAAACCAGCAGGCAACTATCCTAAGTGCTTACGCACCAACACTAGATGCAGATGAGGATATCAAGGGAAAATTTTATACCCAGCTGGACACCATCTTATCAGAGATACCAAAGGAGGATAAAATTATCCTTCTGGGCGATTTCAATGCAAGAGTTGGGCGTGACTTTGATTTGTGGCGGGGGATCATTGGGAAAGAAGGCGTTGACAATAGCAACATGAATGGAATCTTACTTCGGACTAAATGTGCAGAGCATAACCTTGTCATTACTAACACACTCTTTCGCCAGAAAAATAAATTTAAAACATCATGGAAGCACCCACGGTCGAAGCACTGGCATCTTTTAGATTATGTAATCGTCCGTGCTAGAGATCGCCGTGATGTACTTCTCACGAGAGCCATGACGAGCGCCGATGACTGCTGGACAGACCATCGATTAATTCGATCCACGATGGCCATAAAGATTGTCCCTCATCGTAGGCTCCAAGGAAGAAAACCAAGGCGTAAAATGAATACACTGGCCCTTCAAGATTCTACTAAACGAGCTTGCTTTCAATCAACTCTCAAGGAACATCTGCCTATGGAACTTCCTGAAAATGTTGAGGAACACTGGATTAAATTGAAGACTTCTATTATCTCAGCCTGTGAACAAACTAAGTTTGGATACCAAACTAAGAGACATCAGGACTGGTTTGACAAGAACGATAGTGAATTTGAACATATTATTGACAAGAAAAAGAAAGCCTTCTGGATATGGCAAAAAGATATTAACTGTGCCGTTAAGAAAAAAATTATACGCCAGTGCAAAGGCAGAATACTTTAAAAATCATTATATTAGAAGATCCTTGCTAAGAATTTGGAATAAATATAAATTAACTTTATGTTATAAAAGACCTTTATGGATCTCTACGCAAGAAGCATTTCACAGAACAGAAGTAAGAGCTAAAGACAAATGGCTGACTAACAAAGACTTTCTAAAAAAAAAACAAGGACAATATAAAACCAAATCAAAAGAAGAACTGGCCTTAGAAGGATATACTTTCCAATGGCTCTCTTACATGCAACTTGTAGAAAAATTTAAGTCGGATAAAAAAGAATTTGAATTTGAACAAACCAAATCAGAATTTGTGATACAATTATGTGAGACAGATGATCATTTAATTGCTAAAATGTATAAACTATTGTTAAAAGGTGAAATGGTAGAGGAACAAGTCAAAGACTGCATGATTAAATGGGCAAAAAATATTGGACATAATATTCAAATGCAACAATGGGAAGATATGTGGACTAAAAGATTAAAATTTACTTTGTGTTATAATTTGAAGGAAAATTTTTATAAGATGATGTACAGATGGTACATGACCCCACAAAAATTAGCTAAAATGTATGGGAATGTTTCTAAAATCAGAGAATTACTAGACCCCACCACATACAGAACAATAAGACGGGATCCGACCAGCAAAATCATGAAGCAAACCAACACACTGATAAAGAGCTCCTCCCTGCATCCCAACATACTACAATGTATTTGCAAGACAGAAGCTCTCTCACCTAGACTATACGGACTCCCCAAAATCCACAAAGACTCGATCCCACTCAGACCCATTGTAAGTGCCATTGGCTCCCCGACATATGAATTATCCAAACATTTGGCAACCCTTTTACAGACCCATATCGGACAGACTCCATCCCACATCAAAGACTCAGGACACTTCATCAACAAAATCAGCACCCTAAAACTCAACCACACGGACAAACTGGTCAGCTTTGACGTGGTCTCCCTGTTTACCAAGGTGCCTGTAAGGGACACCCTGGCACTCATCAAGCAAATCTTCCCAGAAGACATTACAGCTTTATTTCAACACTGCCTAACAACAAGTTACTTTCAATGGGAGAATGAGTTCTACGAACAGATGGATGGCGTTGCCATGGGAAGCCCCCTGAGCCCAGTCATAGCAAACTTTTACATGGAACACTTTGAAAAACAGGCTTTGGAATCGGCACCCATTACACCAACAGTCTGGTTCCGGTTCGTGGATGACACCTTCGCAATTTGGAGTCATACTGAAGAAGAACTGGAGAAATTTCTGGACCACCTAAACGGCATCCACCCCAATATACAATTCACCATGGAAAAAGAAACTGATGGCAAACTTCCATTTTTAGATACGCTGGTCATACGCAATCCGGACCTCAAACTAGGACACAAAGTATACAGAAAACCCACCCATACAGACCGATATCTACACAAAAATTCCAATCACCACCCACGACAAAAGAGAGGCATGATCAAAACCTTGGTGGATCGTGCTAATCGAAACTGTGAAACCCAATTTCTCAACAATGAACTTAACCATCTGAATTGGGTCCTACAGGCCAATGGCTATTCCAAGAATGAAATAAAAAGAGCCATCAAACCAAGAAAACAACAACCAACTGAAGAAAAACAGCCCCCCACAAACAAAGTATTCCTACCCTACATCAAAGGAGTCACTGACCGCATGGGAAAACTGATGGAAAAACACAACTTTCAAACAGTCTTCAGACCCACCAGAAAAATACAACAAATGCTAAAATCAGCAAAAGACAAAAGGGACCCCCACACCGCTGCAGGAGTATACCGCATACCATGCAGCTGTGGACAAGTATACATCGGAACCACAAAACGAAGCATTCACACCAGGATAAAAGAACATGAAAGACACTGCAGACTACAGCAACCGGAAAAATCTTCAGTAGCTGAACATGCTCTCAAGCAAACGGGACACAAAATCCTATTTGAAAACACAGAAATACTGGACAACACCAAAAGCCACTACACCAGATTATACAGAGAAGCCATTGAAATTCACAAACACCAGCACAGTTACAATAAAAAAGAAGAAAGTTTAAAAATTAGCAAAACCTGGCTACCAGTCCTGAAAAACACAGCCTGCAAAAGGTCAACGAACTCAGTCCAACCACCAGGACATGGGAATACTTCTCACAATGAACATGCTAATCACGCTCATCAGCCACTCGTTAACATTTCAACACAACAAAGAAACCCACCTAATCTCCTATAATTTAGCTCTATAAATAGAACATTGCCACTCTACCTGGGCACAGAGATTTTGCTTCTATCTGTGCTCCTGCCCTCTGAAGATGCTGGCCACAGATGCTGGCGAAACGTTAGGAACCACAACTTCCAGAACACGGCCACACAACCCGGAAGACCCACAACAGCCATTGAACTCCGGCCGTGAAAGCCTTCGACAATACATTGAATGTTTCTAACTTGTGTTGGAAATGTAAAAAAAAAAGAGGGGTCATTTTATCATATGTGGTGGACATGTGAGATTGCAAAGAAATTTTGGACTCAGATACATTCATTGATGCAAAATATTCTACAAATTCGAGTTCCATTTAAACCAGAATTATTTTTACTGGGAATATCAGAAGAACAAATAGGAAAACAATTTACAAGAATTATGCAATACATGACTACAGCTGCGAGACTTGTGTATGCACAAAAGTGGAAAAATCAGACTACACCTACGATACAAGACTGGATGTTAAAATTGATGGACATGGCAGAAAATGATAAATTGACATGTTTATTAAAAGAAAATACAAATTATTACTTTCTTAAAGAGTGGAAACCATTAACGGTCTATTTGCAAAATGTAGTAGGGGCAAAGCTTATATGGGGATTTGAAGACTAAAATATATATAAATTGATATATTAGACAAGAAATGTTTTTTAATGTTATAAATAGACCTAGCATGTAGGATTAATGTTTTAAATTACTATGACCAGGGATAAATCGGAAGTTGACTAATTTCTATGTTTCATCTTTTTCTTTTTTTCTTTACTACACATTTTTCTTCTTTCTTTGATTTGTATTTCTATTTCTTTTTCCGTTTCTAACTTTTATCTATGTATATTTAAAACTCAATAAAATATATTTTTAAAAAAGTTGGTTTTTCATACGATAGAAATAATTCTTTGTCTAAGAATTGTCTCTTTTATATTTAATCTACTCTTCAAAACCCCATGTAAGCTTCACCCCTCCTGCATTTCGCAAATAGTCCATCAATGGTTTCCACTCTTTGAGATATTGATAACTTGAGTTTTCTTTCAATAAACAAGTCAGTTTATCATTTTCTGCCATGTCCATCAATTTTAACATCCACTCTTGTACTGCTGGTAAAGTGAGTTTTCCAAAATTGTGCATAGAGAAGTCTTGCTGCTATCATATATTGTATAATTCTAACAAAATGTTTTTCTACTTGTAAATCCAATATTCCCAACAGGAATAATTCTGGTTTAAATGGTATTTGTATTTGTAATATACTCTGCATCAACGTATGTATTTGGATCCAGAATTTCTTTGCAATCTTACATGACCACCACATGTGGTAGAACGACCCCTCTTGTTTATTACATTTCCAGCAAATGTTAGAAACAGTCCCATATATTTTCGCAAGTTTTTTGGGGGGTCATATACCATCTATACATCATCTTATAGAAATTTTCCTTCAGATTATAACACAGAGTAAACTTCAATCCTTTAGTCCACATATTTTCCCATTGCTGCATATGTATGTTATGACCAATATTTTGTGCCCATTTAATCATACAATCTTTAACTTGTTCTTCCACCATTTCTCCTCTCAGCGATAGTTTATACATTTTAGCAATTAAATGTTCATCTGTTTCACAAAGTTGTATTTCAAATTCTGATTTACTCTGTTGAAATTCAAAGTCTTTTTTATCTGACTTGAATTTCTCTGTAAGCTGCATATAGGAAAGCCATTGAAAGGTATATCCTTCCGAACCAAGTTGTTCTTTTGATTTAATTTTGTATTCTCCTTTTTTAGCAAGTCCTTATAAGTCAACCATTTATCTCTTGTTTCAGTTCTATAGAATGCTTCTTGTGTAGAAATCCATAAAGGCATCTTATAACGTAAAGTTGATCTATATTTATTCCAAATCTTTAACAAAGATCTTCTAATATAATGATTTTTAAAGTCCACATTAACTTTAACTTTATCATACCATAAATATCCATGCCATCCGTATCTTAAGTCATGACCTAAATTCAATAATTTTTCATTTTTTAAAACAATCCATTCTTTAAGCGATACTAAACAACATGCTGCATAGTATAATTTCAAATCTGGGAGGCCCAAGCCACCTCTTTCTTTTGAATCTTGCAAAACTTTATATTTTATTCTCGGTTTTTTCCCTTGCCATATAAATTTGGATATATCACGGTTGCCATTGTTTAATAGGCAGAGTGCACTATTGAACTCGACCCCAGAGCCCCTCTTCCCAAACCAAAAATCTACTCCGTGACTTTAAAAGAGCGGGAGGCTTTGAGGGAGCTTATTGACAAAAATTTGGAGCGAGGTTTCATCTGGCCCATCAACAACAGGCATCAAAATACAATTTTAAATTAGGCAGACCCAAACCTCCTCGTTCTTTGGCATCTTGTAACAATTTATATTTAATTCTTAGTTTCTTGCCTTGCCAAATAAATTTCAGAATATTTCTCTGCCATTGTTTAAATGGTAAATCTGTTGACAAAATCGGTATGGTCTGAAAAAGAAACAACATCCTAGGCAAAACATTCATCTTAATCACAAATATTCTCCCCATGAGAGACAATTGTAGTTTTTCCCATCTTCACAGATCTTTTTTCACATCATTCCAAATTTTAACATAATTATTCTGAAACAACATACTATTCTTAGTTGACAAAATCACCCCCAAATATCTAACCTTTTTTTCAATCTTAAAACCTGTCTTACCCATCAGCAATTCTTGATTGGATAGTGAACGACCTGAACGTAGGACTGCCATTATTGCAAGGGAGCTGAGACGTTTTAATATTGATATAGCAGCACTCCAAGAAACTCGAAGAGCAGAAGAAGGACAGTTGAAGGAAGAAAAAGGAGGTTATACCTTCTTTTGGAAAGGACTGCCTGAACAAGAACGACAAATACATGGGGTAGGCTTTGCTATCAAAAATGACCTTGTGAAGCTCTTGTCAGAAGTTCCCACTGGCATTAATGAATGACTCTCAATTCTCCAAATAAAACTCGCCAAAAACCAGCAGGCAACTATCCTAAGTGCTTACGCACCAACACTAGATGCAGATGAGGATATCAAGGGAAAATTTTATACCCAGCTGGACACCATCTTATCAGAGATACCAAAGGAGGATAAAATTATCCTTCTGGGCGATTTCAATGCAAGAGTTGGGCGTGACTTTGATTTGTGGCGGGGGATCATTGGGAAAGAAGGCGTTGACAATAGCAACATGAATGGAATCTTACTTCGGACTAAATGTGCAGAGCATAACCTTGTCATTACTAACACACTCTTTCGCCAGAAAAATAAATTTAAAACATCATGGAAGCACCCACGGTCGAAGCACTGGCATCTTTTAGATTATGTAATCGTCCGTGCTAGAGATCGCCGTGATGTACTTCTCACGAGAGCCATGACGAGCGCCGATGACTGCTGGACAGACCATCGATTAATTCGATCCACGATGGCCATAAAGATTGTCCCTCATCGTAGGCTCCAAGGAAGAAAACCAAGGCGTAAAATGAATACACTGGCCCTTCAAGATTCTACTAAACGAGCTTGCTTTCAATCAACTCTCAAGGAACATCTGCCTATGGAACTTCCTGAAAATGTTGAGGAACACTGGATTAAATTGAAGACTTCTATTATCTCAGCCTGTGAACAAACTAAGTTTGGATACCAAACTAAGAGACATCAGGACTGGTTTGACAAGAACGATAGTGAATTTGAACATATTATTGACAAGAAAAAGAAAGCCTTCTGGATATGGCAAAAAGATATTAACTGTGCCGTTAAGAAAAAAATTATACGCCAGTGCAAAGGCAGAATACTTTAAAAATCATTATATTAGAAGATCCTTGCTAAGAATTTGGAATAAATATAAATTAACTTTATGTTATAAAAGACCTTTATGGATCTCTACGCAAGAAGCATTTCACAGAACAGAAGTAAGAGCTAAAGACAAATGGCTGACTAACAAAGACTTTCTAAAAAAAAAACAAGGACAATATAAAACCAAATCAAAAGAAGAACTGGCCTTAGAAGGATATACTTTCCAATGGCTCTCTTACATGCAACTTGTAGAAAAATTTAAGTCGGATAAAAAAGAATTTGAATTTGAACAAACCAAATCAGAATTTGTGATACAATTATGTGAGACAGATGATCATTTAATTGCTAAAATGTATAAACTATTGTTAAAAGGTGAAATGGTAGAGGAACAAGTCAAAGACTGCATGATTAAATGGGCAAAAAATATTGGACATAATATTCAAATGCAACAATGGGAAGATATGTGGACTAAAAGATTAAAATTTACTTTGTGTTATAATTTGAAGGAAAATTTTTATAAGATGATGTACAGATGGTACATGACCCCACAAAAATTAGCTAAAATGTATGGGAATGTTTCTAAAATCAGAGAATTACTAGACCCCACCACATACAGAACAATAAGACGGGATCCGACCAGCAAAATCATGAAGCAAACCAACACACTGATAAAGAGCTCCTCCCTGCATCCCAACATACTACAATGTATTTGCAAGACAGAAGCTCTCTCACCTAGACTATACGGACTCCCCAAAATCCACAAAGACTCGATCCCACTCAGACCCATTGTAAGTGCCATTGGCTCCCCGACATATGAATTATCCAAACATTTGGCAACCCTTTTACAGACCCATATCGGACAGACTCCATCCCACATCAAAGACTCAGGACACTTCATCAACAAAATCAGCACCCTAAAACTCAACCACACGGACAAACTGGTCAGCTTTGACGTGGTCTCCCTGTTTACCAAGGTGCCTGTAAGGGACACCCTGGCACTCATCAAGCAAATCTTCCCAGAAGACATTACAGCTTTATTTCAACACTGCCTAACAACAAGTTACTTTCAATGGGAGAATGAGTTCTACGAACAGATGGATGGCGTTGCCATGGGAAGCCCCCTGAGCCCAGTCATAGCAAACTTTTACATGGAACACTTTGAAAAACAGGCTTTGGAATCGGCACCCATTACACCAACAGTCTGGTTCCGGTTCGTGGATGACACCTTCGCAATTTGGAGTCATACTGAAGAAGAACTGGAGAAATTTCTGGACCACCTAAACGGCATCCACCCCAATATACAATTCACCATGGAAAAAGAAACTGATGGCAAACTTCCATTTTTAGATACGCTGGTCATACGCAATCCGGACCTCAAACTAGGACACAAAGTATACAGAAAACCCACCCATACAGACCGATATCTACACAAAAATTCCAATCACCACCCACGACAAAAGAGAGGCATGATCAAAACCTTGGTGGATCGTGCTAATCGAAACTGTGAAACCCAATTTCTCAACAATGAACTTAACCATCTGAATTGGGTCCTACAGGCCAATGGCTATTCCAAGAATGAAATAAAAAGAGCCATCAAACCAAGAAAACAACAACCAACTGAAGAAAAACAGCCCCCCACAAACAAAGTATTCCTACCCTACATCAAAGGAGTCACTGACCGCATGGGAAAACTGATGGAAAAACACAACTTTCAAACAGTCTTCAGACCCACCAGAAAAATACAACAAATGCTAAAATCAGCAAAAGACAAAAGGGACCCCCACACCGCTGCAGGAGTATACCGCATACCATGCAGCTGTGGACAAGTATACATCGGAACCACAAAACGAAGCATTCACACCAGGATAAAAGAACATGAAAGACACTGCAGACTACAGCAACCGGAAAAATCTTCAGTAGCTGAACATGCTCTCAAGCAAACGGGACACAAAATCCTATTTGAAAACACAGAAATACTGGACAACACCAAAAGCCACTACACCAGATTATACAGAGAAGCCATTGAAATTCACAAACACCAGCACAGTTACAATAAAAAAGAAGAAAGTTTAAAAATTAGCAAAACCTGGCTACCAGTCCTGAAAAACACAGCCTGCAAAAGGTCAACGAACTCAGTCCAACCACCAGGACATGGGAATACTTCTCACAATGAACATGCTAATCACGCTCATCAGCCACTCGTTAACATTTCAACACAACAAAGAAACCCACCTAATCTCCTATAATTTAGCTCTATAAATAGAACATTGCCACTCTACCTGGGCACAGAGATTTTGCTTCTATCTGTGCTCCTGCCCTCTGAAGATGCTGGCCACAGATGCTGGCGAAACGTTAGGAACCACAACTTCCAGAACACGGCCACACAACCCGGAAGACCCACAACAGCCATTGAACTCCGGCCGTGAAAGCCTTCGACAATACATTGAATGTTTCTAACTTGTGTTGGAAATGTAAAAAAAAAAGAGGGGTCATTTTATCATATGTGGTGGACATGTGAGATTGCAAAGAAATTTTGGACTCAGATACATTCATTGATGCAAAATATTCTACAAATTCGAGTTCCATTTAAACCAGAATTATTTTTACTGGGAATATCAGAAGAACAAATAGGAAAACAATTTACAAGAATTATGCAATACATGACTACAGCTGCGAGACTTGTGTATGCACAAAAGTGGAAAAATCAGACTACACCTACGATACAAGACTGGATGTTAAAATTGATGGACATGGCAGAAAATGATAAATTGACATGTTTATTAAAAGAAAATACAAATTATTACTTTCTTAAAGAGTGGAAACCATTAACGGTCTATTTGCAAAATGTAGTAGGGGCAAAGCTTATATGGGGATTTGAAGACTAAAATATATATAAATTGATATATTAGACAAGAAATGTTTTTTAATGTTATAAATAGACCTAGCATGTAGGATTAATGTTTTAAATTACTATGACCAGGGATAAATCGGAAGTTGACTAATTTCTATGTTTCATCTTTTTCTTTTTTTCTTTACTACACATTTTTCTTCTTTCTTTGATTTGTATTTCTATTTCTTTTTCCGTTTCTAACTTTTATCTATGTATATTTAAAACTCAATAAAATATATTTTTAAAAAAGTTGGTTTTTCATACGATAGAAATAATTCTTTGTCTAAGAATTGTCTCTTTTATATTTAATCTACTCTTCAAAACCCCATGTAAGCTTCACCCCTCCTGCATTTCGCAAATAGTCCATCAATGGTTTCCACTCTTTGAGATATTGATAACTTGAGTTTTCTTTCAATAAACAAGTCAGTTTATCATTTTCTGCCATGTCCATCAATTTTAACATCCACTCTTGTACTGCTGGTAAAGTGAGTTTTCCAAAATTGTGCATAGAGAAGTCTTGCTGCTATCATATATTGTATAATTCTAACAAAATGTTTTTCTACTTGTAAATCCAATATTCCCAACAGGAATAATTCTGGTTTAAATGGTATTTGTATTTGTAATATACTCTGCATCAACGTATGTATTTGGATCCAGAATTTCTTTGCAATCTTACATGACCACCACATGTGGTAGAACGACCCCTCTTGTTTATTACATTTCCAGCAAATGTTAGAAACAGTCCCATATATTTTCGCAAGTTTTTTGGGGGGTCATATACCATCTATACATCATCTTATAGAAATTTTCCTTCAGATTATAACACAGAGTAAACTTCAATCCTTTAGTCCACATATTTTCCCATTGCTGCATATGTATGTTATGACCAATATTTTGTGCCCATTTAATCATACAATCTTTAACTTGTTCTTCCACCATTTCTCCTCTCAGCGATAGTTTATACATTTTAGCAATTAAATGTTCATCTGTTTCACAAAGTTGTATTTCAAATTCTGATTTACTCTGTTGAAATTCAAAGTCTTTTTTATCTGACTTGAATTTCTCTGTAAGCTGCATATAGGAAAGCCATTGAAAGGTATATCCTTCCGAACCAAGTTGTTCTTTTGATTTAATTTTGTATTCTCCTTTTTTAGCAAGTCCTTATAAGTCAACCATTTATCTCTTGTTTCAGTTCTATAGAATGCTTCTTGTGTAGAAATCCATAAAGGCATCTTATAACGTAAAGTTGATCTATATTTATTCCAAATCTTTAACAAAGATCTTCTAATATAATGATTTTTAAAGTCCACATTAACTTTAACTTTATCATACCATAAATATCCATGCCATCCGTATCTTAAGTCATGACCTAAATTCAATAATTTTTCATTTTTTAAAACAATCCATTCTTTAAGCGATACTAAACAACATGCTGCATAGTATAATTTCAAATCTGGGAGGCCCAAGCCACCTCTTTCTTTTGAATCTTGCAAAACTTTATATTTTATTCTCGGTTTTTTCCCTTGCCATATAAATTTGGATATATCACGGTTGCCATTGTTTAAAAGGCGCTTCTGAAGCCAATATAGGTACTGTTTGGAGAAGATATAAAATTCTTGGTAAAACATTCATTTTAATCACTGATATTCTACCTAATAGTGATAGTTGTAATTTCTCCCATTGATCTAAGTCTTTTTTTATATTTGTCCAAAGTAAAGAATAATTATTCTGAAGCAAATTGACATTTTTGATGTTAAATATATTCCCAAATATTTTATTTTTTTCCCATTGTAAATCCAGTTAATTCTTTCAGTTTCTCTTGTTGTTGACAATTCATATTCTCTAGGTAGCTAACCAAGCAAGCAATAGAACTACAATAGAACAAGCAAGAGGTAAAAGGATTCCAACACCAGCCTCAAGAAAACCCTTCAAGTACAGCCCTTCCCGCTGGCAGACTGACTGATACATCAGCAGGATCTCCAGTTGGTTCCTATGGCCCAATTTAAAAATAACAGGCACTCACATCCATCAGAAGCAGAGGCCTTGGTTAGGGCACAGTTCTCTTTACAGATCTTGCAGCATTCTGGCACAGATATATTCACACAGCATTAAGGTTATTGGATGATCTGGGAACTGGGAGCACAGATCTCCAATAACGTGTCCACTCACTTGTCCACCACAAAGTTGTGGATGACCAAGGTCTTATTAGCTGGTACTGTATATACCACTGACAAGATCAAGGTAACAAATGGACTGGCCACCAGGACCAAAGATTGGGTAGCTGGACTAAAAGTGGAGATTAGCACTGAATTGTCAATCTCCCTTCCGCTGGAATAGCCTCTTTGTGCCTCTCACTATACCTCCCTTGACTCATTACAACAGTTATCAACCAACTGTCTGCACTACCACTGCACAAATCTCTAATCAGATCATCAGCCAATAATCCATATTCACATACTACTCACATTTCTCACTCTTGGAGGCAATTTTATTTTTGGTAGTTCTAAAAACAATCAAATTCATGCTGAATACTGTGTATTAGGTTCTGAATGGCTTACAATACCCTGATTTACTCTCTGTTATTAGGCTGGCAGAGCAGTAAAAAACCACACTTACTGCTATAATGTATAATTATATAATTTGTAGCTCTGTTGCAAAATGGCTATCATAAAGCAGTACTGTAGTGTAATCTAAGTGAGTTGCTGTGGAATTCTCAGGCAACTTTCACTCATTCTCACATCACCCTGCCACTTTTTTTCTTCCAGGTTCATGTGTTTGTCAAGTTAAATCCAGCATTCAGTTTGAGGAAGCTGCATGCTCCACTGAATTAAAAGACTAGGTGCATTATTCAATGTTCAAAAACTGAAATATAGTTTGTACATAAAGTACAAGTTTGGTTAGAAATTTTGTGTTTAATGTATTTTTTTCACTGCATTCAGCCATAGACTTGGTTAACAGTTGTTTGTTTATAATTATAACATGCCCTTCAAATATATTATACAAGCAGTTTGCAAAACATATTTAAAATCACAAATATACTAAAATTATAAACTGGAATTTAATTCTATTATTTTCTAGAGCACGTTAACGTGAAACAAGCTCCATATAGTTACAGTATGTGGTTGTGGGAATGTGATTCTGGACTTGTTGGTCATGTTGAAGCTTCTCCATTTCCACCCTATATCCATGCATTGAACAGTGAGCCTGATGTACATTCACCTCCTCAAAAATTAGAAACTTCTGAGCTGAAGTCCAGATTGTGCACACCTACAGATTGCTTTAATTCTCCTGGCCTCCTGGAAGCTGGTAAAAACTTGCCTTTAGAACTTTACTGTAGAGCTCTCAATGCCAGGTGTATTAATTATAATTTTACTATAATTTTATATATTTCTATTATTGTATGTTACATATTACAAAATTATCATTGAATAATACTATTGAATATTCAATATTATTGAAACAGTATTATGATTCCATGCTGGAACTGTTGTTCATTCATATATTAAAAAAATATTTCCAAATATGGAAATATGCAGCCATCTGGACCTCAAAGGTGGATCTAGGAAGCACACGCAGAATGTGAGCTGGAGTGTCCTCTCAGTTCTTCATGACCATAAGGTGGTCAGATACACAGATGGTTTTGAAAGATGTTTACATCTGAAAGGGTGGTGAAGGAGCTCCATAGAAATTACCTGTCAGCACTGAAAAAACTATGAAGTATCCCATTAAGTGTAATAGCATACGGCTAACCAACATATGCTAATCCTGAAAAAGCTGAGTAGGAGAAGACTTGGTTATTACATGTATATGAAGGGGGGGAACCTGTTAGGGTGCATTTTAATTGGAGACCAAGACACACTTACACTGAAACAAAAAATGATTTATTGACAGATACAGTACCAGAAAGCAATGGCCTGTAGAGGGCTAGGGTTTACTGATTGCATTCATGTTAAGTATATTAAAATATATAATTAGGGTAGATTAAATGAGATCACACTTATCTACACAATAAAGCCTTTACTTAAACAAAGGGCCTTAGAATCTGCCCTTATTTTTACCTAGCCATTATCAGAGATACCTTGGTTCCCAGCACTAAATGCTAGCAATTCCCAGTTGTCAGATAGTCTATGCAGCCAGCTTGCATTCTTGCTATTCAGTTTCATTTTGGTTTGTTACTTCAGGCAAGGTGGTGGATCCCAGGTGCCTGATTAATTTAGCCAAGTCTACAGTGCAGCCTTCCGTGCTTTTCATGCCGGCCACATGACTGCGGAAGCGTCTTCGGACAGCGCTGGCTCTTCAGCTAAGAAACGGAGATGAGCACCACCCCCTAGAGTCGGTCACGACTGTGCGGGGGAAACCTTTACCTTTTTACACTGCAGCCTGTTAAATAATTTCACTAGATTTGCAAGACTATACATAATATTGGGGTACAAATTAAATCCCCAGAAATCCTCCTATGGATGGAAAACTACAAGGAACTTCTGCAACTGGAGTGTCAAAAAACTTCCATACTGTTGCCAAGAAAACAACAAGGATGCCTTCATAGAGTCAACAGAAGTTGAGCTTCCTTTGGGGGAGCCTTTTAACTTTTTATTGTGCCCAGTGAGTGGTGTGTGCATGTGTGTGTGTGTGTGTAAGATCCCTGTGCATTTATCCCGACTGCTGACCAGAGCTGTGCGTTGAACCGGTCTAAGACGCCCCCAGGCCCCTGCGAGCCCTTGTTGGGAGATTCTTCTTCTAACTGCAATGGAGAATCAGGAAAAACAAACATGAATGAAAAGCCTCATGTGAGCCATTGCAACGAGGCCGATTATAGTGAATGCAGAATTCGACTTTTAGAACTCAAGTTCCCCGCTCAGTCAAAGACCCGATTTGAAAAGTAGCTGGTGATTCTTGTTCTATCTGCAAAGGAGAATCAGGAAACCCATGTGTTTTCCTGAATCTGTCTCTGTCTTAAGAGAAATCAAAAGAACAAATTGAGCAAAATCGCTATTCTGCCACTTTCCCCAAAATGGAGTGCATGGCAAAAGTAGAAACAAAAGTGCATGGCAAAAGTAGAAACAACTTAACTACAGCGTTGTGTTAGCAATCCCATGAGAGTTCAGAATTGACATCTCACTAGTCTAGGACACTCATCCAGTTTCATGCACCATCACAGAGAAGCCTCATGTGAGCCATTGCTACGAGGCCCATTATAGTGAATGCAGAATTCCACTTTTAGAACTCAGGTTCCCCGCTCAGTCAAAGACCCGATTTGAAAAGTAGCTGGTGATTCTTGTTCTATCTGCAAAGGAAAATCAGGAAACCCATGTGTACCAGTATCTGTATTAAGAGAAATCAAAAGAAAAAATTTAGCAAAATCGCTATTTGCCACATTGCCCAAAATGGAGTGCATAGCAAAAGTACAAACAAGGGGAAACAACTACAGTGTTGTGTTAGCAATCCCATGAGAGTTCAGAATAGAAATCTCAAAAGTCTAGGACACTCATTGAATCTCATGCACGATCACAGAGAAGCTTCATGTGAGCCATTGCTACGAGTCCCATTATAGTGAAAGCAGAATTCCACTTTTAGAACTCAAGTTCCCCGCTCAGTCAAAGACCTGATTTGAAAAGTAGCTGGTGATTCTTGTTCGATCTGCAATGGAGAATCAGGAAAAACAAGTGTTTTCCTGAATCTGTCTCTGTCTTAAGAGAAATCAAAAGAACAAATTGAGCAAAATAGCTATTCTGCCACTTTCCACAAAATGGAGTGCATGGCAAAAGTAGAAACAAAAGTGCATGGCAAAAGTAGAAACAACTTAACTACAGCATTGTGTTAGCAATCCCATGAGAGTTCAGAATGGACATTTCAACAGTCTAGGACACTCATCCAGTTTCATGCACCATAACAGAGAAGCTTCATGTGAGCCATTGCTACGAGGCCCATTATAGTGAAAACAGAATTCCACTTTTAGAACTCAAGTTCCCCACTCAGTCAAAGAACCGATTTGAAAAGTAGCTGGTGATTCTTGTTCTATCTGCTATGGAGAATCAGGAAAAACAAGTGTTTTCCTGAATCTGTCTCTGTCTTAAGAGAAATCCAAAGAAAAAATTGTGCAAAATAGCTATTCTGCCACTTTCCACAAAATGGAGTGCATGGCAAAAGTAGAAACAAAAGTGCATGGCAAAAGTAGAAACAACTACAGCATTGTGTTACCAATCCCATGAGAGTTCAGAATTGACATTTCAACAGTCTAGGACACTCATCCAGTTTCATGCACCATAACAGACAAGTTCATGTGAGCCATTGCTACGAGGCCCATTATAGTGAATGCAGAATTCCACTTTTAAAACTCAGGTTCCCGGCTCAGTCAAAGACCCGATTTGAAAAGTAGCTGGTGATTCTTGTTCTATCTGCAAAGGAAAATCAGGAAACCCATGTGTGCCAGTCTCTGTATTAAGAGAAATCAAAAGAAAAAATTTAGCAAAATCGCTATTTCCCACATTGCCCAAAATGGAGTGCATAGCAAAAGTACAAACAAGGGGAAACAACTACAGTGTTGTGTTAGCAATCCCATGAAAGTTCAGAACTGACATCTCAATAAACTCATCCAGTTTCATGCACCATCACAGAGAAGCTTCATGTGAGCCATTGCTACGAGGCCCATTATAGTGAAACCAGAATTCCACTTTTAGAACTCAAGTTCCCCACTCAGTCAAAGAACCGATTTGAAAAGTAGCTGGTGATTCTTGTTCTATCTGCAAAGGAGAGTTCAAAATAGACATCTCAAAAGTCTAGGACACTCATCGAGTCTCATGCACCATCACAGAGAAGCTTCATGTGAGCCATTGCTACAAGGCCCATTATAGTGAATGCAGAACTCCACTTTTAGAACTGAAGTTGCCCGCTCAGTCAAAGACCCAATTTGAAAAGTAGCTGGTGATTCTTGTTCTACCTGCAAAGGAGAATCCGGAAAACCATGTGTTTTCATTAATCTCTCTCTTTCTTAAGAGAAATCCAAAGAACAAATCTCAGAAGAAACGCTATTCTGCCACATAGCCCAAAATGGAGTTCATAGCAAAAGTACAAACAAGGGGAAATTTAACTACAGCGTTGTGTTAGCAATCCCATGAGAGTTCAGAATTGACATCTCAATACAATCTAGGACACTCGTCGAGTTTGATGTCTATGAAGGTTCTCAGTCATCCAGGTGGAATTGTCTGTAGCTTGAATCATGTCAACTGGATTTCTATTTTCTCAGTAGAAACGTTTCGCTCCTTATCCAAGGAGCTTCTTCAGTCTGAGCAAAGTTGGTAAGGGAATCCTAAATATGTTCCTAGGTAGCTGTGTGACCTTACACCTGGGGCTAGGTCATGGTTATATTGAGATGTAATTTTTAAGTCCTTTTATCATCTAAATGAGGGTCGTTAAAATCACCATGCTGCTGTTGAGCTTCTGAAATGGTCTTAATCTTCCTAGGCACAGAAGACAAAACGGGGAGGAAGATGGGGGAGAGTTTGTGCCTGAGGCCCCCACCTCTATTCAAGGAAGGATTTTCCAAGTTGGCATAAATGGATGATGCACCACCACAGAGAAGCCTCATCTTAGCCATTGCTATAATGCCTATTATAGTGAATGCTACAGCGTTGTGTTAGCAATCCCATGAGAGTTCAGAATTGACATCTCAATACTGTCTAGGACACGCATCGAGTTTGATGCACCATCCCAGAGAAGCCTCATCTTAGCCATTGCTATAATGCTTTCTATAGGGAATGCAGAATTCCACTTTTAGAACTCGAGTTTCCCGCTCAGTAAAAGACCCGATTTGAAAAGTAGCTGGTGATTCTTGTTCTATCTGCAAAGGAGAATCCGGAAAACCATGTGTTTTCCGGAATCTGTCTCTGTCTTAAGAGAAATCAAAAGAACAAATTGAGCAATATCGCTATTCTGCCACTTTCCACAAAATGGAGTGCACGGCAAAAGTAGAAACAAAAGTGCATGGCAAAAGTAGAAACAACAGCGTTGTGTTAGCAATCGCATGAGAGTTCAGAATTGACATTTAAACAGTCTAGGACTATCATAAAGTTTCATGCACCATCACAGAGAAGCTTCATGTGAGCCATTGCTACGAGGCCCATTATAGTGAATGCAGAATTCCACTTTTAGAACTCAGGTTCCCCGCTCAGTCAAAGACCCGATTTGAAAAGTAGCTGGTGATTCTTGTTCGATCTGCAAAGGAGAGTTCAAAATTGACATCTCAAAAGTCTAGTACACTCATCGAGTCTCATGCACCATCACAGAGAAGCTTCATGTGAGCCATTGCTACAAGGCCCATTATAGTGAATGCAGAACTCCACTTTTAGAACTGAAGTTGCCCGCTCAGTCAAAGACCCAATTTGAAAAGTAGCAGGTGATTCTTGTTCTATCTGCAAAGGAGAATCCGGAAAACCATGTTTTTTCATTAATCCCTCTCTGTCTTAAGAGAAATCCAAAGAACAAATCTCAGAAGAATCGCTATTCTGCCACATAGCCCAAAATGGAGTTCATAGCAAAAGTACAAACAAGGGGGAAACAACTACAGTGTTGTGTTAGCAATCCCATGAGAGTTCAGAATTGACATCTCAATAGTCTAGGAAACTCATCCACTTTCATGCACCATCACAGAGAAGCTTCATGTGAGCCATTGCTACGAGGCCCATTATAGTGAAACCAGAATTCCACTTTTAGAACTCAAGTTCCCCACTCAGTCAAAGACCCGATTTGAAAAGTAGCTGGTGATTCTTGTTCGATCTGCAATGGAGAATCAGGAAAAACAAGTGTTTTCCTGAATCTGTCTCTGTCTTAAGAGAAATCAAAATAACAAATTGAGCAAAATAGCTATTCTGCCACTTTCCACAAAATGGAGTGCATGGCAAAAGTAGAAACAAAAGTGCATGGCAAAAGTAGAAACAACTTAACTACAGCATTGTGTTAGCAATCCCATGAGAGTTCAGAATTGACATTTCAACAGTCTAGGACACTCATCCAGTTTCATGCACCATAACAGAGAAGTTCATGTGAGCCATTGCTACGAGGCCCATTATAGTGAATGCAGAATTCCACTTTTAAAACTCAGGTTCCCCGCTCAGTCAAAGACCCGATTTGAAAAGTAGCTGGTGATTCTTGTTCTATCTGCAAAGGAAAATCAGGAAACCCATGTGTGCCAGTCTCTGTATTAAGAGAAATCAAAAGAAAAAATTATATAAATTATATAAGTTATATAAATTAAATAAATTAATAAATAAAATAAAAAATTTAGCAAAATCGCTATTCTGCCCCTTCCCCCAAAATGGAATGCATGGCAAAAGTAGAAACAAGGGGAAACAACTACAGCGTTGTGTTAGCAATCCCATGAGAGTTCAGAATTGACATCTCAATAGTCCAGGACACTCATCTAGTTTGAAGCGCCATCATAGAAGCCCATTATAGTGAATGCAGAATTCCACTTTCTACTTAATACCAGTCTCTGTCTTAAGAGAAATCAAAAGAAAATATTTAGCAAAAACGCTAATCTTCCTCATTGCCAAAAATGGAGTGCATGGCAAAAGTAGAAACAAGGGGAAACTTAACTACAGCGTTGTGTTAGCAATCTCATGAGAGTTCAGAATTGACTTCTCCATAGTCTAGGACACTCATCTTGTTTGAAGCACCATCACAGAGAAGCGTCATGTGAGCCATTGCTACGAGGCCCATTATAGTGAAAGCAGAATTCCACTTTTAGAACTCAGATTCCCCGCTCAGTGAAAGACCCGATTTGAAAAGTATCTGGTGATTCTTGTTCTAACTGGAAAGGAGAATCAGGAAACCCATGTGTTTTCCTGAATCAGTCTCTGTCTTAAGAGATATGAAAAGAACAAATTGAGCAAAATCGCTATTCTGCCACTTTCCCCAAAATGGAGTGCATGGCAAAAGTAGAAACAAAAGTGCATCGCAAAATTAGAAACAACTTAAGTACAGCGTTGTGTTAGTAATCCCACGAGAGTTCAGAATTGACATCTCAATAGTCTAGGACACTCATCTAGTATGAAAGACCATCACAGAGAAGCCTCATGTGAGCCATTGCTACGAGGCCCATTATAGTGAAAGCAGAATTCCACTTTTAGAACTCAGATTCCCCGCTCAGTGAAAGACCCGATTTGAAAAGTAGCTGGTGATTCTTGTTCTATCTGGAAAGGAGAATCAGGAAAACCATGTGTTTTCATTAATCTCTCTCTGACTTAAGAGAAATCCAAAGAACAAATCTCAGAAGAATCGCTATTTGCCACATTGCCCAAAATGGAGTGCATAGCAAAAGTACAAACAAGGGGAAACAACTACAGCATTGTGTTAGCAATCCCATGAGAGTTCAGAATTGACATCTCAATAGTCTAGGACACTCATCTAGTTTCATGCACCATCACAGAGAAGCCTCATGTGAGCCATTGCTACGAGGCCCATTATAGTGAATGGAGAATTCCATTTGTAGAACACAAGTTCCCCGCTCAGTCAAAGACCCGATTTGAAAAG
Organism: Charina bottae; assembly: GCA_023362775.1. Lineage (NCBI taxonomy): Eukaryota > Metazoa > Chordata > Lepidosauria > Squamata > Charinaidae > Charina > Charina bottae. The sequence goes on from JALMGJ010000093.1 coordinate 26,347, forward strand.
TAGCTGGTGATTCTTGTTCTATCTGCAAAGGAGAATCAGGAAACCCATGTGTTTTCCTGAATCTGTCTCTGTCTTAAAAGAAATGAAAAGAACAAATTGAGCAAAATCGCTATTCTGCCACCTTCCCCAAAATGGAGTGCATGGCAAAAGTAGAAACAAAAGTGCATGGCAAAAGTAGAAAGAACTTAAGTACAGCGTTGTGTTAGCAATCCCATGAGAGTTCAGAATTGACATCTCAATAGTCTAGGACACTCATCTAGTTTGAAGGACCTTCACAGAGAAGCCTCATGTGAGCCACTGCTTCGAGGCCAATTATACTGAATGCAGAATTCCCCTTTTAGAACTCAGGTTCCCCGCTCAGTCAAAGACCCGATTTGAAAAGTAGCTGGTGATTCTTGTTCTATCTGGAAAGGAGAATCAGGAAACCCATGTGTACCAGTCTCTGTCTTAAGAGAGATCAAAAGAAAAGATTTAGCAAAATTGCTATTTTCCACATTGCCCAAAATGGAGTGCATAGCAAAAGTACAAACAAGGGGAAACAACTACAGCATTGTGTTAGCAATCCCATGAGAGTTCAGAATTGACATCTCAATAGTCTAGTACACTCATCTAGTTTCATGCACCATCACAGAGAAGCTTCATGTGAGCCATTGCTACGAGGCCCATTATAGTGAAAGCAGAATTCCACTTTTAGAACTCAGGTTCCCTGCTCAGTGAAAGATCCGATTTGAAAAGTATCCGGTGATTCTTGTTCTATCTGCAAAGGAGAATCAGGAAACCCATGTGTACCAGTCTCTGTCTTAAGAGAAATCAAAAGAAAAAATTATATAAATTATATAAGTTATATAAATTAAATAAATTAATAAATAAAAGAAAAAATTTAGCAAAATCGCTATTCTGCCCCTTCCCCCAAAATGGAATGCATGGCAAAAGTACAAAGAAGTGGAAACTTAACTACAGCATTGTGTTAGCAATCCCATGAGAGTTCAGAATAGAAATCTCAAAAGTCTAGGACACTCATTGAATCTCATGCACGATCACAGAGAAGCTTCATGTGAGCCATTGCTACGAGTCCCATTATAGTGAAAGCAGAATTCCACTTTTAGAACTCAAGTTCTCCGCTCAGTCAAAGACCCGATTTGAAAAGTAGCTGGTGATTCTTGTTCTATCTGGAAAGGAAAATCAGGAAACCCATGTGTACCAGTCTCTGTCTTAAGAGAGATCAAAAGAAAAGATTTAGCAAAATCGCTATTTGCCAGAATTCCCAAAATGGAGTGCATAGCAAAAGTACAAACATGGGGAAACAACTACAGCATTGTGTTAGCAATCCCATGAGAGTTCAGAATTGACATCTCAATAGTCTAGGACACTCATCTAGTTTCATGCACCATGACAGAGAAGCCTCATGTGAGCCATTGCTACGAGGCCCATTATAGTGAATGGAGAATTCCATTTGTAGAACACAAGTTCCCCGCTCAGTCAAAGACCCGATTTGAAAAGTAGCTGGTGATTCTTGTTCTATCTGCAAAGGAAAATCAGGAAACCCATGTGTACCAGTATCTGTATTAAGAGAAATCAAAAGAAAACATTTAGCAAAATCGCTATTTGCCACATTGCCCAAAATGGAGTGCATAGCAAAAGTACAAACAAGGGGAAACAACTACAGTGTTGTGTTAGCAATCCCATGAGAGTTCAGAATAGAAATCTCAAAAGTCTAGGACACTCATTGAATCTCATGCACGATCACAGAGAAGCTTCATGTGAGCCATTGCTACGAGTCCCATTATAGTGAAAGCAGAATTCCACTTTTAGAACTCAAGTTCCCCGCTCAGTCAAAGACCTGATTTGAAAAGTAGCTGGTGATTCTTGTTCGATCTGCAATGGAGAATCAGGAAATACAAGTGTTTTCCTGAATCTGTCTCTGTCTTAAGAGAAATCAAAAGAACAAATTGAGCAAAATAGCTATTCTGGCACTTTCCACAAAATGGAGTGCATGGCAAAAGTAGAAACAAAAGTGCATGGCAAAAGTAGAAACAACTTAACTACAGCATTGTGTTAGCAATCCCATGAGAGTTCAGAATGGACATTTCAACAGTCTAGGACACTCATCCAGTTTCATGCACCATAACAGAGAAGCTTCATGTGAGCCATTGCTACGAGGCCCATTATAGTGAATGCAGAATTCCACTTTTAGAACTCAGGTTCCCCGCTCAGTCAAAGACCCGATTTGAAAAGTAGCTGGTGATTCTTGTTCGATCTGCAAAGGAGAGTTCAAAATTGACATCTCAAAAGTCTAGTACACTCATCGAGTCTCATGCACCATCACAGAGAAGCTTCATGTGAGCCATTGCTACAAGGCCCATTATAGTGAATGCAGAACTCCACTTTTAGAACTGAAGTTGCCCGCTCAGTCAAAGACCCAATTTGAAAAGTAGCAGGTGATTCTTGTTCTATCTGCAAAGGAGAATCCGGAAAACCATGTTTTTTCATTAATCCCTCTCTGTCTTAAGAGAAATCCAAAGAACAAATCTCAGAAGAATCGCTATTCTGCCACATAGCCCAAAATGGAGTGCATAGCAAAAGTACAAACAAGGGGGAAACAACTACAGTGTTGTGTTAGCAATCCCATGAGAGTTCAGAATTGACATCTCAATAGTCTAGGAAACTCATCCACTTTCATGCACCATCACAGAGAAGCTTCATGTGAGCCATTGCTACGAGGCCCATTATAGTGAAACCAGAATTCCACTTTTAGAACTCAAGTTCCCCACTCAGTCAAAGACCCGATTTGAAAAGTAGTTGGTGATTCTTGTTCGATCTGCAATGGAGAATCAGGAAAAACAAGTGTTTTCCTGAATCTGTCTCTGTCTTAAGAGAAATCAAAATAACAAATTGAGCAAAACAGCTATTCTGCCACTTTCCACAAAATGGAGTGCATGGCAAAAGTAGAAACAAAAGTGCATGGCAAAAGTAGAAACAACTTAACTACAGCATTGTGTTAGCAATCCCATGAGAGTTCAGAATTGACATTTCAACAGTCTAGGACACTCATCCAGTTTCATGCACCATAACAGAGAAGTTCATGTGAGCCATTGCTACGAGGCCCATTATAGTGAATGCAGAATTCCACTTTTAAAACTCAGGGTCCCCGCTCAGTCAAAGACCCGATTTGAAAAGTAGCTGGTGATTCTTGTTCTATCTGCAAAGGAAAATCAGGAAACCCATGTGTGCCAGTCTCTGTATTAAGAGAAATCAAAAGAAAAAATTATATAAATTATATAAGTTATATAAATTAAATAAATTAATAAATAAAATAAAAAATTTAGCAAAATCGCTATTCTGCCCCTTCCCCCAAAATGGAATGCATGGCAAAAGTAGAAACAAGGGGAAACAACTACAGCGTTGTGTTAGCAATCCCATGAGAGTTCAGAATTGACATCTCAATAGTCCAGGACACTCATCTAGTTTGAAGCACCATCATAGAAGCCCATTATAGTGAATGCAGAATTCCACTTTCTACTTAATACCAGTCTCTGTCTTAAGAGAAATCAAAAGAAAATATTTAGCAAAAACGCTAATCTTCCTCATTGCCAAAAATGGAGTGCATGGCAAAAGTAGAAACAAGGGGAAACTTAACTACAGCGTTGTGTTAGCAATCTCATGAGAGTTCAGAATTGACTTCTCCATAGTCTAGGACACTCATCTTGTTTGAAGCACCATCACAGAGAAGCGTCATGTGAGCCATTGCTACGAGGCCCATTATAGTGAAAGCAGAATTCCACTTTTAGAACTCAGATTCCCCGCTCAGTGAAAGACCCGATTTGAAAAGTATCTGGTGATTCTTGTTCTAACTGGAAAGGAGAATCAGGAAACCCATGTGTTTTCCTGAATCAGTCTCTGTCTTAAGAGATATGAAAAGAACAAATTGAGCAAAATCGCTATTCTGCCACTTTCCCCAAAATGGAGTGCATGGCAAAAGTAGAAACAAAAGTGCATCGCAAAATTAGAAACAACTTAAGTACAGCGTTGTGTTAGTAATCCCACGAGAGTTCAGAATTGACATCTCAATAGTCTAGGACACTCATCTAGTATGAAAGACCATCACAGAGAAGCCTCATGTGAGCCATTGCTACGAGGCCCATTATAGTGAAAGCAGAATTCCACTTTTAGAACTCAGATTCCCCGCTCAGTGAAAGACCCGATTTGAAAAGTAGCTGGTGATTCTTGTTCTATCTGGAAAGGAGAATCAGGAAAACCATGTGTTTTCATTAATCTCTCTCTGACTTAAGAGAAATCCAAAGAACAAATCTCAGAAGAATCGCTATTTGCCACATTGCCCAAAATGGAGTGCATAGCAAAAGTACAAACAAGGGGAAACAACTACAGCATTGTGTTAGCAATCCCATGAGAGTTCAGAATTGACATCTCAATAGTCTAGGACACTCATCTAGTTTCATGCACCATCACAGAGAAGCCTCATGTGAGCCATTGCTACGAGGCCCATTATAGTGAATGGAGAATTCCATTTGTAGAACACAAGTTCCCCGCTCAGTCAAAGACCCGATTTGAAAAGTAGCTGGTGATTCTTGTTCTATCTGCAAAGGAGAATCAGGAAACCCATGTGTTTTCCTGAATCTGTCTCTGTCTTAAAAGAAATGAAAAGAACAAATTGAGCAAAATCGCTATTCTGCCACCTTCCCCAAAATGGAGTGCATGGCAAAAGTAGAAACAAAAGTGCATGGCAAAAGTAGAAAGAACTTAAGTACAGCGTTGTGTTAGCAATCCCATGAGAGTTCAGAATTGACATCTCAATAGTCTAGGACACTCATCTAGTTTGAAGGACCTTCACAGAGAAGCCTCATGTGAGCCACTGCTTCGAGGCCAATTATACTGAATGCAGAATTCCCCTTTTAGAACTCAGGTTCCCCGCTCAGTCAAAGACCCGATTTGAAAAGTAGCTGGTGATTCTTGTTCTATCTGGAAAGGAGAATCAGGAAACCCATGTGTACCAGTCTCTGTCTTAAGAGAGATCAAAAGAAAAGATTTAGCAAAATTGCTATTTTCCACATTGCCCAAAATGGAGTGCATAGCAAAAGTACAAACAAGGGGAAACAACTACAGCATTGTGTTAGCAATCCCATGAGAGTTCAGAATTGACATCTCAATAGTCTAGTACACTCATCTAGTTTCATGCACCATCACAGAGAAGCTTCATGTGAGCCATTGCTACGAGGCCCATTATAGTGAAAGCAGAATTCCACTTTTAGAACTCAGGTTCCCTGCTCAGTGAAAGATCCGATTTGAAAAGTATCTGGTGATTCTTGTTCTATCTGCAAAGGAGAATCAGGAAACCCATGTGTACCAGTCTCTGTCTTAAGAGAAATCAAAAGAAAAAATTATATAAATTATATAAGTTATATAAATTAAATAAATTAATAAATAAAATAAAAAATTTAGCAAAATCGCTATTCTGCCCCTTCCCCCAAAATGGAATGCATGGCAAAAGTAGAAACAAGGGGAAACAACTACAGCGTTGTGTTAGCAATCCCATGAGAGTTCAGAATTGACATCTCAATAGTCCAGGACACTCATCTAGTTTGAAGCACCATCATAGAAGCCCATTATAGTGAATGCAGAATTCCACTTTCTACTTAATACCAGTCTCTGTCTTAAGAGAAATCAAAAGAAAATATTTAGCAAAAACGCTAATCTTCCTCATTGCCAAAAATGGAGTGCATGGCAAAAGTAGAAACAAGGGGAAACTTAACTACAGCGTTGTGTTAGCAATCTCATGAGAGTTCAGAATTGACTTCTCCATAGTCTAGGACACTCATCTTGTTTGAAGCACCATCACAGAGAAGCGTCATGTGAGCCATTGCTACGAGGCCCATTATAGTGTATGGAGAATTCCATTTGTAGAACTCAAGTTCCCCGCTCAGTCAAAGACCCGATTTGAAAAGTATCTGGTGATTCTTGTTCTAACTGGAAAGGAGAATCAGGAAACCCATGTGTTTTCCTGAATCAGTCTCTGTCTTAAGAGATATGAAAAGAACAAATTGAGCAAAATCGCTATTCTGCCACTTTCCCCAAAATGGAGTGCATGGCAAAAGTAGAAACAAAAGTGCATCGCAAAATTAGAAACAACTTAAGTACAGCGTTGTGTTAGTAATCCCACGAGAGTTCAGAATTGACATTTCAACAGTCTAGGACACTCATCCAGTTTCATGCACCATAACAGAGAAGTTCATGTGAGCCATTGCTACGAGGCCCATTATAGTGAATGCAGAATTCCACTTTTAAAACTCAGGGTCCCCGCTCAGTCAAAGACCCGATTTGAAAAGTAGCTGGTGATTCTTGTTCTATCTGCAAAGGAAAATCAGGAAACCCATGTGTGCCAGTCTCTGTATTAAGAGAAATCAAAAGAAAAAATTATATAAATTATATAAGTTATATAAATTAAATAAATTAATAAATAAAATAAAAAATTTAGCAAAATCGCTATTCTGCCCCTTCCCCCAAAATGGAATGCATGGCAAAAGTAGAAACAAGGGGAAACAACTACAGCGTTGTGTTAGCAATCCCATGAGAGTTCAGAATTGACATCTCAATAGTCCAGGACACTCATCTAGTTTGAAGCACCATCATAGAAGCCCATTATAGTGAATGCAGAATTCCACTTTCTACTTAATACCAGTCTCTGTCTTAAGAGAAATCAAAAGAAAATATTTAGCAAAAACGCTAATCTTCCTCATTGCCAAAAATGGAGTGCATGGCAAAAGTAGAAACAAGGGGAAACTTAACTACAGCGTTGTGTTAGCAATCTCATGAGAGTTCAGAATTGACTTCTCCATAGTCTAGGACACTCATCTTGTTTGAAGCACCATCACAGAGAAGCGTCATGTGAGCCATTGCTACGAGGCCCATTATAGTGAAAGCAGAATTCCACTTTTAGAACTCAGATTCCCCGCTCAGTGAAAGACCCGATTTGAAAAGTATCTGGTGATTCTTGTTCTAACTGGAAAGGAGAATCAGGAAACCCATGTGTTTTCCTGAATCAGTCTCTGTCTTAAGAGATATGAAAAGAACAAATTGAGCAAAATCGCTATTCTGCCACTTTCCCCAAAATGGAGTGCATGGCAAAAGTAGAAACAAAAGTGCATCGCAAAATTAGAAACAACTTAAGTACAGCGTTGTGTTAGTAATCCCACGAGAGTTCAGAATTGACATCTCAATAGTCTAGGACACTCATCTAGTATGAAAGACCATCACAGAGAAGCCTCATGTGAGCCATTGCTACGAGGCCCATTATAGTGAAAGCAGAATTCCACTTTTAGAACTCAGATTCCCCGCTCAGTGAAAGACCCGATTTGAAAAGTAGCTGGTGATTCTTGTTCTATCTGGAAAGGAGAATCAGGAAAACCATGTGTTTTCATTAATCTCTCTCTGACTTAAGAGAAATCCAAAGAACAAATCTCAGAAGAATCGCTATTTGCCACATTGCCCAAAATGGAGTGCATAGCAAAAGTACAAACAAGGGGAAACAACTACAGCATTGTGTTAGCAATCCCATGAGAGTTCAGAATTGACATCTCAATAGTCTAGGACACTCATCTAGTTTCATGCACCATCACAGAGAAGCCTCATGTGAGCCATTGCTACGAGGCCCATTATAGTGAATGGAGAATTCCATTTGTAGAACACAAGTTCCCCGCTCAGTCAAAGACCCGATTTGAAAAGTAGCTGGTGATTCTTGTTCTATCTGCAAAGGAGAATCAGGAAACCCATGTGTTTTCCTGAATCTGTCTCTGTCTTAAAAGAAATGAAAAGAACAAATTGAGCAAAATCGCTATTCTGCCACCTTCCCCAAAATGGAGTGCATGGCAAAAGTAGAAACAAAAGTGCATGGCAAAAGTAGAAAGAACTTAAGTACAGCGTTGTGTTAGCAATCCCATGAGAGTTCAGAATTGACATCTCAATAGTCTAGGACACTCATCTAGTTTGAAGGACCTTCACAGAGAAGCCTCATGTGAGCCACTGCTTCGAGGCCAATTATACTGAATGCAGAATTCCCCTTTTAGAACTCAGGTTCCCCGCTCAGTCAAAGACCCGATTTGAAAAGTAGCTGGTGATTCTTGTTCTATCTGGAAAGGAGAATCAGGAAACCCATGTGTACCAGTCTCTGTCTTAAGAGAGATCAAAAGAAAAGATTTAGCAAAATTGCTATTTTCCACATTGCCCAAAATGGAGTGCATAGCAAAAGTACAAACAAGGGGAAACAACTACAGCATTGTGTTAGCAATCCCATGAGAGTTCAGAATTGACATCTCAATAGTCTAGTACACTCATCTAGTTTCATGCACCATCACAGAGAAGCTTCATGTGAGCCATTGCTACGAGGCCCATTATAGTGAAAGCAGAATTCCACTTTTAGAACTCAGGTTCCCTGCTCAGTGAAAGATCCGATTTGAAAAGTATCTGGTGATTCTTGTTCTATCTGCAAAGGAGAATCAGGAAACCCATGTGTACCAGTCTCTGTCTTAAGAGAAATCAAAAGAAAAAATTATATAAATTATATAAGTTATATAAATTAAATAAATTAATAAATAAAATAAAAAATTTAGCAAAATCGCTATTCTGCCCCTTCCCCCAAAATGGAATGCATGGCAAAAGTAGAAACAAGGGGAAACAACTACAGCGTTGTGTTAGCAATCCCATGAGAGTTCAGAATTGACATCTCAATAGTCCAGGACACTCATCTAGTTTGAAGCACCATCATAGAAGCCCATTATAGTGAATGCAGAATTCCACTTTCTACTTAATACCAGTCTCTGTCTTAAGAGAAATCAAAAGAAAATATTTAGCAAAAACGCTAATCTTCCTCATTGCCAAAAATGGAGTGCATGGCAAAAGTAGAAACAAGGGGAAACTTAACTACAGCGTTGTGTTAGCAATCTCATGAGAGTTCAGAATTGACTTCTCCATAGTCTAGGACACTCATCTTGTTTGAAGCACCATCACAGAGAAGCGTCATGTGAGCCATTGCTACGAGGCCCATTATAGTGAAAGCAGAATTCCACTTTTAGAACTCAGATTCCCCGCTCAGTGAAAGACCCGATTTGAAAAGTATCTGGTGATTCTTGTTCTAACTGGAAAGGAGAATCAGGAAACCCATGTGTTTTCCTGAATCAGTCTCTGTCTTAAGAGATATGAAAAGAACAAATTGAGCAAAATCGCTATTCTGCCACTTTCCCCAAAATGGAGTGCATGGCAAAAGTAGAAACAAAAGTGCATCGCAAAATTAGAAACAACTTAAGTACAGCGTTGTGTTAGTAATCCCACGAGAGTTCAGAATTGACATCTCAATAGTCTAGGACACTCATCTAGTATGAAAGACCATCACAGAGAAGCCTCATGTGAGCCATTGCTACGAGGCCCATTATAGTGAAAGCAGAATTCCACTTTTAGAACTCAGATTCCCCGCTCAGTGAAAGACCCGATTTGAAAAGTAGCTGGTGATTCTTGTTCTATCTGGAAAGGAGAATCAGGAAAACCATGTGTTTTCATTAATCTCTCTCTGACTTAAGAGAAATCCAAAGAAAAAATCTCAGAAGAATCACTATTTGCCACATTGCCCAAAATGGAGTGCATAGCAAAAGTACAAACAAGGGGAAACAACTACAGCATTGTGTTAGCAATCCCATGAGAGTTCAGAATTGACATCTCAATAGTCTAGGACACTCATCTAGTTTCATGCACCATCACAGAGAAGCCTCATGTGAGCCATTGCTACGAGGCCCATTATAGTGAATGGAGAATTCCATTTGTAGAACACAAGTTCCCCGCTCAGTCAAAGACCCGATTTGAAAAGTAGCTGGTGATTCTTGTTCTATCTGCAAAGGAGAATCAGGAAACCCATGTGTTTTCCTGAATCTGTCTCTGTCTTAAAAGAAATGAAAAGAACAAATTGAGCAAAATCGCTATTCTGCCACCTTCCCCAAAATGGAGTGCATGGCAAAAGTAGAAACAAAAGTGCATGGCAAAAGTAGAAAGAACTTAAGTACAGCGTTGTGTTAGCAATCCCATGAGAGTTCAGAATTGACATCTCAATAGTCTAGGACACTCATCTAGTTTGAAGGACCTTCACAGAGAAGCCTCATGTGAGCCACTGCTTCGAGGCCAATTATACTGAATGCAGAATTCCCCTTTTAGAACTCAGGTTCCCCGCTCAGTCAAAGACCCGATTTGAAAAGTAGCTGGTGATTCTTGTTCTATCTGGAAAGGAGAATCAGGAAACCCATGTGTACCAGTCTCTGTCTTAAGAGAGATCAAAAGAAAAGATTTAGCAAAATTGCTATTTTCCACATTGCCCAAAATGGAGTGCATAGCAAAAGTACAAACAAGGGGAAACAACTACAGCATTGTGTTAGCAATCCCATGAGAGTTCAGAATTGACATCTCAATAGTCTAGTACACTCATCTAGTTTCATGCACCATCACAGAGAAGCTTCATGTGAGCCATTGCTACGAGGCCCATTATAGTGAAAGCAGAATTCCACTTTTAGAACTCAGGTTCCCTGCTCAGTGAAAGATCCGATTTGAAAAGTATCTGGTGATTCTTGTTCTATCTGCAAAGGAGAATCAGGAAACCCATGTGTACCAGTCTCTGTCTTAAGAGAAATCAAAAGAAAAAATTATATAAATTATATAAGTTATATAAATTAAATAAATTAATAAATAAAATAAAAAATTTAGCAAAATCGCTATTCTGCCCCTTCCCCCAAAATGGAATGCATGGCAAAAGTAGAAACAAGGGGAAACAACTACAGCGTTGTGTTAGCAATCCCATGAGAGTTCAGAATTGACATCTCAATAGTCCAGGACACTCATCTAGTTTGAAGCACCATCATAGAAGCCCATTATAGTGAATGCAGAATTCCACTTTCTACTTAATACCAGTCTCTGTCTTAAGAGAAATCAAAAGAAAATATTTAGCAAAAACGCTAATCTTCCTCATTGCCAAAAATGGAGTGCATGGCAAAAGTAGAAACAAGGGGAAACTTAACTACAGCGTTGTGTTAGCAATCTCATGAGAGTTCAGAATTGACTTCTCCATAGTCTAGGACACTCATCTTGTTTGAAGCACCATCACAGAGAAGCGTCATGTGAGCCATTGCTACGAGGCCCATTATAGTGTATGGAGAATTCCATTTGTAGAACTCAAGTTCCCCGCTCAGTCAAAGACCCGATTTGAAAAGTATCTGGTGATTCTTGTTCTAACTGGAAAGGAGAATCAGGAAACCCATGTGTTTTCCTGAATCAGTCTCTGTCTTAAGAGATATGAAAAGAACAAATTGAGCAAAATCGCTATTCTGCCACTTTCCCCAAAATGGAGTGCATGGCAAAAGTAGAAACAAAAGTGCATCGCAAAATTAGAAACAACTTAAGTACAGCGTTGTGTTAGTAATCCCACGAGAGTTCAGAATTGACATCTCAATAGTCTAGGACACTCATCTAGTATGAAAGACCATCACAGAGAAGCCTCATGTGAGCCATTGCTACGAGGCCCATTATAGTGAAAGCAGAATTCCACTTTTAGAACTCAGATTCCCCGCTCAGTGAAAGACCCGATTTGAAAAGTAGCTGGTGATTCTTGTTCTATCTGGAAAGGAGAATCAGGAAAACCATGTGTTTTCATTAATCTCTCTCTGACTTAAGAGAAATCCAAAGAACAAATCTCAGAAGAATCGCTATTTGCCACATTGCCCAAAATGGAGTGCATAGCAAAAGTACAAACAAGGGGAAACAACTACAGCATTGTGTTAGCAATCCCATGAGAGTTCAGAATTGACATCTCAATAGTCTAGGACACTCATCTAGTTTCATGCACCATCACAGAGAAGCCTCATGTGAGCCATTGCTACGAGGCCCATTATAGTGAATGGAGAATTCCATTTGTAGAACACAAGTTCCCCGCTCAGTCAAAGACCCGATTTGAAAAGTAGCTGGTGATTCTTGTTCTATCTGCAAAGGAGAATCAGGAAACCCATGTGTTTTCCTGAATCTGTCTCTGTCTTAAAAGAAATGAAAAGAACAAATTGAGCAAAATCGGTATTCTGCCACCTTCCCCAAAATGGAGTGCATGGCAAAAGTAGAAACAAAAGTGCATGGCAAAAGTAGAAAGAACTTAAGTACAGCGTTGTGTTAGCAATCCCATGAGAGTTCAGAATTGACATCTCAATAGTCTAGGACACTCATCTAGTTTGAAGGACCTTCACAGAGAAGCCTCATGTGAGCCACTGCTTCGAGGCCAATTATACTGAATGCAGAATTCCCCTTTTAGAACTCAGGTTCCCCGCTCAGTCAAAGACCCGATTTGAAAAGTAGCTGGTGATTCTTGTTCTATCTGGAAAGGAGAATCAGGAAACCCATGTGTACCAGTCTCTGTCTTAAGAGAGATCAAAAGAAAAGATTTAGCAAAATTGCTATTTTCCACATTGCCCAAAATGGAGTGCATAGCAAAAGTACAAACAAGGGGAAACAACTACAGCATTGGGTTAGCAATCCCATGAGAGTTCAGAATTGACATCTCAATAGTCTAGTACACTCATCTAGTTTCATGCACCATCACAGAGAAGCTTCATGTGAGCCATTGCTACGAGGCCCATTATAGTGAAAGCAGAATTCCACTTTTAGAACTCAGGTTCCCTGCTCAGTGAAAGATCCGATTTGAAAAGTATCTGGTGATTCTTGTTCTATCTGCAAAGGAGAATCAGGAAACCCATGTGTACCAGTCTCTGTCTTAAGAGAAATCAAAAGAAAAAATTATATAAATTATATAAGTTATATAAATTAAATAAATTAATAAATAAAAGAAAAAATTTAGCAAAATCGCTATTCTGCCCCTTCCCCCAAAATGGAATGCATGGCAAAACTACAAAGAAGGGGAAACTTAACTACAGCATTGTGTTAGCAATCCCATGAGAGTTCAGAATTGACATCTCAATAGTCTAGGACACTCCTCTAGTTTGAAGGACCATCACAGAGAAGCCTCATGTGAGCCATTGCTACGAGGCCGATTATACTGAATGCAGAATTCCACTTTTAGATCTCAGGTTCCCCGCTCAGTCAAAGACCCGATTTGAAAAGTAGCTGGTGATTCTTGTTCTATCTGGAAAGGAAAATCAGGAAACCCATGTGTACCAGTCTCTGTCTTAAGAGAGATCAAAAGAAAAGATTTAGCAAAATCGCTATTTGCCAGAATTCCCAAAATGGAGTGCATAGCAAAAGTACAAACAAGGGGAAACAACTACAGCATTGTGTTAGCAATCCCATGAGAGTTCAGAATTGACATCTCAATAGTCTAGGACACTCATCTAGTTTCATGCACCATGACAGAGAAGCCTCATGTGAGCCATTGCTACGAGGCCCATTATAGTGAATGGAGAATTCCATTTGTAGAACACAAGTTCCCCGCTCAGTCAAAGACCCGATTTGAAAAGTAGCTGGTGATTCTTGTTCTATCTGCAAAGGAAAATCAGGAAACCCATGTGTACCAGTATCTGTATTAAGAGAAATCAAAAGAAAAAATTTAGCAAAATCGCTATTTGCCACATTGCCCAAAATGGAGTGCATAGCAAAAGTACAAACAAGGGGAAACAACTACAGTGTTGTGTTAGCAATCCCATGAGAGTTCAGAATAGAAATCTCAAAAGTCTAGGACACTCATTGAATCTCATGCACGATCACAGAGAAGCTTCAGGTGAGCCATTGCTACGAGTCCCATTATAGTGAAAGCAGAATTCCACTTTTAGAACTCAAGTTCCCCGCTCAGTCAAAGACCTGATTTGAAAAGTAGCTGGTGATTCTTGTTCGATCTGCAATGGAGAATCAGGAAAAACAAGTGTTTTCCTGAATCTGTCTCTGTCTTAAGAGAAATCAAAAGAACAAATTGAGCAAAATAGCTATTCTGCCACTTTCCACAAAATGGAGTGCATGGCAAAAGTAGAAACAAAAGTGCATGGCAAAAGTAGAAACAACTTAACTACAGCATTGTGTTAGCAATCCCATGAGAGTTCAGAATGGACATTTCAACAGTCTAGGACACTCATCCAGTTTCATGCACCATAACAGAGAAGCTTCATGTGAGCCATTGCTACGAGGCCCATTATAGTGAAACCAGAATTCCACTTTTAGAACTCAAGTTCCCCACTCAGTCAAAGAACCGATTTGAAAAGTAGCTGGTGATTCTTGTTCTATCTGCTATGGAGAATCAGGAAAAACAAGTGTTTTCCTGAATCTGTCTCTGTCTTAAGAGAAATCCAAAGAAAAAATTGTGCAAAATAGCTATTCTGCCACTTTCCACAAAATGGAGTGCATGGCATAAGTAGAAACAAAAGTGCATGGCAAAAGTAGAAACAACTTAACTACAGCATTGTGTTACCAATCCCATGAGAGTTCAGAATTGACATTTCAACAGTCTAGGACACTCATCCAGTTTCATGCACCATAACAGACAAGTTCATGTGAGCCATTGCTACGAGGCCCATTATAGTGAATGCAGAATTCCACTTTTAAAACTCAGGTTCCCGGCTCAGTCAAAGACCCGATTTGAAAAGTAGCTGGTGATTCTTGTTCTATCTGCAAAGGAAAATCAGGAAACCCATGTGTGCCAGTCTCTGTATTAAGAGAAATCAAAAGAAAAAATTTAGCAAAATCGCTATTTCCCACATTGCCCAAAATGGAGTGCATAGCAAAAGTACAAACAAGGGGAAACAACTACAGTGTTGTGTTAGCAATCCCATGAAAGTTCAGAACTGACATCTCAATAAACTCATCCAGTTTCATGCACCATCACAGAGAAGCTTCATGTGAGCCATTGCTACGAGGCCCATTATAGTGAAACCAGAATTCCACTTTTAGAACTCAAGTTCCCCACTCAGTCAAAGAACCGATTTGAAAAGTAGCTGGTGATTCTTGTTCTATCTGCAAAGGAGAGTTCAAAATAGACATCTCAAAAGTCTAGGACACTCATCGAGTCTCATGCACCATCACAGAGAAGCTTCATGTGAGCCATTGCTACAAGGCCCATTATAGTGAATGCAGAACTCCACTTTTAGAACTGAAGTTGCCCGCTCAGTCAAAGACCCAATTTGAAAAGTAGCTGGTGATTCTTGTTCTACCTGCAAAGGAGAATCCGGAAAACCATGTGTTTTCATTAATCTCTCTCTTTCTTAAGAGAAATCCAAAGAACAAATCTCAGAAGAAACGCTATTCTGCCACATAGCCCAAAATGGAGTTCATAGCAAAAGTACAAACAAGGGGAAATTTAACTACAGCGTTGTGTTAGCAATCCCAATGAGAGTTCAGAATTGACATCTCAATACAATCTAGGACACTTGTCGAGTTTGATGTCTATGAAGGTTCTCAGTCATCCAGGTGGAATTGTCTGTAGCTTGAATCATGTCAACTGGATTTCTATTTTCTCAGTAGAAACGTTTCGCTCCTTATCCAAGGAGCTTCTTCAGTCTGAGCAAAGTTGGTAAGGGAATCCTAAATATGTTCCTAGGTAGCTGTGTGACCTTACACCTGGGGCTAGGTCATGGTTATATTGAGATGTAACTTTTAAGTCCTTTTATCATCTAAATGAGGGTCGTTAAAATCACCATGCTGCTGTTGAGCTTCTGAAATGGTCTTAATCTTCCTAGGCACAGAAGACAAAACGGGGAGGAAGATGGGGGAGAGTTTGTGCCTGAGGCCCCCACCTCTATTCAAGGAAGGATTTTCCAAGTTGGCATAAATGGATGATGCACCACCACAGAGAAGCCTCATCTTAGCCATTGCTATAATGCCTATTATAGTGAATGCTACAGCGTTGTGTTAGCAATCCCATGAGAGTTCAGAATTGACATCTCAATACTGTCTAGGACACGCATCGAGTTTGATGCACCATCCCAGAGAAGCCTCATCTTAGCCATTGCTATAATGCTTTCTATAGGGAATGCAGAATTCCACTTTTAGAACTCGAGTTTCCCGCTCAGTAAAAGACCCGATTTGAAAAGTAGCTGGTGATTCTTGTTCTATCTGCAAAGGAGAATCCGGAAAACCATGTGTTTTCCGGAATCTGTCTCTGTCTTAAGAGAAATCAAAAGAACAAATTGAGCAATATCGCTATTCTGCCACTTTCCACAAAATGGAGTGCACGGCAAAAGTAGAAACAAAAGTGCATGGCAAAAGTAGAAACAACAGCGTTGTGTTAGCAATCGCATGAGAGTTCAGAATTGACATTTAAATAGTCTAGGACTCTCATAAAGTTTCATGCACCATCACAGAGAAGCTTCATGTGAGCCATTGCTACGAGGCCCATTATAGTGAATGCAGAATTCCACTTTTAGAACTCAGGTTCCCCGCTCAGTCAAAGACCCAATTTGAAAAGTAGCTGGTGATTCTTGTTCGATCTGCAAAGGAGAGTTCAAAATTGACATCTCAAAAGTCTAGTACACTCATCGAGTCTCATGCACCATCACAGAGAAGCTTCATGTGAGCCATTGCTACAAGGCCCATTATAGTGAATGCAGAACTCCACTTTTAGAACTGAAGTTGCCCGCTCAGTCAAAGACCCAATTTGAAAAGTAGCAGGTGATTCTTGTTCTATCTGCAAAGGAGAATCCGGAAAACCATGTTTTTTCATTAATCCCTCTCTGTCTTAAGAGAAATCCAAAGAACAAATCTCAGAAGAATCGCTATTCTGCCACATAGCCCAAAATGGAGTGCATAGCAAAAGTACAAACAAGGGGGAAACAACTACAGTGTTGTGTTAGCAATCCCATGAGAGTTCAGAATTGACATCTCAATAGTCTAGGAAACTCATCCACTTTCATGCACCATCACAGAGAAGCTTCATGTGAGCCATTGCTACGAGGCCCATTATAGTGAATGCAGAATTCCACTTTTAGAACTCAGGTTCCCCGCTCAGTCAAAGACCCGATTTGAAAAGTAGCTGGTGATTCTTGTTCGATCTGCAATGGAGAATCAGGAAAAACAAGTCTTTTCCTGAATCTGTCTCTGTCTTAAGAGAAATCAAAATAACAAATTGAGCAAAATAGCTATTCTGCCACTTTCCACAAAATGGAGTGCATGGCAAAAGTAGAAACAAAAGTGCATGGCAAAAGTAGAAACAACTTAACTACAGCATTGTGTTAGCAATCCCATGAGAGTTCAGAATTGACATTTCAACAGTCTAGGACACTCATCCAGTTTCATGCACCATAACAGAGAAGTTCATGTGAGCCATTGCTACGAGGCCCATTATAGTGAATGCAGAATTCCACTTTTAAAACTCAGGTTCTCCGCTCAGTCAAAGACCCGATTTGAAAAGTAGCTGGTGATTCTTGTTCTATCTGCAAAGGAAAATCAGGAAACCCATGTGTGCCAGTCTCTGTATTAAGAGAAATCAAAAGAAAAAATTATATAAATTATATAAGTTATATAAATTAAATAAATTAATAAATAAAATAAAAAATTTAGCAAAATCGCTATTCTGCCCCTTCCCCCAAAATGGAATGCATGGCAAAAGTAGAAACAAGGGGAAACAACTACAGCGTTGTGTTAGCAATCCCATGAGAGTTCAGAATTGACATCTCAATAGTCCAGGACACTCATCTAGTTTGAAGCACCATCATAGAAGCCCATTATAGTGAATGCAGAATTCCACTTTCTACTTAATACCAGTCTCTGTCTTAAGAGAAATCAAAAGAAAATATTTAGCAAAAACGCTAATCTTCCTCATTGCCAAAAATGGAGTGCATGGCAAAAGGAGAAACAAGGGGAAACTTAACTACAGCGTTGTGTTAGCAATCTCATGAGAGTTCAGAATTGACTTCACCATAGTCTAGGACACTCATCTTGTTTGAAGCACCATCACAGAGAAGCGTCATGTGAGCCATTGCTACGAGGCCCATTATAGTGTATGGAGAATTCCATTTGTAGAACTCAAGTTCCCCGCTCAGTCAAAGACCCGATTTGAAAAGTATCTGGTGATTCTTGTTCTAACTGGAAAGGAGAATCAGGAAACCCATGTGTTTTCCTGAATCAGTCTCTGTCTTAAGAGATATGAAAAGAACAAATTGAGCAAAATCGCTATTCTGCCACTTTCCCCAAAATGGAGTGCATGGCAAAAGTAGAAACAAAAGTGCATCGCAAAATTAGAAACAACTTAAGTACAGCGTTGTGTTAGTAATCCCACGAGAGTTCAGAATTGACATCTCAATAGTCTAGGACACTCATCTAGTATGAAAGACCATCACAGAGAAGCCTCATGTGAGCCATTGCTACGAGGCCCATTATAGTGAAAGCAGAATTCCACTTTTAGAACTCAGATTCCCCGCTCAGTGAAAGACCCAATTTGAAAAGTAGCTGGTTATTCTTGTTCTATCTGGAAAGGAGAATCAGGAAAACCATGTGTTTTCATTAATCTCTCTCTGACTTAAGAGAAATCCAAAGAACAAATCTCAGAAGAATCGCTATTTGCCACATTGCCCAAAATGGAGTGCATAGCAAAAGTACAAACAAGGGGAAACAACTACAGCATTGTGTTAGCAATCCCATGAGAGTTCAGAATTGACATCTCAATAGTCTAGGACACTCATCTAGTTTCATGCACCATCACAGAGAAGCCTCATGTGAGCCATTGCTACGAGGCCCATTATAGTGAATGGAGAATTCCATTTGTAGAACACAAGTTCCCCGCTCAGTCAAAGACCCGATTTGAAAAGTAGCTGGTGATTCTTGTTCTATCTGCAAAGGAGAATCAGGAAACCCATGTGTTTTCCTGAATCTGTCTCTGTCTTAAAAGAAATGAAAAGAACAAATTGAGCAAAATCGCTATTCTGCCACCTTCCCCAAAATGGAGTGCATGGCAAAAGTAGAAACAAAAGTGCATGGCAAAAGTAGAAACAACTTAAGTACAGCGTTGTGTTAGCAATCCCATGAGAGTTCAGAATTGACATCTCAATAGTCTAGGACACTCATCTAGTTTGAAGGACCTTCACAGAGAAGCCTCATGTGAGCCACTGCTTCGAGGCCGATTATACTGAATGCAGAATTCCCCTTTTAGAACTCAGGTTCCCCGCTCAGTCAAAGACCCGATTTGAAAAGTAGCTGGTGATTCTTGTTCTATCTGGAAAGGAGAATCAGGAAACCCATGTGTACCAGTCTCTGTCTTAAGAGAGATCAAAAGAAAAGATTTAGCAAAATTGCTATTTTCCACATTGCCCAAAATGGAGTGCATAGCAAAAGTACAAACAAGGGGAAACAACTACAGCATTGTGTTAGCAATCCCATGAGAGTTCAGAATTGACATCTCAATAGTCTAGTACACTCATCTAGTTTCATGCACCATCACAGAGAAGCTTCATGTGAGCCATTGCTACGAGGCCCATTATAGTGAAAGCAGAATTCCACTTTTAGAACTGAAGTTGCCCGCTCAGTCAAAGACCCAATTTGAAAAGTAGCTGGTGATTCTTGTTCTAACTGGAAAGGAGAATCAGGAAACCCATGTGTTTTCCTGAATCTGTATCTGTCTTAAGAGAAATCAAAAGAACAAATTGAGCAAAATCGCTATTCTGCCACCTTCCCCAAAATGGAGTGCATGGCAAAAGTAGAAACAAGGGGAAACTTAACTACAGCGTTGTGTTAGCAATCCCATGAGAGTTCAGAATTGACATCTCAATAGTCCAGGACACTCATCTAGTTTGAAGCACCATCATAGAAGCCCATTATAGTGAATGCAGAATTCCACTTTCTACTTAATACCAGTCTCTGTCTTAAGAGAAATCAAAAGAAAATATTTAGCAAAAACGCTAATCTTCCTCATTGCCAAAAATGGAGTGCATGGCAAAAGTAGAAACAAGGGGAAACTTAACTACAGCGTTGTGTTAGCAATCTCATGAGAGTTCAGAATTGACTTCTCCATAGTCTAGGACACTCATCTTGTTTGAAGCACCATCACAGAGAAGCGTCATGTGAGCCATTGCTACGAGGCCCATTATAGTGTATGGAGAATTCCATTTGTAGAACTCAAGTTCCCCGCTCAGTCAAAGACCCGATTTGAAAAGTATCTGGTGATTCTTGTTCTAACTGGAAAGGAGAATCAGGAAACCCATGTGTTTTCCTGAATCAGTCTCTGTCTTAAGAGATATGAAAAGAACAAATTGAGCAAAATCGCTATTCTGCCACTTTCCCCAAAATGGAGTGCATGGCAAAAGTAGAAACAAAAGTGCATCGCAAAATTAGAAACAACGTAAGTACAGCGTTGTGTTAGTAATCCCACGAGAGTTCAGAATTGACATCTCAATAGTCTAGGACACTCATCTAGTATGAAAGACCATCACAGAGAAGCCTCATGTGAGCCATTGCTACGAGGCCCATTATAGTGAAAGCAGAATTCCACTTTTAGAACTCAGATTCCCCGCTCAGTGAAAGACCCGATTTGAAAAGTAGCTGGTGATTCTTGTTCTATCTGGAAAGGAGAATCAGGAAACCCATGTGTACCAGTCTCTGTCTTAAGAGAGATCAAAAGAAAAGATTTAGCAAAATTGCTATTTTCCACATTGCCCAAAATGGAGTGCATAGCAAAAGTACAAACAAGGGGAAACAACTACAGCATTGTGTTAGCAATCCCATGAGAGTTCAGAATTGACATCTCAATAGTCTAGGACACTCATCTAGTTTCATGCACCATCACAGAGAAGCCTCATGTGAGCCATTGCTACGAGGCCCATTATAGTGAATGGAGAATTCCATTTGTAGAACACAAGTTCCCCGCTCAGTCAAAGACCCGATTTGAAAAGTAGCTGGTGATTCTTGTTCTATCTGCAAAGGAGAATCAGGAAACCCATGTGTACCAGTCTCTGTCTTAAGAGAAATCAAAAGAAAAAATTATATAAATTATATAAGTTATATAAATTAAATAAATTAATAAATAAAAGAAAAAATTTAGCAAAATCGCTATTCTGCCCCTTCCCCCAAAATGGAATGCATGGCAAAAGTACAAAGAAGGGGAAACTTAACTACAGCATTGTGTTAGCAATCCCATGAGAGTTCAGAATTGACATCTCAATAGTCTAGGACACTCCTCTAGTTTGAAGGACCATCACAGAGAAGCCTCATGTGAGCCATTGCTACGAGGCCGATTATACTGAATGCAGAATTCCACTTTTAGATCTCAGGTTCCCCGCTCAGTCAAAGACCCGATTTGAAAAGTAGCTGGTGATTCTTGTTCTATCTGGAAAGGAAAATCAGGAAACCCATGTGTACCAGTCTCTGTCTTAAGAGAGATCAAAAGAAAAGATTTAGCAAAATCGCTATTTGCCAGAATTCCCAAAATGGAGTGCATAGCAAAAGTACAAACAAGGGGAAACAACTACAGCATTGTGTTAGCAATCCCATGAGAGTTCAGAATTGACATCTCAATAGTCTAGGACACTCATCTAGTTTCATGCACCATCACAGAGAAGCCTCATGTGAGCCATTGCTACGAGGCCCATTATAGTGAATGGAGAATTCCATTTGTAGAACACAAGTTCCCCGCTCAGTCAAAGACCCGATTTGAAAAGTAGCTGGTGATTCTTGTTCTATCTGCAAAGGAGAATCAGGAAACCCATGTGTTTTCCTGAATCTGTCTCTGTCTTAAAAGAAATGAAAAGAACAAATTGAGCAAAATCGCTATTCTGCCACCTTCCCCAAAATGGAGTGCATGGCAAAAGTAGAAACAAAAGTGCATGGCAAAAGTAGAAAGAACTTAAGTACAGCGTTGTGTTAGCAATCCCATGAGAGTTCAGAATTGACATCTCAATAGTCTAGGACACTCATCTAGTTTGAAGGACCTTCACAGAGAAGCCTCATGTGAGCCACTGCTTCGAGGCCGATTATACTGAATGCAGAATTCCACTTTTAGAACTCAGGTTCCCCGCTCAGTCAAAGACCCGATTTGAAAAGTAGCTGGTGATTCTTGTTCTATCTGGAAAGGAGAATCAGGAAACCCATGTGTACCAGTCTCTGTCTTAAGAGAGATCAAAAGAAAAGATTTAGCAAAATTGCTATTTTCCACATTGCCCAAAATGGAGTGCATAGCAAAAGTACAAACAAGGGGAAACAACTACAGCATTGTGTTAGCAATCCCATGAGAGTTCAGAATTGACATCTCAATAGTCTAGTACACTCATCTAGTTTCATGCACCATCACAGAGAAGCTTCATGTGAGCCATTGCTACGAGGCCCATTATAGTGAAAGCAGAATTCCACTTTTAGAACTGAAGTTGCCCGCTCAGTCAAAGACCCAATTTGAAAAGTAGCTGGTGATTCTTGTTCTAACTGGAAAGGAGAATCAGGAAACCCATGTGTTTTCCTGAATCTGTATCTGTCTTAAGAGAAATCAAAAGAACAAATTGAGCAAAATCGCTATTCTGCCACCTTCCCCAAAATGGAGTGCATGGCAAAAGTAGAAACAAGGGGAAACTTAACTACAGCGTTGTGTTAGCAATCCCATGAGAGTTCAGAATTGACATCTCAATAGTCCAGGACACTCATCTAGTTTGAAGCACCATCATAGAAGCCCATTATAGTGAATGCAGAATTCCACTTTCTACTTAATACCAGTCTCTGTCTTAAGAGAAATCAAAAGAAAATATTTAGCACAAACGCTAATCTTCCTCATTGCCAAAAATGGAGTGCATGGCAAAAGTAGAAACAAGGGGAAACTTAACTACAGCGTTGTGTTAGCAATCTCATGAGAGTTCAGAATTGACTTCTCCATAGTCTAGGACACTCATCTTGTTTGAAGCACCATCACAGAGAAGCGTCATGTGAGCCATTGCTACGAGGCCCATTATAGTGTATGGAGAATTCCATTTGTAGAACTCAAGTTCCCCGCTCAGTCAAAGACCCGATTTGAAAAGTATCTGGTGATTCTTGTTCTAACTGGAAAGGAGAATCAGGAAACCCATGTGTTTTCCTGAATCAGTCTCTGTCTTAAGAGATATGAAAAGAACAAATTGAGCAAAATCGCTATTCTGCCACTTTCCCCAAAATGGAGTGCATGGCAAAAGTAGAAACAAAAGTGCATCGCAAAATTAGAAACAACTTAAGTACAGCGTTGTGTTAGTAATCCCACGAGAGTTCAGAATTGACATCTCAATAGTCTAGGACACTCATCTAGTATGAAAGACCATCACAGAGAAGCCTCATGTGAGCCATTGCTACGAGGCCCATTATAGTGAAAGCAGAATTCCACTTTTAGAACTCAGATTCCCCGCTCAGTGAAAGACCCGATTTGAAAAGTAGCTGGTGATTCTTGTTCTATCTGGAAAGGAGAATCAGGAAACCCATGTGTACCAGTCTCTGTCTTAAGAGAGATCAAAAGAAAAGATTTAGCAAAATTGCTATTTTCCACATTGCCCAAAATGGAGTGCATAGCAAAAGTACAAACAAGGGGAAACAACTACAGCATTGTGTTAGCAATCCCATGAGAGTTCAGAATTGACATCTCAATAGTCTAGGACACTCATCTAGTTTCATGCACCATCACAGAGAAGCCTCATGTGAGCCATTGCTACGAGGCCCATTATAGTGAATGGAGAATTCCATTTGTAGAACACAAGTTCCCCGCTCAGTCAAAGACCCGATTTGAAAAGTAGCTGGTGATTCTTGTTCTATCTGCAAAGGAGAATCAGGAAACCCATGTGTTTTCCTGAATCTGTCTCTGTCTTAAAAGAAATGAAAAGAACAAATTGAGCAAAATCGGTATTCTGCCACCTTCCCCAAAATGGAGTGCATGGCAGAAGTAGAAACAAAAGTGCATGGCAAAAGTAGAAAGAACTTAAGTACAGCGTTGTGTTAGCAATCCCATGAGAGTTCAGAATTGACATCTCAATAGTCTAGGACACTCATCTAGTTTGAAGGACCTTCACAGAGAAGCCTCATGTGAGCCACTGCTTCGAGGCCAATTATACTGAATGCAGAATTCCCCTTTTAGAACTCAGGTTCCCCGCTCAGTCAAAGACCCGATTTGAAAAGTAGCTGGTGATTCTTGTTCTATCTGGAAAGGAGAATCAGGAAACCCATGTGTACCAGTCTCTGTCTTAAGAGAGATCAAAAGAAAAGATTTAGCAAAATTGCTATTTTCCACATTGCCCAAAATGGAGTGCATAGCAAAAGTACAAACAAGGGGAAACAACTACAGCATTGTGTTAGCAATCCCATGAGAGTTCAGAATTGACATCTCAATAGTCTAGTACACTCATCTAGTTTCATGCACCATCACAGAGAAGCTTCATGTGAGCCATTGCTACGAGGCCCATTATAGTGAAAGCAGAATTCCACTTTTAGAACTCAGGTTCCCTGCTCAGTGAAAGATCCGATTTGAAAAGTATCTGGTGATTCTTGTTCTATCTGCAAAGGAGAATCAGGAAACCCATGTGTACCAGTCTCTGTCTTAAGAGAAATCAAAAGAAAAAATTATATAAATTATATAAGTTATATAAATTAAATAAATTAATAAATAAAAGAAAAAATTTAGCAAAATCGCTATTCTGCCCCTTCCCCCAAAATGGAATGCATGGCAAAAGTACAAAGAAGGGGAAACTTAACTACAGCATTGTGTTAGCAATCCCATGAGAGTTCAGAATTGACATCTCAATAGTCTAGGACACTCCTCTAGTTTGAAGGACCATCACAGAGAAGCCTCATGTGAGCCATTGCTACGAGGCCGATTATACTGAATGCAGAATTCCACTTTTAGATCTCAGGTTCCCCGCTCAGTCAAAGACCCGATTTGAAAAGTAGCTGGTGATTCTTGTTCTATCTGGAAAGGAAAATCAGGAAACCCATGTGTACCAGTCTCTGTCTTAAGAGAGATCAAAAGAAAAGATTTAGCAAAATCGCTATTTGCCAGAATTCCCAAAATGGAGTGCATAGCAAAAGTACAAACAAGGGGAAACAACTACAGCATTGTGTTAGCAATCCCATGAGAGTTCAGAATTGACATCTCAATAGTCTAGGACACTCATCTAGTTTCATGCACCATGACAGAGAAGCCTCATGTGAGCCATTGCTACGAGGCCCATTATAGTGAATGGAGAATTCCATTTGTAGAACACAAGTTCCCCGCTCAGTCAAAGACCCGATTTGAAAAGTAGCTGGTGATTCTTGTTCTATCTGGAAAGGAGAATCAGGAAACCCATGTGTTTTCCTGAATCTGTATCTGTCTTAAGAGAAATCAAAAGAACAAATTGAGCAAAATCGCTATTCTGCCACCTTCCCCAAAATGGAGTGCATGGCAAAAGTAGAAACAAAAGTGCATGGCAAAAGTAGAAACAACTTAAGTACAGCGTTGTGTTAGCAATCCCATGAGAGTTCAGAATTGACATCTCAATAGTCTAGGACACTCATCTAGTTTGAAGGACCTTCACAGAGAAGCCTCATGTGAGCCACTGCTTCGAGGCCGATTATACTGAATGCAGAATTCCACTTTTAGAACTCAGGTTCCCCGCTCAGTCAAAGACCCGATTTGAAAAGTAGCTGGTGATTCTTGTTCTATCTGGAAAGGAGAATCAGGAAACCCATGTGTACCAGTCTCTGTCTTAAGAGAGATCAAAAGAAAAGATTTAGCAAAATTGCTATTTTCCACATTGCCCAAAATGGAGTGCATAGCAAAAGTACAAACAAGGGGAAACAACTACAGCATTGTGTTAGCAATCCCATGAGAGTTCAGAATTGACATCTCAATAGTCTAGTACACTCATCTAGTTTCATGCACCATCACAGAGAAGCTTCATGTGAGCCATTGCTACGAGGCCCATTATAGTGAAAGCAGAATTCCACTTTTAGAACTCAGGTTCCCTGCTCAGTGAAAGATCCGATTTGAAAAGTATCTGGTGATTCTTGTTCTATCTGCAAAGGAGAATCAGGAAACCCCTGTGTACCAGTCTCTGTCTTAAGAGAAATCAAAAGAAAAAATTATATAAATTATATAAGTTATATAAATTAAATAAATTAATAAATAAAAGAAAAAATTTAGCAAAATCGCTATTCTGCCCCTTCCCCCAAAATGGAATGCATGGCAAAAGTACAAAGAAGGGGAAACTTAACTACAGCATTGTGTTAGCAATCCCATGAGAGTTCAGAATTGACATCTCAATATTCTAGGACACTCCTCTAGTTTGAAGGACCATCACAGAGAAGCCTCATGTGAGCCATTGCTACGAGGCCGATTATACTGAATGCAGAATTCCACTTTTAGATCTCAGGTTCCCCGCTCAGTCAAAGACCCGATTTGAAAAGTAGCTGGTGATTCTTGTTCTATCTGGAAAGGAAAATCAGGAAACCCATGTGTACCAGTCTCTGTCTTAAGAGAGATCAAAAGAAAAGATTTAGCAAAATCGCTATTTGCCAGAATTCCCAAAATGGAGTGCGTAGCAAAAGTACAAACAAGGGGAAACAACTACAGCATTGTGTTAGCAATCCCATGAGAGTTCAGAATTGACATCTCAATAGTCTAGGACACTCATCTAGTTTCATGCACCATGACAGAGAAGCCTCATGTGAGCCATTGCTACGAGGCCCATTATAGTGAATGGAGAATTCCATTTGTAGAACACAAGTTCCCCGCTCAGTCAAAGACCCGATTTGAAAAGTAGCTGGTGATTCTTGTTCTATCTGGAAAGGAGAATCAGGAAACCCATGTGTTTTCCTGAATCTGTCTCTGTCTTAAAAGAAATGAAAAGAACAAATTGAGCAAAATCGCTATTCTGCCACCTTCCCCAAAATGGAGTGCATGGCAAAAGTAGAAACAAAAGTGCATGGCAAAAGTAGAAAGAACTTAAGTACAGCGTTGTGTTAGCAATCCCATGAGAGTTCAGAATTGACATCTCAATAGTCTAGGACACTCATCTAGTTTGAAGGACCTTCACAGAGAAGCCTCATGTGAGCCACTGCTTCGAGGCCGATTATACTGAATGCAGAATTCCACTTTTAGAACTCAGGTTCCCCGCTCAGTCAAAGACCCGATTTGAAAAGTAGCTGGTGATTCTTGTTCTATCTGGAAAGGAGAATCAGGAAACCCATGTGTACCAGTCTCTGTCTTAAGAGAGATCAAAAGAAAAGATTTAGCAAAATTGCTATTTTCCACATTGCCCAAAATGGAGTGCATAGCAAAAGTACAAACAAGGGGAAACAACTACAGCATTGTGTTAGCAATCCCATGAGAGTTCAGAATTGACATCTCAATAGTCTAGTACACTCATCTAGTTTCATGCACCATCACAGAGAAGCTTCATGTGAGCCATTGCTACGAGGCCCATTATAGTGAAAGCAGAATTCCACTTTTAGAACTCAGGTTCCCTGCTCAGTGAAAGATCCGATTTGAAAAGTATCTGGTGATTCTTGTTCTATCTGCAAAGGAGAATCAGGAAACCCCTGTGTACCAGTCTCTGTCTTAAGAGAAATCAAAAGAAAAAATTATATAAATTATATAAGTTATATAAATTAAATAAATTAATAAATAAAAGAAAAAATTTAGCAAAATCGCTATTCTGCCCCTTCCCCCAAAATGGAATGCATGGCAAAAGTACAAAGAAGGGGAAACTTAACTACAGCATTGTGTTAGCAATCCCATGAGAGTTCAGAATTGACATCTCAATATTCTAGGACACTCCTCTAGTTTGAAGGACCATCACAGAGAAGCCTCATGTGAGCCATTGCTACGAGGCCGATTATACTGAATGCAGAATTCCACTTTTAGATCTCAGGTTCCCCGCTCAGTCAAAGACCCGATTTGAAAAGTAGCTGGTGATTCTTGTTCTATCTGGAAAGGAAAATCAGGAAACCCATGTGTACCAGTCTCTGTCTTAAGAGAGATCAAAAGAAAAGATTTAGCAAAATCGCTATTTGCCAGAATTCCCAAAATGGAGTGCGTAGCAAAAGTACAAACAAGGGGAAACAACTACAGCATTGTGTTAGCAATCCCATGAGAGTTCAGAATTGACATCTCAATAGTCTAGGACACTCATCTAGTTTCATGCACCATGACAGAGAAGCCTCATGTGAGCCATTGCTACGAGGCCCATTATAGTGAATGGAGAATTCCATTTGTAGAACACAAGTTCCCCGCTCAGTCAAAGACCCGATTTGAAAAGTAGCTGGTGATTCTTGTTCTATCTGGAAAGGAGAATCAGGAAACCCATGTGTTTTCCTGAATCTGTCTCTGTCTTAAAAGAAATGAAAAGAACAAATTGAGCAAAATCGCTATTCTGCCACCTTCCCCAAAATGGAGTGCATGGCAAAAGTAGAAACAAAAGTGCATGGCAAAAGTAGAAAGAACTTAAGTACAGCGTTGTGTTAGCAATCCCATGAGAGTTCAGAATTGACATCTCAATAGTCTAGGACACTCATCTAGTTTGAAGGACCTTCACAGAGAAGCCTCATGTGAGCCACTGCTTCGAGGCCGATTATACTGAATGCAGAATTCCACTTTTAGAACTCAGGTTCCCCGCTCAGTCAAAGACCCGATTTGAAAAGTAGCTGGTGATTCTTGTTCTATCTGGAAAGGAGAATCAGGAAACCCATGTGTACCAGTCTCTGTCTTAAGAGAGATCAAAAGAAAAGATTTAGCAAAATTGCTATTTTCCACATTGCCCAAAATGGAGTGCATAGCAAAAGTACAAACAAGGGGAAACAACTACAGCATTGTGTTAGCAATCCCATGAGAGTTCAGAATTGACATCTCAATAGTCTAGTACACTCATCTAGTTTCATGCACCATCACAGAGAAGCTTCATGTGAGCCATTGCTACGAGGCCCATTATAGTGAAAGCAGAATTCCACTTTTAGAACTCAGGTTCCCTGCTCAGTGAAAGATCCGATTTGAAAAGTATCTGGTGATTCTTGTTCTATCTGCAAAGGAGAATCAGGAAACCCATGTGTACCAGTCTCTGTCTTAAGAGAAATCAAAAGAAAAAATTATATAAATTATATAAGTTATATAAATTAAATAAATTAATAAATAAAAGAAAAAATTTAGCAAAATCGCTATTCTGCCCCTTCCCCCAAAATGGAATGCATGGCAAAAGTACAAAGAAGGGGAAACTTAACTACAGCATTGTGTTAGCAATCCCATGAGAGTTCAGAATTGACATCTCAATAGTCTAGGACACTCCTCTAGTTTGAAGGACCATCACAGAGAAGCCTCATGTGAGCCATTGCTACGAGGCCGATTATACTGAATGCAGAATTCCACTTTTAGATCTCAGGTTCCCCGCTCAGTCAAAGACCCGATTTGAAAAGTAGCTGGTGATTCTTGTTCTATCTGGAAAGGAAAATCAGGAAACCCATGTGTACCAGTCTCTGTCTTAAGAGAGATCAAAAGAAAAGATTTAGCAAAATCGCTATTTGCCAGAATTCCCAAAATGGAGTGCATAGCAAAAGTACAAACAAGGGGAAACAACTACAGCATTGTGTTAGCAATCCCATGAGAGTTCAGAATTGACATCTCAATAGTCTAGGACACTCATCTAGTTTCATGCACCATGACAGAGAAGCCTCATGTGAGCCATTGCTACGAGGCCCATTATAGTGAATGGAGAATTCCATTTGTAGAACACAAGTTCCCCGCTCAGTCAAAGACCCGATTTGAAAAGTAGCTGGTGATTCTTGTTCTATCTGGAAAGGAGAATCAGGAAACCCATGTGTTTTCCTGAATCTGTCTCTGTCTTAAAAGAAATGAAAAGAACAAATTGAGCAAAATCGCTATTCTGCCACCTTCCCCAAAATGGAGTGCATGGCAAAAGTAGAAACAAAAGTGCATGGCAAAAGTAGAAAGAACTTAAGTACAGCGTTGTGTTAGCAATCCCATGAGAGTTCAGAATTGACATCTCAATAGTCTAGGACACTCATCTAGTTTGAAGGACCTTCACAGAGAAGCCTCATGTGAGCCACTGCTTCGAGGCCGATTATACTGAATGCAGAATTCCACTTTTAGAACTCAGGTTCCCCGCTCAGTCAAAGACCCGATTTGAAAAGTAGCTGGTGATTCTTGTTCTATCTGGAAAGGAGAATCAGGAAACCCATGTGTACCAGTCTCTGTCTTAAGAGAGATCAAAAGAAAAGATTTAGCAAAATTGCTATTTTCCACATTGCCCAAAATGGAGTGCATAGCAAAAGTACAAACAAGGGGAAACAACTACAGCATTGTGTTAGCAATCCCATGAGAGTTCAGAATTGACATCTCAATAGTCTAGTACACTCATCTAGTTTCATGCACCATCACAGAGAAGCTTCATGTGA
Source organism: Charina bottae (assembly GCA_023362775.1). Taxonomy (NCBI): domain Eukaryota; kingdom Metazoa; phylum Chordata; class Lepidosauria; order Squamata; family Charinaidae; genus Charina; species Charina bottae. The sequence goes on from JALMGJ010000093.1 coordinate 56,680, forward strand.
GCCATTGCTACGAGGCCCATTATAGTGAAAGCAGAATTCCACTTTTAGAACTGAAGTTGCCCGCTCAGTCAAAGACCCAATTTGAAAAGTAGCTGGTGATTCTTGTTCTAACTGGAAAGGAGAATCAGGAAACCCATGTGTTTTCCTGAATCTGTATCTGTCTTAAGAGAAATCAAAAGAACAAATTGAGCAAAATCGCTATTCTGCCACCTTCCCCAAAATGGAGTGCATGGCAAAAGTAGAAACAAGGGGAAACTTAACTACAGCGTTGTGTTAGCAATCCCATGAGAGTTCAGAATTGACATCTCAATAGTCCAGGACACTCATCTAGTTTGAAGCACCATCATAGAAGCCCATTATAGTGAATGCAGAATTCCACTTTCTACTTAATACCAGTCTCTGTCTTAAGAGAAATCAAAAGAAAATATTTAGCAAAAACGCTAATCTTCCTCATTGCCAAAAATGGAGTGCATGGCAAAAGTAGAAACAAGGGGAAACTTAACTACAGCGTTGTGTTAGCAATCTCATGAGAGTTCAGAATTGACTTCTCCATAGTCTAGGACACTCATCTTGTTTGAAGCACCATCACAGAGAAGCGTCATGTGAGCCATTGCTACGAGGCCCATTATAGTGTATGGAGAATTCCATTTGTAGAACTCAAGTTCCCCGCTCAGTCAAAGACCCGATTTGAAAAGTATCTGGTGATTCTTGTTCTAACTGGAAAGGAGAATCAGGAAACCCATGTGTTTTCCTGAATCAGTCTCTGTCTTAAGAGATATGAAAAGAACAAATTGAGCAAAATCGCTATTCTGCCACTTTCCCCAAAATGGAGTGCATGGCAAAAGTAGAAACAAAAGTGCATCGCAAAATTAGAAACAACTTAAGTACAGCGTTGTGTTAGTAATCCCACGAGAGTTCAGAATTGACATCTCAATAGTCTAGGACACTCATCTAGTATGAAAGACCATCACAGAGAAGCCTCATGTGAGCCATTGCTACGAGGCCCATTATAGTGAAAGCAGAATTCCACTTTTAGAACTCAGATTCCCCGCTCAGTGAAAGACCCGATTTGAAAAGTAGCTGGTGATTCTTGTTCTATCTGGAAAGGAGAATCAGGAAACCCATGTGTACCAGTCTCTGTCTTAAGAGAGATCAAAAGAAAAGATTTAGCAAAATTGCTATTTTCCACATTGCCCAAAATGGAGTGCATAGCAAAAGTACAAACAAGGGGAAACAACTACAGCATTGTGTTAGCAATCCCATGAGAGTTCAGAATTGACATCTCAATAGTCTAGGACACTCATCTAGTTTCATGCACCATCACAGAGAAGCCTCATGTGAGCCATTGCTACGAGGCCCATTATAGTGAATGGAGAATTCCATTTGTAGAACACAAGTTCCCCGCTCAGTCAAAGACCCGATTTGAAAAGTAGCTGGTGATTCTTGTTCTATCTGCAAAGGAGAATCAGGAAACCCATGTGTTTTCCTGAATCTGTCTCTGTCTTAAAAGAAATGAAAAGAACAAATTGAGCAAAATCGGTATTCTGCCACCTTCCCCAAAATGGAGTGCATGGCAGAAGTAGAAACAAAAGTGCATGGCAAAAGTAGAAAGAACTTAAGTACAGCGTTGTGTTAGCAATCCCATGAGAGTTCAGAATTGACATCTCAATAGTCTAGGACACTCATCTAGTTTGAAGGACCTTCACAGAGAAGCCTCATGTGAGCCACTGCTTCGAGGCCAATTATACTGAATGCAGAATTCCCCTTTTAGAACTCAGGTTCCCCGCTCAGTCAAAGACCCGATTTGAAAAGTAGCTGGTGATTCTTGTTCTATCTGGAAAGGAGAATCAGGAAACCCATGTGTACCAGTCTCTGTCTTAAGAGAGATCAAAAGAAAAGATTTAGCAAAATTGCTATATTCCACATTGCCCAAAATGGAGTGCATAGCAAAAGTACAAACAAGGGGAAACAACTACAGCATTGTGTTAGCAATCCCATGAGAGTTCAGAATTGACATCTCAATAGTCTAGTACACTCATCTAGTTTCATGCACCATCACAGAGAAGCTTCATGTGAGCCATTGCTACGAGGCCCATTATAGTGAAAGCAGAATTCCACTTTTAGAACTCAGGTTCCCTGCTCAGTGAAAGATCCGATTTGAAAAGTATCTGGTGATTCTTGTTCTATCTGCAAAGGAGAATCAGGAAACCCATGTGTACCAGTCTCTGTCTTAAGAGAAATCAAAAGAAAAAATTATATAAATTATATAAGTTATATAAATTAAATAAATTAATAAATAAAAGAAAAAATTTAGCAAAATCGCTATTCTGCCCCTTCCCCCAAAATGGAATGCATGGCAAAAGTACAAAGAAGGGGAAACTTAACTACAGCATTGTGTTAGCAATCCCATGAGAGTTCAGAATTGACATCTCAATAGTCTAGGACACTCCTCTAGTTTGAAGGACCATCACAGAGAAGCCTCATGTGAGCCATTGCTACGAGGCCGATTATACTGAATGCAGAATTCCACTTTTAGATCTCAGGTTCCCCGCTCAGTCAAAGACCCGATTTGAAAAGTAGCTGGTGATTCTTGTTCTATCTGGAAAGGAAAATCAGGAAACCCATGTGTACCAGTCTCTGTCTTAAGAGAGATCAAAAGAAAAGATTTAGCAAAATCGCTATTTGCCAGAATTCCCAAAATGGAGTGCATAGCAAAAGTACAAACAAGGGGAAACAACTACAGCATTGTGTTAGCAATCCCATGAGAGTTCAGAATTGACATCTCAATAGTCTAGGACACTCATCTAGTTTCATGCACCATGACAGAGAAGCCTCATGTGAGCCATTGCTACGAGGCCCATTATAGTGAATGGAGAATTCCATTTGTAGAACACAAGTTCCCCGCTCAGTCAAAGACCCGATTTGAAAAGTAGCTGGTGATTCTTGTTCTATCTGGAAAGGAGAATCAGGAAACCCATGTGTTTTCCTGAATCTGTCTCTGTCTTAAAAGAAATGAAAAGAACAAATTGAGCAAAATCGCTATTCTGCCACCTTCCCCAAAATGGAGTGCATGGCAAAAGTAGAAACAAAAGTGCATGGCAAAAGTAGAAAGAACTTAAGTACAGCGTTGTGTTAGCAATCCCATGAGAGTTCAGAATTGACATCTCAATAGTCTAGGACACTCATCTAGTTTGAAGGACCTTCACAGAGAAGCCTCATGTGAGCCACTGCTTCGAGGCCGATTATACTGAATGCAGAATTCCACTTTTAGAACTCAGGTTCCCCGCTCAGTCAAAGACCCGATTTGAAAAGTAGCTGGTGATTCTTGTTCTATCTGGAAAGGAGAATCAGGAAACCCATGTGTACCAGTCTCTGTCTTAAGAGAGATCAAAAGAAAAGATTTAGCAAAATTGCTATTTTCCACATTGCCCAAAATGGAGTGCATAGCAAAAGTACAAACAAGGGGAAACAACTACAGCATTGTGTTAGCAATCCCATGAGAGTTCAGAATTGACATCTCAATAGTCTAGTACACTCATCTAGTTTCATGCACCATCACAGAGAAGCTTCATGTGAGCCATTGCTACGAGGCCCATTATAGTGAAAGCAGAATTCCACTTTTAGAACTGAAGTTGCCCGCTCAGTCAAAGACCCAATTTGAAAAGTAGCTGGTGATTCTTGTTCTAACTGGAAAGGAGAATCAGGAAACCCATGTGTTTTCCTGAATCTGTATCTGTCTTAAGAGAAATCAAAAGAACAAATTGAGCAAAATCGCTATTCTGCCACCTTCCCCAAAATGGAGTGCATGGCAAAAGTAGAAACAAGGGGAAACTTAACTACAGCGTTGTGTTAGCAATCCCATGAGAGTTCAGAATTGACATCTCAATAGTCCAGGACACTCATCTAGTTTGAAGCACCATCATAGAAGCCCATTATAGTGAATGCAGAATTCCACTTTCTACTTAATACCAGTCTCTGTCTTAAGAGAAATCAAAAGAAAATATTTAGCAAAAACGCTAATCTTCCTCATTGCCAAAAATGGAGTGCATGGCAAAAGTAGAAACAAGGGGAAACTTAACTACAGCGTTGTGTTAGCAATCTCATGAGAGTTCAGAATTGACTTCTCCATAGTCTAGGACACTCATCTTGTTTGAAGCACCATCACAGAGAAGCGTCATGTGAGCCATTGCTACGAGGCCCATTATAGTGTATGGAGAATTCCATTTGTAGAACTCAAGTTCCCCGCTCAGTCAAAGACCCGATTTGAAAAGTATCTGGTGATTCTTGTTCTAACTGGAAAGGAGAATCAGGAAACCCATGTGTTTTCCTGAATCAGTCTCTGTCTTAAGAGATATGAAAAGAACAAATTGAGCAAAATCGCTATTCTGCCACTTTCCCCAAAATGGAGTGCATGGCAAAAGTAGAAACAAAAGTGCATCGCAAAATTAGAAACAACTTAAGTACAGCGTTGTGTTAGTAATCCCACGAGAGTTCAGAATTGACATCTCAATAGTCTAGGACACTCATCTAGTATGAAAGACCATCACAGAGAAGCCTCATGTGAGCCATTGCTACGAGGCCCATTATAGTGAAAGCAGAATTCCACTTTTAGAACTCAGATTCCCCGCTCAGTGAAAGACCCGATTTGAAAAGTAGCTGGTGATTCTTGTTCTATCTGGAAAGGAGAATCAGGAAACCCATGTGTACCAGTCTCTGTCTTAAGAGAGATCAAAAGAAAAGATTTAGCAAAATTGCTATTTTCCACATTGCCCAAAATGGAGTGCATAGCAAAAGTACAAACAAGGGGAAACAACTACAGCATTGTGTTAGCAATCCCATGAGAGTTCAGAATTGACATCTCAATAGTCTAGGACACTCATCTAGTTTCATGCACCATCACAGAGAAGCCTCATGTGAGCCATTGCTACGAGGCCCATTATAGTGAATGGAGAATTCCATTTGTAGAACACAAGTTCCCCGCTCAGTCAAAGACCCGATTTGAAAAGTAGCTGGTGATTCTTGTTCTATCTGCAAAGGAGAATCAGGAAACCCATGTGTTTTCCTGAATCTGTCTCTGTCTTAAAAGAAATGAAAAGAACAAATTGAGCAAAATCGCTATTCTGCCACCTTCCCCAAAATGGAGTGCATGGCAAAAGTAGAAACAAAAGTGCATGGCAAAAGTAGAAAGAACTTAAGTACAGCGTTGTGTTAGCAATCCCATGAGAGTTCAGAATTGACATCTCAATAGTCTAGGACACTCATCTAGTTTGAAGGACCTTCACAGAGAAGCCTCATGTGAGCCACTGCTTCGAGGCCGATTATACTGAATGCAGAATTCCACTTTTAGAACTCAGGTTCCCCGCTCAGTCAAAGACCCGATTTGAAAAGTAGCTGGTGATTCTTGTTCTATCTGGAAAGGAGAATCAGGAAACCCATGTGTACCAGTCTCTGTCTTAAGAGAGATCAAAAGAAAAGATTTAGCAAAATTGCTATTTTCCACATTGCCCAAAATGGAGTGCATAGCAAAAGTACAAACAAGGGGAAACAACTACAGCATTGTGTTAGCAATCCCATGAGAGTTCAGAATTGACATCTCAATAGTCTAGTACACTCATCTAGTTTCATGCACCATCACAGAGAAGCTTCATGTGAGCCATTGCTACGAGGCCCATTATAGTGAAAGCAGAATTCCACTTTTAGAACTGAAGTTGCCCGCTCAGTCAAAGACCCAATTTGAAAAGTAGCTGGTGATTCTTGTTCTAACTGGAAAGGAGAATCAGGAAACCCATGTGTTTTCCTGAATCTGTATCTGTCTTAAGAGAAATCAAAAGAACAAATTGAGCAAAATCGCTATTCTGCCACCTTCCCCAAAATGGAGTGCATGGCAAAAGTAGAAACAAGGGGAAACTTAACTACAGCGTTGTGTTAGCAATCCCATGAGAGTTCAGAATTGACATCTCAATAGTCCAGGACACTCATCTAGTTTGAAGCACCATCATAGAAGCCCATTATAGTGAATGCAGAATTCCACTTTCTACTTAATACCAGTCTCTGTCTTAAGAGAAATCAAAAGAAAATATTTAGCAAAAACGCTAATCTTCCTCATTGCCAAAAATGGAGTGCATGGCAAAAGTAGAAACAAGGGGAAACTTAACTACAGCGTTGTGTTAGCAATCTCATGAGAGTTCAGAATTGACTTCTCCATAGTCTAGGACACTCATCTTGTTTGAAGCACCATCACAGAGAAGCGTCATGTGAGCCATTGCTACGAGGCCCATTATAGTGTATGGAGAATTCCATTTGTAGAACTCAAGTTCCCCGCTCAGTCAAAGACCCGATTTGAAAAGTATCTGGTGATTCTTGTTCTAACTGGAAAGGAGAATCAGGAAACCCATGTGTTTTCCTGAATCAGTCTCTGTCTTAAGAGATATGAAAAGAACAAATTGAGCAAAATCGCTATTCTGCCACTTTCCCCAAAATGGAGTGCATGGCAAAAGTAGAAACAAAAGTGCATCGCAAAATTAGAAACAACTTAAGTACAGCGTTGTGTTAGTAATCCCACGAGAGTTCAGAATTGACATCTCAATAGTCTAGGACACTCATCTAGTATGAAAGACCATCACAGAGAAGCCTCATGTGAGCCATTGCTACGAGGCCCATTATAGTGAAAGCAGAATTCCACTTTTAGAACTCAGATTCCCCGCTCAGTGAAAGACCCGATTTGAAAAGTAGCTGGTGATTCTTGTTCTATCTGGAAAGGAGAATCAGGAAACCCATGTGTACCAGTCTCTGTCTTAAGAGAGATCAAAAGAAAAGATTTAGCAAAATTGCTATTTTCCACATTGCCCAAAATGGAGTGCATAGCAAAAGTACAAACAAGGGGAAACAACTACAGCATTGTGTTAGCAATCCCATGAGAGTTCAGAATTGACATCTCAATAGTCTAGGACACTCATCTAGTTTCATGCACCATCACAGAGAAGCCTCATGTGAGCCATTGCTACGAGGCCCATTATAGTGAATGGAGAATTCCATTTGTAGAACACAAGTTCCCCGCTCAGTCAAAGACCCGATTTGAAAAGTAGCTGGTGATTCTTGTTCTATCTGCAAAGGAGAATCAGGAAACCCATGTGTTTTCCTGAATCTGTCTCTGTCTTAAAAGAAATGAAAAGAACAAATTGAGCAAAATCGGTATTCTGCCACCTTCCCCAAAATGGAGTGCATGGCAGAAGTAGAAACAAAAGTGCATGGCAAAAGTAGAAAGAACTTAAGTACAGCGTTGTGTTAGCAATCCCATGAGAGTTCAGAATTGACATCTCAATAGTCTAGGACACTCATCTAGTTTGAAGGACCTTCACAGAGAAGCCTCATGTGAGCCACTGCTTCGAGGCCAATTATACTGAATGCAGAATTCCCCTTTTAGAACTCAGGTTCCCCGCTCAGTCAAAGACCCGATTTGAAAAGTAGCTGGTGATTCTTGTTCTATCTGGAAAGGAGAATCAGGAAACCCATGTGTACCAGTCTCTGTCTTAAGAGAGATCAAAAGAAAAGATTTAGCAAAATTGCTATTTTCCACATTGCCCAAAATGGAGTGCATAGCAAAAGTACAAACAAGGGGAAACAACTACAGCATTGTGTTAGCAATCCCATGAGAGTTCAGAATTGACATCTCAATAGTCTAGTACACTCATCTAGTTTCATGCACCATCACAGAGAAGCTTCATGTGAGCCATTGCTACGAGGCCCATTATAGTGAAAGCAGAATTCCACTTTTAGAACTCAGGTTCCCTGCTCAGTGAAAGATCCGATTTGAAAAGTATCTGGTGATTCTTGTTCTATCTGCAAAGGAGAATCAGGAAACCCATGTGTACCAGTCTCTGTCTTAAGAGAAATCAAAAGAAAAAATTATATAAATTATATAAGTTATATAAATTAAATAAATTAATAAATAAAAGAAAAAATTTAGCAAAATCGCTATTCTGCCCCTTCCCCCAAAATGGAATCCATGGCAAAAGTACAAAGAAGGGGAAACTTAACTACAGCATTGTGTTAGCAATCCCATGAGAGTTCAGAATTGACATCTCAATAGTCTAGGACACTCCTCTAGTTTGAAGGACCATCACAGAGAAGCCTCATGTGAGCCATTGCTACGAGGCCGATTATACTGAATGCAGAATTCCACTTTTAGATCTCAGGTTCCCCGCTCAGTCAAAGACCCGATTTGAAAAGTAGCTGGTGATTCTTGTTCTATCTGGAAAGGAAAATCAGGAAACCCATGTGTACCAGTCTCTGTCTTAAGAGAGATCAAAAGAAAAGATTTAGCAAAATCGCTATTTGCCAGAATTCCCAAAATGGAGTGCATAGCAAAAGTACAAACAAGGGGAAACAACTACAGCATTGTGTTAGCAATCCCATGAGAGTTCAGAATTGACATCTCAATAGTCTAGGACACTCATCTAGTTTCATGCACCATGACAGAGAAGCCTCATGTGAGCCATTGCTACGAGGCCCATTATAGTGAATGGAGAATTCCATTTGTAGAACACAAGTTCCCCGCTCAGTCAAAGACCCGATTTGAAAAGTAGCTGGTGATTCTTGTTCTATCTGGAAAGGAGAATCAGGAAACCCATGTGTTTTCCTGAATCTGTATCTGTCTTAAGAGAAATCAAAAGAACAAATTGAGCAAAATCGCTATTCTGCCACCTTCCCCAAAATGGAGTGCATGGCAAAAGTAGAAACAAAAGTGCATGGCAAAAGTAGAAACAACTTAAGTACAGCGTTGTGTTAGCAATCCCATGAGAGTTCAGAATTGACATCTCAATAGTCTAGGACACTCATCTAGTTTGAAGGACCTTCACAGAGAAGCCTCATGTGAGCCACTGCTTCGAGGCCGATTATACTGAATGCAGAATTCCACTTTTAGAACTCAGGTTCCCCGCTCAGTCAAAGACCCGATTTGAAAAGTAGCTGGTGATTCTTGTTCTATCTGGAAAGGAAAATCAGGAAACCCATGTGTACCAGTCTCTGTCTTAAGAGAGATCAAAAGAAAAGATTTAGCAAAATCGCTATTTGCCAGAATTCCCAAAATGGAGTGCATAGCAAAAGTACAAACAAGGGGAAACAACTACAGCATTGTGTTAGCAATCCCATGAGAGTTCAGAATTGACATCTCAATAGTCTAGGACACTCATCTAGTTTCATGCACCATGACAGAGAAGCCTCATGTGAGCCATTGCTACGAGGCCCATTATAGTGAATGGAGAATTCCATTTGTAGAACACAAGTTCCCCGCTCAGTCAAAGACCCGATTTGAAAAGTAGCTGGTGATTCTTGTTCTATCTGGAAAGGAGAATCAGGAAACCCATGTGTTTTCCTGAATCTGTCTCTGTCTTAAAAGAAATGAAAAGAACAAATTGAGCAAAATCGCTATTCTGCCACCTTCCCCAAAATGGAGTGCATGGCAAAAGTAGAAACAAAAGTGCATGGCAAAAGTAGAAAGAACTTAAGTACAGCGTTGTGTTAGCAATCCCATGAGAGTTCAGAATTGACATCTCAATAGTCTAGGACACTCATCTAGTTTGAAGGACCTTCACAGAGAAGCCTCATGTGAGCCACTGCTTCGAGGCCGATTATACTGAATGCAGAATTCCACTTTTAGAACTCAGGTTCCCCGCTCAGTCAAAGACCCGATTTGAAAAGTAGCTGGTGATTCTTGTTCTATCTGGAAAGGAGAATCAGGAAACCCATGTGTACCAGTCTCTGTCTTAAGAGAGATCAAAAGAAAAGATTTAGCAAAATTGCTATTTTCCACATTGCCCAAAATGGAGTGCATAGCAAAAGTACAAACAAGGGGAAACAACTACAGCATTGTGTTAGCAATCCCATGAGAGTTCAGAATTGACATCTCAATAGTCTAGTACACTCATCTAGTTTCATGCACCATCACAGAGAAGCTTCATGTGAGCCATTGCTACGAGGCCCATTATAGTGAAAGCAGAATTCCACTTTTAGAACTGAAGTTGCCCGCTCAGTCAAAGACCCAATTTGAAAAGTAGCGGGTGATTCTTGTTCTAACTGGAAAGGAGAATCAGGAAACCCATGTGTTTTCCTGAATCTGTATCTGTCTTAAGAGAAATCAAAAGAACAAATTGAGCAAAATCGCTATTCTGCCACCTTCCCCAAAATGGAGTGCATGGCAAAAGTAGAAACAAAAGTGCATGGCAAAAGTAGAAACAACTTAAGTACAGCGTTGTGTTAGCAATCCCATGAGAGTTCAGAATTGACATCTCAATAGTCTAGGACACTCATCTAGTTTGAAGGACCTTCACAGAGAAGCCTCATGTGAGCCACTGCTTCGAGGCCGATTATACTGAATGCAGAATTCCACTTTTAGAACTCAGATTCCCCGCTCAGTCAAAGACCCGATTTGAAAAGTAGCTGGTGATTCTTGTTCTATCTGGAAAGGAGAATCAGGAAACCCATGTGTACCAGTCTCTGTCTTAAGAGAGATCAAAAGAAAAGATTTAGCAAAATTGCTATTTTCCACATTGCCCAAAATGGAGTGCATAGCAAAAGTACAAACAAGGGGAAACAACTACAGCATTGTGTTAGCAATCCCATGAGAGTTCAGAATTGACATCTCAATAGTCTAGTACACTCATCTAGTTTCATGCACCATCACAGAGAAGCTTCATGTGAGCCATTGCTACGAGGCCCATTATAGTGAAAGCAGAATTCCACTTTTAGAACTGAAGTTGCCCGCTCAGTCAAAGACCCAATTTGAAAAGTAGCTGGTGATTCTTGTTCTAACTGGAAAGGAGAATCAGGAAACCCATGTGTTTTCCTGAATCTGTATCTGTCTTAAGAGAAATCAAAAGAACAAATTGAGCAAAATCGCTATTCTGCCACCTTCCCCAAAATGGAGTGCATGGCAAAAGTAGAAACAAGGGGAAACTTAACTACAGCGTTGTGTTAGCAATCCCATGAGAGTTCAGAATTGACATCTCAATAGTCCAGGACACTCATCTAGTTTGAAGCACCATCATAGAAGCCCATTATAGTGAATGCAGAATTCCACTTTCTACTTAATACCAGTCTCTGTCTTAAGAGAAATCAAAAGAAAATATTTAGCAAAAACGCTAATCTTCCTCATTGCCAAAAATGGAGTGCATGGCAAAAGTAGAAACAAGGGGAAACTTAACTACAGCGTTGTGTTAGCAATCTCATGAGAGTTCAGAATTGACTTCTCCATAGTCTAGGACACTCATCTTGTTTGAAGCACCATCACAGAGAAGCGTCATGTGAGCCATTGCTACGAGGCCCATTATAGTGTATGGAGAATTCCATTTGTAGAACTCAAGTTCCCCGCTCAGTCAAAGACCCGATTTGAAAAGTATCTGGTGATTCTTGTTCTAACTGGAAAGGAGAATCAGGAAACCCATGTGTTTTCCTGAATCAGTCTCTGTCTTAAGAGATATGAAAAGAACAAATTGAGCAAAATCGCTATTCTGCCACTTTCCCCAAAATGGAGTGCATGGCAAAAGTAGAAACAAAAGTGCATCGCAAAATTAGAAACAACTTAAGTACAGCGTTGTGTTAGTAATCCCACGAGAGTTCAGAATTGACATCTCAATAGTCTAGGACACTCATCTAGTATGAAAGACCATCACAGAGAAGCCTCATGTGAGCCATTGCTACGAGGCCCATTATAGTGAAAGCAGAATTCCACTTTTAGAACTCAGATTCCCCGCTCAGTGAAAGACCCGATTTGAAAAGTAGCTGGTGATTCTTGTTCTATCTGGAAAGGAGAATCAGGAAACCCATGTGTACCAGTCTCTGTCTTAAGAGAGATCAAAAGAAAAGATTTAGCAAAATTGCTATTTTCCACATTGCCCAAAATGGAGTGCATAGCAAAAGTACAAACAAGGGGAAACAACTACAGCATTGTGTTAGCAATCCCATGAGAGTTCAGAATTGACATCTCAATAGTCTAGGACACTCATCTAGTTTCATGCACCATCACAGAGAAGCCTCATGTGAGCCATTGCTACGAGGCCCATTATAGTGAATGGAGAATTCCATTTGTAGAACACAAGTTCCCCGCTCAGTCAAAGACCCGATTTGAAAAGTAGCTGGTGATTCTTGTTCTATCTGCAAAGGAGAATCAGGAAACCCATGTGTTTTCCTGAATCTGTCTCTGTCTTAAAAGAAATGAAAAGAACAAATTGAGCAAAATCGGTATTCTGCCACCTTCCCCAAAATGGAGTGCATGGCAGAAGTAGAAACAAAAGTGCATGGCAAAAGTAGAAAGAACTTAAGTACAGCGTTGTGTTAGCAATCCCATGAGAGTTCAGAATTGACATCTCAATAGTCTAGGACACTCATCTAGTTTGAAGGACCTTCACAGAGAAGCCTCATGTGAGCCACTGCTTCGAGGCCAATTATACTGAATGCAGAATTCCCCTTTTAGAACTCAGGTTCCCCGCTCAGTCAAAGACCCGATTTGAAAAGTAGCTGGTGATTCTTGTTCTATCTGGAAAGGAGAATCAGGAAACCCATGTGTACCAGTCTCTGTCTTAAGAGAGATCAAAAGAAAAGATTTAGCAAAATTGCTATTTTCCACATTGCCCAAAATGGAGTGCATAGCAAAAGTACAAACAAGGGGAAACAACTACAGCATTGTGTTAGCAATCCCATGAGAGTTCAGAATTGACATCTCAATAGTCTAGTACACTCATCTAGTTTCATGCACCATCACAGAGAAGCTTCATGTGAGCCATTGCTACGAGGCCCATTATAGTGAAAGCAGAATTCCACTTTTAGAACTCAGGTTCCCTGCTCAGTGAAAGATCCGATTTGAAAAGTATCTGGTGATTCTTGTTCTATCTGCAAAGGAGAATCAGGAAACCCATGTGTACCAGTCTCTGTCTTAAGAGAAATCAAAAGAAAAAATTATATAAATTATATAAGTTATATAAATTAAATAAATTAATAAATAAAAGAAAAAATTTAGCAAAATCGCTATTCTGCCCCTTCCCCCAAAATGGAATGCATGGCAAAAGTACAAAGAAGGGGAAACTTAACTACAGCATTGTGTTAGCAATCCCATGAGAGTTCAGAATTGACATCTCAATAGTCTAGGACACTCCTCTAGTTTGAAGGACCATCACAGAGAAGCCTCATGTGAGCCATTGCTACGAGGCCGATTATACTGAATGCAGAATTCCACTTTTAGATCTCAGGTTCCCCGCTCAGTCAAAGACCCGATTTGAAAAGTAGCTGGTGATTCTTGTTCTATCTGGAAAGGAGAATCAGGAAACCCATGTGTTTTCCTGAATCTGTATCTGTCTTAAGAGAAATCAAAAGAACAAATTGAGCAAAATCGCTATTCTGCCACCTTCCCCAAAATGGAGTGCATGGCAAAAGTAGAAACAAAAGTGCATGGCAAAAGTAGAAACAACTTAAGTACAGCGTTGTGTTAGCAATCCCATGAGAGTTCAGAATTGACATCTCAATAGTCTAGGACACTCATCTAGTTTGAAGGACCTTCACAGAGAAGCCTCATGTGAGCCACTGCTTCGAGGCCGATTATACTGAATGCAGAATTCCACTTTTAGAACTTAGGTTCCCCGCTCAGTCAAAGACCCGATTTGAAAAGTAGCTGGTGATTCTTGTTCTATCTGGAAAGGAGAATCAGGAAACCCATGTGTACCAGTCTCTGTCTTAAGAGAGATCAAAAGAAAAGATTTAGCAAAATTGCTATTTTCCACATTGCCCAAAATGGAGTGCATAGCAAAAGTGCAAACAAGGGGAAACAACTACAGCATTGTGTTAGCAATCCCATGAGAGTTCAGAATTGACATCTCAATAGTCTAGTACACTCATCTAGTTTCATGCACCATCACAGAGAAGCTTCATGTGAGCCATTGCTACGAGGCCCATTATAGTGAAAGCAGAATTCCACTTTTAGAACTGAAGTTGCCCGCTCAGTCAAAGACCCAATTTGAAAAGTAGCTGGTGATTATTGTTCTAACTGGAAAGGAGAAGCAGGAAACCCATGTGTTTTCCTGAATCTGTATCTGTCTTAAGAGAAATCAAAAGAACAAATTGATCAAAATCGCTATTCTGCCACATTGCCCAAAATGGAGTGCATGGCAAAAGTAGAAACAAGGGGAAACTTAACTACAGCGTTTTGTTAGCAATCCCATGAGAGTTCAGAATTGACATCTCAATAGTCCAGGACACTCATCTAGTTTGAAGCACCATCATAGAAGCCCATTATACTGAATGCAGAATTCCACTTTCTACTTAATACCAGTCTCTGTCTTAAGAGAAATCAAAAGAAAATATTTAGCAAAAACGCTAATCTTCCTCATTGCCAAAAATGGAGTGCATGGCAAAAGTAGAAACAAGGGGAAACTTAACTACAGCGTTGTGTTAGCAATCTCATGAGAGTTCAGAATTGACTTCTCCATAGTCTAGGACACTCATCTTGTTTGAAGCACCATCACAGAGAAGCGTCATGTGAGCCATTGCTACGAGGCCCATTATAGTGTATGGAGAATTCCATTTGTAGAACTCAAGTTCCCCGCTCAGTCAAAGACCCGATTTGAAAAGTATCTGGTGATTCTTGTTCTAACTGGAAAGGAGAATCAGGAAACCCATGTGTTTTCCTGAATCAGTCTCTGTCTTAAGAGATATGAAAAGAACAAATTGAGCAAAATCGCTATTCTGCCACTTTCCCCAAAATGGAGTGCATGGCAAAAGTAGAAACAAAAGTGCATCGCAAAATTAGAAACAACTTAAGTACAGCGTTGTGTTAGTAATCCCACGAGAGTTCAGAATTGACATCTCAATAGTCTAGGACACTCATCTAGTATGAAAGACCATCACAGAGAAGCCTCATGTGAGCCATTGCTACGAAGCCCATTATAGTGAAAGCAGAATTCCACTTTTAGAACTCAGATTCCCCGCTCAGTGAAAGACCCGATTTGAAAAGTAGCTGGTGATTCTTGTTCTATCTGGAAAGGAGAATCAGGAAAACCATGTGTGTTCATTAATCTCTCTCTGACTTAAGAGAAATCCAAAGAACAAATCTCAGAAGAATCGCTATTTGCCACATTGCCCAAAATGGAGTGCATAGCAAAAGTACAAACAAGGGGAAACAACTACAGCATTGTGTTAGCAATCCCATGAGAGTTCAGAATTGACATCTCAATAGTCTAGGACACTCATCTAGTTTCATGCACCATCACAGAGAAGCCTCATGTGAGCCATTGCTACGAGGCCCATTATAGTGAATGGAGAATTCCATTTGTAGAACACAAGTTCCCCGCTCAGTCAAAGACCCGATTTGAAAAGTAGCTGGTGATTCTTGTTCTATCTGCAAAGGAGAATCAGGAAACCCATGTGTACCAGTCTCTGTCTTAAGAGAGATCAAAAGAAAAGATTTAGCAAAATTGCTATTTTCCACATTGCCCAAAATGGAGTGCATAGCAAAAGTACAAACAAGGGGAAACAACTACAGCATTGTGTTAGCAATCCCATGAGAGTTCAGAATTGACATCTCAATAGTCTAGTACACTCATCTAGTTTCATGCACCATCACAGAGAAGCTTCATGTGAGCCATTGCTACGAGGCCCATTATAGTGAAAGCAGAATTCCACTTTTAGAACTGAAGTTGCCCGCTCAGTCAAAGACCCAATTTGAAAAGTAGCGGGTGATTCTTGTTCTAACTGGAAAGGAGAATCAGGAAACCCATGTGTTTTCCTGAATCTGTATCTGTCTTAAGAGAAATCAAAAGAACAAATTGAGCAAAATCGCTATTCTGCCACCTTCCCCAAAATGGAGTGCATGGCAAAAGTAGAAACAAAAGTGCATGGCAAAAGTAGAAACAACTTAAGTACAGCGTTGTGTTAGCAATCCCATGAGAGTTCAGAATTGACATCTCAATAGTCTAGGACACTCATCTAGTTTGAAGGACCTTCACAGAGAAGCCTCATGTGAGCCACTGCTTCGAGGCCGATTATACTGAATGCAGAATTCCACTTTTAGAACTCAGGTTCCCCGCTCAGTCAAAGACCCGATTTGAAAAGTAGCTGGTGATTCTTGTTCTATCTGGAAAGGAGAATCAGGAAACCCATGTGTACCAGTCTCTGTCTTAAGAGAGATCAAAAGAAAAGATTTAGCAAAATTGCTATTTTCCACATTGCCCAAAATGGAGTGCATAGCAAAAGTACAAACAAGGGGAAACAACTACAGCATTGTGTTAGCAATCCCATGAGAGTTCAGAATTGACATCTCAATAGTCTAGTACACTCATCTAGTTTCATGCACCATCACAGAGAAGCTTCATGTGAGCCATTGCTACGAGGCCCATTATAGTGAAAGCAGAATTCCACTTTTAGAACTGAAGTTGCCCGCTCAGTCAAAGACCCAATTTGAAAAGTAGCGGGTGATTCTTGTTCTAACTGGAAAGGAGAATCAGGAAACCCATGTGTTTTCCTGAATCTGTATCTGTCTTAAGAGAAATCAAAAGAACAAATTGAGCAAAATCGCTATTCTGCCACCTTCCCCAAAATGGAGTGCATGGCAAAAGTAGAAACAAAAGTGCATGGCAAAAGTAGAAACAACTTAAGTACAGCGTTGTGTTAGCAATCCCATGAGAGTTCAGAATTGACATCTCAATAGTCTAGGACACTCATCTAGTTTGAAGGACCTTCACAGAGAAGCCTCATGTGAGCCACTGCTTCGAGGCCGATTATACTGAATGCAGAATTCCACTTTTAGAACTCAGGTTCCCCGCTCAGTCAAAGACCCGATTTGAAAAGTAGCTGGTGATTCTTGTTCTATCTGGAAAGGAGAATCAGGAAACCCATGTGTACCAGTCTCTGTCTTAAGAGAGATCAAAAGAAAAGATTTAGCAAAATTGCTATTTTCCACATTGCCCAAAATGGAGTGCATAGCAAAAGTACAAACAAGGGGAAACAACTACAGCATTGTGTTAGCAATCCCATGAGAGTTCAGAATTGACATCTCAATAGTCTAGTACACTCATCTAGTTTCATGCACCATCACAGAGAAGCTTCATGTGAGCCATTGCTACGAGGCCCATTATAGTGAAAGCAGAATTCCACTTTTAGAACTGAAGTTGCCCGCTCAGTCAAAGACCCAATTTGAAAAGTAGCGGGTGATTCTTGTTCTAACTGGAAAGGAGAATCAGGAAACCCATGTGTTTTCCTGAATCTGTATCTGTCTTAAGAGAAATCAAAAGAACAAATTGAGCAAAATCGCTATTCTGCCACCTTCCCCAAAATGGAGTGCATGGCAAAAGTAGAAACAAAAGTGCATGGCAAAAGTAGAAACAACTTAAGTACAGCGTTGTGTTAGCAATCCCATGAGAGTTCAGAATTGACATCTCAATAGTCTAGGACACTCATCTAGTTTGAAGGACCTTCACAGAGAAGCCTCATGTGAGCCACTGCTTCGAGGCCGATTATACTGAATGCAGAATTCCACTTTTAGAACTCAGGTTCCCCGCTCAGTCAAAGACCCGATTTGAAAAGTAGCTGGTGATTCTTGTTCTATCTGGAAAGGAGAATCAGGAAACCCATGTGTACCAGTCTCTGTCTTAAGAGAGATCAAAAGAAAAGATTTAGCAAAATTGCTATTTTCCACATTGCCCAAAATGGAGTGCATAGCAAAAGTACAAACAAGGGGAAACAACTACAGCATTGTGTTAGCAATCCCATGAGAGTTCAGAATTGACATCTCAATAGTCTAGTACACTCATCTAGTTTCATGCACCATCACAGAGAAGCTTCATGTGAGCCATTGCTACGAGGCCCATTATAGTGAAAGCAGAATTCCACTTTTAGAACTGAAGTTGCCCGCTCAGTCAAAGACCCAATTTGAAAAGTAGCTGGTGATTCATGTTCTAACTGGAAAGGAGAATCAGGAAACCCATGTGTTTTCCTGAATCTGTATCTGTCTTAAGAGAAATCAAAAGAACAAATTGAGCAAAATCGCTATTCTGCCACCTTCCCCAAAATGGAGTGCATGGCAAAAGTAGAAACAAGGGGAAACTTAACTACAGCGTTGTGTTAGCAATCCCATGAGAGTTCAGAATTTACATCTCAATAGTCCAGGACACTCATCTAGTTTGAAGCACCATCATAGAAGCCCATTATAGTGAATGCAGAATTCCACTTTCTACTTAATACCAGTCTCTGTCTTAAGAGAAATCAAAAGAAAATATTTAGCAAAAACGCTAATCTTCCTCATTGCCAAAAATGGAGTGCATGGCAAAAGTAGAAACAAGGGGAAACTTAACTACAGCGTTGTGTTAGCAATCTCATGAGAGTTCAGAATTGACTTCTCCATAGTCTAGGACACTCATCTTGTTTGAAGCACCATCACAGAGAAGCGTCATGTGAGCCATTGCTACGAGGCCCATTATAGTGTATGGAGAATTCCATTTGTAGAACTCAAGTTCCCCGCTCAGTCAAAGACCCGATTTGAAAAGTATCTGGTGATTCTTGTTCTAACTGGAAAGGAGAATCAGGAAACCCATGTGTTTTCCTGAATCAGTCTCTGTCTTAAGAGATATGAAAAGAACAAATTGAGCAAAATCGCTATTCTGCCACTTTCCCCAAAATGGAGTGCATGGCAAAAGTAGAAACAAAAGTGCATCGCAAAATTAGAAACAACTTAAGTACAGCGTTGTGTTAGTAATCCCACGAGAGTTCAGAATTGACATCTCAATAGTCTAGGACACTCATCTAGTATGAAAGACCATCACAGAGAAGCCTCATGTGAGCCATTGCTACGAGGCCCATTATAGTGAAAGCAGAATTCCACTTTTAGAACTCAGATTCCCCGCTCAGTGAAAGACCCGATTTGAAAAGTAGCTGGTGATTCTTGTTCTATCTGGAAAGGAGAATCAGGAAACCCATGTGTACCAGTCTCTGTCTTAAGAGAGATCAAAAGAAAAGATTTAGCAAAATTGCTATTTTCCACATTGCCCAAAATGGAGTGCATAGCAAAAGTACAAACAAGGGGAAACAACTACAGCATTGTGTTAGCAATCCCATGAGAGTTCAGAATTGACATCTCAATAGTCTAGTACACTCATCTAGTTTCATGCACCATCACAGAGAAGCTTCATGTGAGCCATTGCTACGAGGCCCATTATAGTGAAAGCAGAATTCCACTTTTAGAACTGAAGTTGCCCGCTCAGTCAAAGACCCAATTTGAAAAGTAGCTGGTGATTCTTGTTCTAACTGGAAAGGAGAATCAGGAAACCCATGTGTTTTCCTGAATCTGTATCTGTCTTAAGAGAAATCAAAAGAACAAATTGAGCAAAATCGCTATTCTGCCACCTTCCCCAAAATGGAGTGCATGGCAAAAGTAGAAACAAAAGTGCATGGCAAAAGTAGAAACAACTTAAGTACAGCGTTGTGTTAGCAATCCCATGAGAGTTCAGAATTGACATCTCAATAGTCTAGGACACTCATCTAGTTTGAAGGACCTTCACAGAGAAGCCTCATGTGAGCCACTGCTTCGAGGCCGATTATACTGAATGCAGAATTCCACTTTTAGAACTCAGGTTCCCCGCTCAGTCAAAGACCCGATTTGAAAAGTAGCTGGTGATTCTTGTTCTATCTGGAAAGGAGAATCAGGAAACCCATGTGTACCAGTCTCTGTCTTAAGAGAGATCAAAAGAAAAGATTTAGCAAAATTGCTATTTTCCACATTGCCCAAAATGGAGTGCATAGCAAAAGTGCAAACAAGGGGAAACAACTACAGCATTGTGTTAGCAATCCCATGAGAGTTCAGAATTGACATCTCAATAGTCTAGTACACTCATCTAGTTTCATGCACCATCACAGAGAAGCCTCATGTGAGCCATTGCTACGAGGCCGATTATACTGAATGCAGAATTCCACTTTTAGATCTCAGGTTCCCCGCTCAGTCAAAGACCCGATTTGAAAAGTAGCTGGTGATTCTTGTTCTATCTGGAAAGGAAAATCAGGAAACCCATGTGTACCAGTCTCTGTCTTAAGAGAGATCAAAAGAAAAGATTTAGCAAAATCGCTATTTGCCAGAATTCCCAAAATGGAGTGCATAGCAAAAGTACAAACAAGGGGAAACAACTACAGCATTGTGTTAGCAATCCCATGAGAGTTCAGAATTGACATCTCAATAGTCTAGGACACTCATCTAGTTTCATGCACCATGACAGAGAAGCCTCATGTGAGCCATTGCTACGAGGCCCATTATAGTGAATGGAGAATTCCATTTGTAGAACACAAGTTCCCCGCTCAGTCAAAGACCCGATTTGAAAAGTAGCTGGTGATTCTTGTTCTATCTGGAAAGGAGAATCAGGAAACCCATGTGTTTTCCTGAATCTGTATCTGTCTTAAGAGAAATCAAAAGAACAAATTGAGCAAAATCGCTATTCTGCCACCTTCCCCAAAATGGAGTGCATGGCAAAAGTAGAAACAAAAGTGCATGGCAAAAGTAGAAACAACTTAAGTACAGCGTTGTGTTAGCAATCCCATGAGAGTTCAGAATTGACATCTCAATAGTCTAGGACACTCATCTAGTTTGAAGGACCTTCACAGAGAAGCCTCATGTGAGCCACTGCTTCGAGGCCGATTATACTGAATGCAGAATTCCACTTTTAGAACTCAGGTTCCCCGCTCAGTCAAAGACCCGATTTGAAAAGTAGCTGGTGATTCTTGTTCTATCTGGAAAGGAGAATCAGGAAACCCATGTGTACCAGTCTCTGTCTTAAGAGAGATCAAAAGAAAAGATTTAGCAAAATTGCTATTTTCCACATTGCCCAAAATGGAGTGCATAGCAAAAGTACAAACAAGGGGAAACAACTACAGCATTGTGTTAGCAATCCCATGAGAGTTCAGAATTGACATCTCAATAGTCTAGTACACTCATCTAGTTTCATGCACCATCACAGAGAAGCTTCATGTGAGCCATTGCTACGAGGCCCATTATAGTGAAAGCAGAATTCCACTTTTAGAACTCAGGTTCCCTGCTCAGTGAAAGATCCGATTTGAAAAGTATCTGGTGATTCTTGTTCTATCTGCAAAGGAGAATCAGGAAACCCATGTGTACCAGTCTCTGTCTTAAGAGAAATCAAAAGAAAAAATTATATAAATTATATAAGTTATATAAATTAAATAAATTAATAAATAAAAGAAAAAATTTAGCAAAATCGCTATTCTGCCCCTTCCCCCAAAATGGAATGCATGGCAAAAGTACAAAGAAGGGGAAACTTAACTACAGCATTGTGTTAGCAATCCCATGAGAGTTCAGAATTGACATCTCAATAGTCTAGGACACTCCTCTAGTTTGAAGGACCATCACAGAGAAGCCTCATGTGAGCCATTGCTACGAGGCCGATTATACTGAATGCAGAATTCCACTTTTAGATCTCAGGTTCCCCGCTCAGTCAAAGACCCGATTTGAAAAGTAGCTGGTGATTCTTGTTCTATCTGGAAAGGAGAATCAGGAAACCCATGTGTTTTCCTGAATCTGTATCTGTCTTAAGAGAAATCAAAAGAACAAATTGAGCAAAATCGCTATTCTGCCACCTTCCCCAAAATGGAGTGCATGGCAAAAGTAGAAACAAAAGTGCATGGCAAAAGTAGAAACAACTTAAGTACAGCGTTGTGTTAGCAATCCCATGAGAGTTCAGAATTGACATCTCAATAGTCTAGGACACTCATCTAGTTTGAAGGACCTTCACAGAGAAGCCTCATGTGAGCCACTGCTTCGAGGCCGATTATACTGAATGCAGAATTCCACTTTTAGAACTCAGGTTCCCCGCTCAGTCAAAGACCCGATTTGAAAAGTAGCTGGTGATTCTTGTTCTATCTGGAAAGGAGAATCAGGAAACCCATGTGTACCAGTCTCTGTCTTAAGAGAGATCAAAAGAAAAGATTTAGCAAAATTGCTATTTTCCACATTGCCCAAAATGGAGTGCATAGCAAAAGTGCAAACAAGGGGAAACAACTACAGCATTGTGTTAGCAATCCCATGAGAGTTCAGAATTGACATCTCAATAGTCTAGTACACTCATCTAGTTTCATGCACCATCACAGAGAAGCTTCATGTGAGCCATTGCTACGAGGCCCATTATAGTGAAAGCAGAATTCCACTTTTAGAACTGAAGTTGCCCGCTCAGTCAAAGACCCAATTTGAAAAGTAGCTGGTGATTATTGTTCTAACTGGAAAGGAGAAGCAGGAAACCCATGTGTTTTCCTGAATCTGTATCTGTCTTAAGAGAAATCAAAAGAACAAATTGATCAAAATCGCTATTCTGCCACATTGCCCAAAATGGAGTGCATGGCAAAAGTAGAAACAAGGGGAAACTTAACTACAGCGTTTTGTTAGCAATCCCATGAGAGTTCAGAATTGACATCTCAATAGTCCAGGACACTCATCTAGTTTGAAGCACCATCATAGAAGCCCATTATACTGAATGCAGAATTCCACTTTCTACTTAATACCAGTCTCTGTCTTAAGAGAAATCAAAAGAAAATATTTAGCAAAAACGCTAATCTTCCTCATTGCCAAAAATGGAGTGCATGGCAAAAGTAGAAACAAGGGGAAACTTAACTACAGCGTTGTGTTAGCAATCTCATGAGAGTTCAGAATTGACTTCTCCATAGTCTAGGACACTCATCTTGTTTGAAGCACCATCACAGAGAAGCGTCATGTGAGCCATTGCTACGAGGCCCATTATAGTGTATGGAGAATTCCATTTGTAGAACTCAAGTTCCCCGCTCAGTCAAAGACCCGATTTGAAAAGTATCTGGTGATTCTTGTTCTAACTGGAAAGGAGAATCAGGAAACCCATGTGTTTTCCTGAATCAGTCTCTGTCTTAAGAGATATGAAAAGAACAAATTGAGCAAAATCGCTATTCTGCCACTTTCCCCAAAATGGAGTGCATGGCAAAAGTAGAAACAAAAGTGCATCGCAAAATTAGAAACAACTTAAGTACAGCGTTGTGTTAGTAATCCCACGAGAGTTCAGAATTGACATCTCAATAGTCTAGGACACTCATCTAGTATGAAAGACCATCACAGAGAAGCCTCATGTGAGCCATTGCTACGAAGCCCATTATAGTGAAAGCAGAATTCCACTTTTAGAACTCAGATTCCCCGCTCAGTGAAAGACCCGATTTGAAAAGTAGCTGGTGATTCTTGTTCTATCTGGAAAGGAGAATCAGGAAAACCATGTGTGTTCATTAATCTCTCTCTGACTTAAGAGAAATCCAAAGAACAAATCTCAGAAGAATCGCTATTTGCCACATTGCCCAAAATGGAGTGCATAGCAAAAGTACAAACAAGGGGAAACAACTACAGCATTGTGTTAGCAATCCCATGAGAGTTCAGAATTGACATCTCAATAGTCTAGGACACTCATCTAGTTTCATGCACCATCACAGAGAAGCCTCATGTGAGCCATTGCTACGAGGCCCATTATAGTGAATGGAGAATTCCATTTGTAGAACACAAGTTCCCCGCTCAGTCAAAGACCCGATTTGAAAAGTAGCTGGTGATTCTTGTTCTATCTGCAAAGGAGAATCAGGAAACCCATGTGTACCAGTCTCTGTCTTAAGAGAGATCAAAAGAAAAGATTTAGCAAAATTGCTATTTTCCACATTGCCCAAAATGGAGTGCATAGCAAAAGTACAAACAAGGGGAAACAACTACAGCATTGTGTTAGCAATCCCATGAGAGTTCAGAATTGACATCTCAATAGTCTAGTACACTCATCTAGTTTCATGCACCATCACAGAGAAGCTTCATGTGAGCCATTGCTACGAGGCCCATTATAGTGAAAGCAGAATTCCACTTTTAGAACTGAAGTTGCCCGCTCAGTCAAAGACCCAATTTGAAAAGTAGCGGGTGATTCTTGTTCTAACTGGAAAGGAGAATCAGGAAACCCATGTGTTTTCCTGAATCTGTATCTGTCTTAAGAGAAATCAAAAGAACAAATTGAGCAAAATCGCTATTCTGCCACCTTCCCCAAAATGGAGTGCATGGCAAAAGTAGAAACAAAAGTGCATGGCAAAAGTAGAAACAACTTAAGTACAGCGTTGTGTTAGCAATCCCATGAGAGTTCAGAATTGACATCTCAATAGTCTAGGACACTCATCTAGTTTGAAGGACCTTCACAGAGAAGCCTCATGTGAGCCACTGCTTCGAGGCCGATTATACTGAATGCAGAATTCCACTTTTAGAACTCAGGTTCCCCGCTCAGTCAAAGACCCGATTTGAAAAGTAGCTGGTGATTCTTGTTCTATCTGGAAAGGAGAATCAGGAAACCCATGTGTACCAGTCTCTGTCTTAAGAGAGATCAAAAGAAAAGATTTAGCAAAATTGCTATTTTCCACATTGCCCAAAATGGAGTGCATAGCAAAAGTACAAACAAGGGGAAACAACTACAGCATTGTGTTAGCAATCCCATGAGAGTTCAGAATTGACATCTCAATAGTCTAGTACACTCATCTAGTTTCATGCACCATCACAGAGAAGCTTCATGTGAGCCATTGCTACGAGGCCCATTATAGTGAAAGCAGAATTCCACTTTTAGAACTGAAGTTGCCCGCTCAGTCAAAGACCCAATTTGAAAAGTAGCGGGTGATTCTTGTTCTAACTGGAAAGGAGAATCAGGAAACCCATGTGTTTTCCTGAATCTGTATCTGTCTTAAGAGAAATCAAAAGAACAAATTGAGCAAAATCGCTATTCTGCCACCTTCCCCAAAATGGAGTGCATGGCAAAAGTAGAAACAAAAGTGCATGGCAAAAGTAGAAACAACTTAAGTACAGCGTTGTGTTAGCAATCCCATGAGAGTTCAGAATTGACATCTCAATAGTCTAGGACACTCATCTAGTTTGAAGGACCTTCACAGAGAAGCCTCATGTGAGCCACTGCTTCGAGGCCGATTATACTGAATGCAGAATTCCACTTTTAGAACTCAGGTTCCCCGCTCAGTCAAAGACCCGATTTGAAAAGTAGCTGGTGATTCTTGTTCTATCTGGAAAGGAGAATCAGGAAACCCATGTGTACCAGTCTCTGTCTTAAGAGAGATCAAAAGAAAAGATTTAGCAAAATTGCTATTTTCCACATTGCCCAAAATGGAGTGCATAGCAAAAGTACAAACAAGGGGAAACAACTACAGCATTGTGTTAGCAATCCCATGAGAGTTCAGAATTGACATCTCAATAGTCTAGTACACTCATCTAGTTTCATGCACCATCACAGAGAAGCTTCATGTGAGCCATTGCTACGAGGCCCATTATAGTGAAAGCAGAATTCCACTTTTAGAACTGAAGTTGCCCGCTCAGTCAAAGACCCAATTTGAAAAGTAGCGGGTGATTCTTGTTCTAACTGGAAAGGAGAATCAGGAAACCCATGTGTTTTCCTGAATCTGTATCTGTCTTAAGAGAAATCAAAAGAACAAATTGAGCAAAATCGCTATTCTGCCACCTTCCCCAAAATGGAGTGCATGGCAAAAGTAGAAACAAAAGTGCATGGCAAAAGTAGAAACAACTTAAGTACAGCGTTGTGTTAGCAATCCCATGAGAGTTCAGAATTGACATCTCAATAGTCTAGGACACTCATCTAGTTTGAAGGACCTTCACAGAGAAGCCTCATGTGAGCCACTGCTTCGAGGCCGATTATACTGAATGCAGAATTCCACTTTTAGAACTCAGGTTCCCCGCTCAGTCAAAGACCCGATTTGAAAAGTAGCTGGTGATTCTTGTTCTATCTGGAAAGGAGAATCAGGAAACCCATGTGTACCAGTCTCTGTCTTAAGAGAGATCAAAAGAAAAGATTTAGCAAAATTGCTATTTTCCACATTGCCCAAAATGGAGTGCATAGCAAAAGTACAAACAAGGGGAAACAACTACAGCATTGTGTTAGCAATCCCATGAGAGTTCAGAATTGACATCTCAATAGTCTAGTACACTCATCTAGTTTCATGCACCATCACAGAGAAGCTTCATGTGAGCCATTGCTACGAGGCCCATTATAGTGAAAGCAGAATTCCACTTTTAGAACTGAAGTTGCCCGCTCAGTCAAAGACCCAATTTGAAAAGTAGCTGGTGATTCATGTTCTAACTGGAAAGGAGAATCAGGAAACCCATGTGTTTTCCTGAATCTGTATCTGTCTTAAGAGAAATCAAAAGAACAAATTGAGCAAAATCGCTATTCTGCCACCTTCCCCAAAATGGAGTGCATGGCAAAAGTAGAAACAAGGGGAAACTTAACTACAGCGTTGTGTTAGCAATCCCATGAGAGTTCAGAATTTACATCTCAATAGTCCAGGACACTCATCTAGTTTGAAGCACCATCATAGAAGCCCATTATAGTGAATGCAGAATTCCACTTTCTACTTAATACCAGTCTCTGTCTTAAGAGAAATCAAAAGAAAATATTTAGCAAAAACGCTAATCTTCCTCATTGCCAAAAATGGAGTGCATGGCAAAAGTAGAAACAAGGGGAAACTTAACTACAGCGTTGTGTTAGCAATCTCATGAGAGTTCAGAATTGACTTCTCCATAGTCTAGGACACTCATCTTGTTTGAAGCACCATCACAGAGAAGCGTCATGTGAGCCATTGCTACGAGGCCCATTATAGTGTATGGAGAATTCCATTTGTAGAACTCAAGTTCCCCGCTCAGTCAAAGACCCGATTTGAAAAGTATCTGGTGATTCTTGTTCTAACTGGAAAGGAGAATCAGGAAACCCATGTGTTTTCCTGAATCAGTCTCTGTCTTAAGAGATATGAAAAGAACAAATTGAGCAAAATCGCTATTCTGCCACTTTCCCCAAAATGGAGTGCATGGCAAAAGTAGAAACAAAAGTGCATCGCAAAATTAGAAACAACTTAAGTACAGCGTTGTGTTAGTAATCCCACGAGAGTTCAGAATTGACATCTCAATAGTCTAGGACACTCATCTAGTATGAAAGACCATCACAGAGAAGCCTCATGTGAGCCATTGCTACGAGGCCCATTATAGTGAAAGCAGAATTCCACTTTTAGAACTCAGATTCCCCGCTCAGTGAAAGACCCGATTTGAAAAGTAGCTGGTGATTCTTGTTCTATCTGGAAAGGAGAATCAGGAAACCCATGTGTACCAGTCTCTGTCTTAAGAGAGATCAAAAGAAAAGATTTAGCAAAATTGCTATTTTCCACATTGCCCAAAATGGAGTGCATAGCAAAAGTACAAACAAGGGGAAACAACTACAGCATTGTGTTAGCAATCCCATGAGAGTTCAGAATTGACATCTCAATAGTCTAGTACACTCATCTAGTTTCATGCACCATCACAGAGAAGCTTCATGTGAGCCATTGCTACGAGGCCCATTATAGTGAAAGCAGAATTCCACTTTTAGAACTGAAGTTGCCCGCTCAGTCAAAGACCCAATTTGAAAAGTAGCTGGTGATTCTTGTTCTAACTGGAAAGGAGAATCAGGAAACCCATGTGTTTTCCTGAATCTGTATCTGTCTTAAGAGAAATCAAAAGAACAAATTGAGCAAAATCGCTATTCTGCCACCTTCCCCAAAATGGAGTGCATGGCAAAAGTAGAAACAAAAGTGCATGGCAAAAGTAGAAACAACTTAAGTACAGCGTTGTGTTAGCAATCCCATGAGAGTTCAGAATTGACATCTCAATAGTCTAGGACACTCATCTAGTTTGAAGGACCTTCACAGAGAAGCCTCATGTGAGCCACTGCTTCGAGGCCGATTATACTGAATGCAGAATTCCACTTTTAGAACTCAGGTTCCCCGCTCAGTCAAAGACCCGATTTGAAAAGTAGCTGGTGATTCTTGTTCTATCTGGAAAGGAGAATCAGGAAACCCATGTGTACCAGTCTCTGTCTTAAGAGAGATCAAAAGAAAAGATTTAGCAAAATTGCTATTTTCCACATTGCCCAAAATGGAGTGCATAGCAAAAGTGCAAACAAGGGGAAACAACTACAGCATTGTGTTAGCAATCCCATGAGAGTTCAGAATTGACATCTCAATAGTCTAGTACACTCATCTAGTTTCATGCACCATCACAGAGAAGCCTCATGTGAGCCATTGCTACGAGGCCGATTATACTGAATGCAGAATTCCACTTTTAGATCTCAGGTTCCCCGCTCAGTCAAAGACCCGATTTGAAAAGTAGCTGGTGATTCTTGTTCTATCTGGAAAGGAAAATCAGGAAACCCATGTGTACCAGTCTCTGTCTTAAGAGAGATCAAAAGAAAAGATTTAGCAAAATCGCTATTTGCCAGAATTCCCAAAATGGAGTGCATAGCAAAAGTACAAACAAGGGGAAACAACTACAGCATTGTGTTAGCAATCCCATGAGAGTTCAGAATTGACATCTCAATAGTCTAGGACACTCATCTAGTTTCATGCACCATGACAGAGAAGCCTCATGTGAGCCATTGCTACGAGGCCCATTATAGTGAATGGAGAATTCCATTTGTAGAACACAAGTTCCCCGCTCAGTCAAAGACCCGATTTGAAAAGTAGCTGGTGATTCTTGTTCTATCTGGAAAGGAGAATCAGGAAACCCATGTGTTTTCCTGAATCTGTATCTGTCTTAAGAGAAATCAAAAGAACAAATTGAGCAAAATCGCTATTCTGCCACCTTCCCCAAAATGGAGTGCATGGCAAAAGTAGAAACAAAAGTGCATGGCAAAAGTAGAAACAACTTAAGTACAGCGTTGTGTTAGCAATCCCATGAGAGTTCAGAATTGACATCTCAATAGTCTAGGACACTCATCTAGTTTGAAGGACCTTCACAGAGAAGCCTCATGTGAGCCACTGCTTCGAGGCCGATTATACTGAATGCAGAATTCCACTTTTAGAACTCAGGTTCCCCGCTCAGTCAAAGACCCGATTTGAAAAGTAGCTGGTGATTCTTGTTCTATCTGGAAAGGAGAATCAGGAAACCCATGTGTACCAGTCTCTGTCTTAAGAGAGATCAAAAGAAAAGATTTAGCAAAATTGCTATTTTCCACATTGCCCAAAATGGAGTGCATAGCAAAAGTACAAACAAGGGGAAACAACTACAGCATTGTGTTAGCAATCCC
The DNA here is from genome assembly GCA_023362775.1 of Charina bottae. NCBI lineage: Eukaryota > Metazoa > Chordata > Lepidosauria > Squamata > Charinaidae > Charina > Charina bottae. The sequence continues at coordinate 85,812 of JALMGJ010000093.1, forward strand.
ATGAGAGTTCAGAATTGACATCTCAATAGTCTAGTACACTCATCTAGTTTCATGCACCATCACAGAGAAGCTTCATGTGAGCCATTGCTACGAGGCCCATTATAGTGAAAGCAGAATTCCACTTTTAGAACTGAAGTTGCCCGCTCAGTCAAAGACCCAATTTGAAAAGTAGCTGGTGATTCATGTTCTAACTGGAAAGGAGAATCAGGAAACCCATGTGTTTTCCTGAATCTGTATCTGTCTTAAGAGAAATCAAAAGAACAAATTGAGCAAAATCGCTATTCTGCCACCTTCCCCAAAATGGAGTGCATGGCAAAAGTAGAAACAAGGGGAAACTTAACTACAGCGTTGTGTTAGCAATCCCATGAGAGTTCAGAATTTACATCTCAATAGTCCAGGACACTCATCTAGTTTGAAGCACCATCATAGAAGCCCATTATAGTGAATGCAGAATTCCACTTTCTACTTAATACCAGTCTCTGTCTTAAGAGAAATCAAAAGAAAATATTTAGCAAAAACGCTAATCTTCCTCATTGCCAAAAATGGAGTGCATGGCAAAAGTAGAAACAAGGGGAAACTTAACTACAGCGTTGTGTTAGCAATCTCATGAGAGTTCAGAATTGACTTCTCCATAGTCTAGGACACTCATCTTGTTTGAAGCACCATCACAGAGAAGCGTCATGTGAGCCATTGCTACGAGGCCCATTATAGTGTATGGAGAATTCCATTTGTAGAACTCAAGTTCCCCGCTCAGTCAAAGACCCGATTTGAAAAGTATCTGGTGATTCTTGTTCTAACTGGAAAGGAGAATCAGGAAACCCATGTGTTTTCCTGAATCAGTCTCTGTCTTAAGAGATATGAAAAGAACAAATTGAGCAAAATCGCTATTCTGCCACTTTCCCCAAAATGGAGTGCATGGCAAAAGTAGAAACAAAAGTGCATCGCAAAATTAGAAACAACTTAAGTACAGCGTTGTGTTAGTAATCCCACGAGAGTTCAGAATTGACATCTCAATAGTCTAGGACACTCATCTAGTATGAAAGACCATCACAGAGAAGCCTCATGTGAGCCATTGCTACGAGGCCCATTATAGTGAAAGCAGAATTCCACTTTTAGAACTCAGATTCCCCGCTCAGTGAAAGACCCGATTTGAAAAGTAGCTGGTGATTCTTGTTCTATCTGGAAAGGAGAATCAGGAAACCCATGTGTACCAGTCTCTGTCTTAAGAGAGATCAAAAGAAAAGATTTAGCAAAATTGCTATTTTCCACATTGCCCAAAATGGAGTGCATAGCAAAAGTACAAACAAGGGGAAACAACTACAGCATTGTGTTAGCAATCCCATGAGAGTTCAGAATTGACATCTCAATAGTCTAGTACACTCATCTAGTTTCATGCACCATCACAGAGAAGCTTCATGTGAGCCATTGCTACGAGGCCCATTATAGTGAAAGCAGAATTCCACTTTTAGAACTGAAGTTGCCCGCTCAGTCAAAGACCCAATTTGAAAAGTAGCGGGTGATTCTTGTTCTAACTGGAAAGGAGAATCAGGAAACCCATGTGTTTTCCTGAATCTGTATCTGTCTTAAGAGAAATCAAAAGAACAAATTGAGCAAAATCGCTATTCTGCCACCTTCCCCAAAATGGAGTGCATGGCAAAAGTAGAAACAAAAGTGCATGGCAAAAGTAGAAACAACTTAAGTACAGCGTTGTGTTAGCAATCCCATGAGAGTTCAGAATTGACATCTCAATAGTCTAGGACACTCATCTAGTTTGAAGGACCTTCACAGAGAAGCCTCATGTGAGCCACTGCTTCGAGGCCGATTATACTGAATGCAGAATTCCACTTTTAGAACTCAGGTTCCCCGCTCAGTCAAAGACCCGATTTGAAAAGTAGCTGGTGATTCTTGTTCTATCTGGAAAGGAGAATCAGGAAACCCATGTGTACCAGTCTCTGTCTTAAGAGAGATCAAAAGAAAAGATTTAGCAAAATTGCTATTTTCCACATTGCCCAAAATGGAGTGCATAGCAAAAGTACAAACAAGGGGAAACAACTACAGCATTGTGTTAGCAATCCCATGAGAGTTCAGAATTGACATCTCAATAGTCTAGTACACTCATCTAGTTTCATGCACCATCACAGAGAAGCCTCATGTGAGCCATTGCTACGAGGCCGATTATACTGAATGCAGAATTCCACTTTTAGATCTCAGGTTCCCCGCTCAGTCAAAGACCCGATTTGAAAAGTAGCTGGTGATTCTTGTTCTATCTGGAAAGGAAAATCAGGAAACCCATGTGTACCAGTCTCTGTCTTAAGAGAGATCAAAAGAAAAGATTTAGCAAAATCGCTATTTGCCAGAATTCCCAAAATGGAGTGCATAGCAAAAGTACAAACAAGGGGAAACAACTACAGCATTGTGTTAGCAATCCCATGAGAGTTCAGAATTGACATCTCAATAGTCTAGGACACTCATCTAGTTTCATGCACCATGACAGAGAAGCCTCATGTGAGCCATTGCTACGAGGCCCATTATAGTGAATGGAGAATTCCATTTGTAGAACACAAGTTCCCCGCTCAGTCAAAGACCCGATTTGAAAAGTAGCTGGTGATTCTTGTTCTATCTGGAAAGGAGAATCAGGAAACCCATGTGTTTTCCTGAATCTGTCTCTGTCTTAAAAGAAATGAAAAGAACAAATTGAGCAAAATCGCTATTCTGCCACCTTCCCCAAAATGGAGTGCATGGCAAAAGTAGAAACAAAAGTGCATGGCAAAAGTAGAAAGAACTTAAGTACAGCGTTGTGTTAGCAATCCCATGAGAGTTCAGAATTGACATCTCAATAGTCTAGGACACTCATCTAGTTTGAAGGACCTTCACAGAGAAGCCTCATGTGAGCCACTGCTTCGAGGCCGATTATACTGAATGCAGAATTCCACTTTTAGAACTCAGGTTCCCCGCTCAGTCAAAGACCCGATTTGAAAAGTAGCTGGTGATTCTTGTTCTATCTGGAAAGGAGAATCAGGAAACCCATGTGTACCAGTCTCTGTCTTAAGAGAGATCAAAAGAAAAGATTTAGCAAAATTGCTATTTTCCACATTGCCCAAAATGGAGTGCATAGCAAAAGTACAAACAAGGGGAAACAACTACAGCATTGTGTTAGCAATCCCATGAGAGTTCAGAATTGACATCTCAATAGTCTAGTACACTCATCTAGTTTCATGCACCATCACAGAGAAGCTTCATGTGAGCCATTGCTACGAGGCCCATTATAGTGAAAGCAGAATTCCACTTTTAGAACTGAAGTTGCCCGCTCAGTCAAAGACCCAATTTGAAAAGTAGCTGGTGATTCTTGTTCTAACTGGAAAGGAGAATCAGGAAACCCATGTGTTTTCCTGAATCTGTATCTGTCTTAAGAGAAATCAAAAGAACAAATTGAGCAAAATCGCTATTCTGCCACCTTCCCCAAAATGGAGTGCATGGCAAAAGTAGAAACAAGGGGAAACTTAACTACAGCGTTTTGTTAGCAATCCCATGAGAGTTCAGAATTGACATCTCAATAGTCCAGGACACTCATCTAGTTTGAAGCACCATCATAGAAGCCCATTATAGTGAATGCAGAATTCCACTTTCTACTTAATACCAGTCTCTGTCTTAAGAGAAATCAAAAGAAAATATTTAGCAAAAACGCTAATCTTCCTCATTGCCAAAAATGGAGTGCATGGCAAAAGTAGAAACAAGGGGAAACTTAACTACAGCGTTGTGTTAGCAATCTCATGAGAGTTCAGAATTGACTTCTCCATAGTCTAGGACACTCATCTTGTTTGAAGCACCATCACAGAGAAGCGTCATGTGAGCCATTGCTACGAGGCCCATTATAGTGTATGGAGAATTCCATTTGTAGAACTCAAGTTCCCCGCTCAGTCAAAGACCCGATTTGAAAAGTATCTGGTGATTCTTGTTCTAACTGGAAAGGAGAATCAGAAAACCCATGTGTTTTCCTGAATCAGTCTCTGTCTTAAGAGATATGAAAAGAACAAATTGAGCAAAATCGCTATTCTGCCACTTTCCCCAAAATGGAGTGCATGGCAAAAGTAGAAACAAAAGTGCATCGCAAAATTAGAAACAACTTAAGTACAGCGTTGTGTTAGTAATCCCACGAGAGTTCAGAATTGACATCTCAATAGTCTAGGACACTCATCTAGTATGAAAGACCATCACAGAGAAGCCTCATGTGAGCCATTGCTACGAAGCCCATTATAGTGAAAGCAGAATTCCACTTTTAGAACTCAGATTCCCCGCTCAGTGAAAGACCCGATTTGAAAAGTAGCTGGTGATTCTTGTTCTATCTGGAAAGGAGAATCAGGAAAACCATGTGTGTTCATTAATCTCTCTCTGACTTAAGAGAAATCCAAAGAACAAATCTCAGAAGAATCGCTATTTGCCACATTGCCCAAAATGGAGTGCATAGCAAAAGTACAAACAAGGGGAAACAACTACAGCATTGTGTTAGCAATCCCATGAGAGTTCAGAATTGACATCTCAATAGTCTAGGACACTCATCGAGTTTGAAGGACCTTCACAGAGAAGCCTCATGTGAGCCACTGCTTCGAGGCCGATTATACTGAATGCAGAATTCCACTTTTAGAACTCAGGTTCCCCGCTCAGTCAAAGACCCGATTTGAAAAGTAGCTGGTGATTCTTGTTCTATCTGGAAAGGAGAATCAGGAAACCCATGTGTACCAGTCTCTGTCTTAAGAGAGATCAAAAGAAAAGATTTAGCAAAATTGCTATTTTCCACATTGCCCAAAATGGAGTGCATAGCAAAAGTACAAACAAGGGGAAACAACTACAGCATTGTGTTAGCAATCCCATGAGAGTTCAGAATTGACATCTCAATAGTCTAGTACACTCATCTAGTTTCATGCACCATCACAGAGAAGCTTCATGTGAGCCATTGCTACGAGGCCCATTATAGTGAAAGCAGAATTCCACTTTTAGAACTGAAGTTGCCCGCTCAGTCAAAGACCCAATTTGAAAAGTAGCTGGTGATTCTTGTTCTAACTGGAAAGGAGAATCAGGAAACCCATGTGTTTTCCTGAATCTGTATCTGTCTTAAGAGAAATCAAAAGAACAAATTGAGCAAAATCGCTATTCTGCCACCTTCCCCAAAATGGAGTGCATGGCAAAAGTAGAAACAAGGGGAAACTTAACTACAGCGTTTTGTTAGCAATCCCATGAGAGTTCAGAATTGACATCTCAATAGTCCAGGACACTCATCTAGTTTGAAGCACCATCATAGAAGCCCATTATAGTGAATGCAGAATTCCACTTTCTACTTAATACCAGTCTCTGTCTTAAGAGAAATCAAAAGAAAATATTTAGCAAAAACGCTAATCTTCCTCATTGCCAAAAATGGAGTGCATGGCAAAAGTAGAAACAAGGGGAAACTTAACTACAGCGTTGTGTTAGCAATCTCATGAGAGTTCAGAATTGACTTCTCCATAGTCTAGGACACTCATCTTGTTTGAAGCACCATCACAGAGAAGCGTCATGTGAGCCATTGCTACGAGGCCCATTATAGTGTATGGAGAATTCCATTTGTAGAACTCAAGTTCCCCGCTCAGTCAAAGACCCGATTTGAAAAGTATCTGGTGATTCTTGTTCTAACTGGAAAGGAGAATCAGGAAACCCATGTGTTTTCCTGAATCAGTCTCTGTCTTAAGAGATATGAAAAGAACAAATTGAGCAAAATCGCTATTCTGCCACTTTCCCCAAAATGGAGTGCATGGCAAAAGTAGAAACAAAAGTGCATCGCAAAATTAGAAACAACTTAAGTACAGCGTTGTGTTAGTAATCCCACGAGAGTTCAGAATTGACATCTCAATAGTCTAGGACACTCATCTAGTATGAAAGACCATCACAGAGAAGCCTCATGTGAGCCATTGCTACGAAGCCCATTATAGTGAAAGCAGAATTCCACTTTTAGAACTCAGATTCCCCGCTCAGTGAAAGACCCGATTTGAAAAGTAGCTGGTGATTCTTGTTCTATCTGGAAAGGAGAATCAGGAAAACCATGTGTGTTCATTAATCTCTCTCTGACTTAAGAGAAATCCAAAGAACAAATCTCAGAAGAATCGCTATTTGCCACATTGCCCAAAATGGAGTGCATAGCAAAAGTACAAACAAGGGGAAACAACTACAGCATTGTGTTAGCAATCCCATGAGAGTTCAGAATTGACATCTCAATAGTCTAGGACACTCATCGAGTTTGAAGGACCTTCACAGAGAAGCCTCATGTGAGCCACTGCTTCGAGGCCGATTATACTGAATGCAGAATTCCACTTTTAGAACTCAGGTTCCCCGCTCAGTCAAAGACCCGATTTGAAAAGTAGCTGGTGATTCTTGTTCTATCTGGAAAGGAGAATCAGGAAACCCATGTGTACCAGTCTCTGTCTTAAGAGAGATCAAAAGAAAAGATTTAGCAAAATTGCTATTTTCCACATTGCCCAAAATGGAGTGCATAGCAAAAGTACAAACAAGGGGAAACAACTACAGCATTGTGTTAGCAATCCCATGAGAGTTCAGAATTGACATCTCAATAGTCTAGTACACTCATCTAGTTTCATGCACCATCACAGAGAAGCTTCATGTGAGCCATTGCTACGAGGCCCATTATAGTGAAAGCAGAATTCCACTTTTAGAACTGAAGTTGCCCGCTCAGTCAAAGACCCAATTTGAAAAGTAGCTGGTGATTCTTGTTCTAACTGGAAAGGAGAATCAGGAAACCCATGTGTTTTCCTGAATCTGTATCTGTCTTAAGAGAAATCAAAAGAACAAATTGAGCAAAATCGCTATTCTGCCACATTGCCCAAAATGGAGTGCATGGCAAAAGTAGAAACAAGGGGAAACTTAACTACAGCGTTGTGTTAGCAATCCCATGAGAGTTCAGAATTGACATCTCAATAGTCTAGGACACTCCTCTAGTTTGAAGGACCTTCACAGAGAAGCCTCATGTGAGCCACTGCTTCGAGGCCAATTATACTGAATGCAGAATTCCCCTTTTAGAACTCAGGTTCCCCGCTCAGTCAAAGACCCGATTTGAAAAGTAGCTGGTGATTCTTGTTCTATCTGGAAAGGAGAATCAGGAAACCCATGTGTACCAGTCTCTGTCTTAAGAGAGATCAAAAGAAAAGATTTAGCAAAATTGCTATTTTCCACATTGCCCAAAATGGAGTGCATAGCAAAAGTACAAACAAGGGGAAACAACTACAGCATTGTGTTAGCAATCCCATGAGAGTTCAGAATTGACATCTCAATAGTCTAGTACACTCATCTAGTTTCATGCACCATCACAGAGAAGCTTCATGTGAGCCATTGCTACGAGGCCCATTATAGTGAAAGCAGAATTCCACTTTTAGAACTCAGGTTCCCTGCTCAGTGAAAGATCCGATTTGAAAAGTATCTGGTGATTCTTGTTCTATCTGCAAAGGAGAATCAGGAAACCCATGTGTACCAGTCTCTGTCTTAAGAGAAATCAAAAGAAAAAATTATATAAATTATATAAGTTATATAAATTAAATAAATTAATAAATAAAAGAAAAAATTTAGCAAAATCGCTATTCTGCCCCTTCCCCCAAAATGGAATGCATGGCAAAAGTTCAAAGAAGGGGAAACTTAACTACAGCATTGTGTTAGCAATCCCATGAGAGTTCAGAATTGACATCTCAATAGTCTAGGACACTCCTCTAGTTTGAAGGACCATCACAGAGAAGCCTCATGTGAGCCACTGCTTCGAGGCCGATTATACTGAATGCAGAATTCCACTTTTAGAACTCAGGTTCCCCGCTCAGTCAAAGACCCGATTTGAAAAGTAGCTGGTGATTCTTGTTCTATCTGGAAAGGAGAATCAGGAAACCCATGTGTACCAGTCTCTGTCTTAAGAGAGATCAAAAGAAAAGATTTAGCAAAATTGCTATTTTCCACATTGCCCAAAATGGAGTGCATAGCAAAAGTACAAACAAGGGGAAACAACTACAGCATTGTGTTAGCAATCCCATGAGAGTTCAGAATTGACATCTCAATAGTCTAGTACACTCATCTAGTTTCATGCACCATCACAGAGAAGCTTCATGTGAGCCATTGCTACGAGGCCCATTATAGTGAAAGCAGAATTCCACTTTTAGAACTGAAGTTGCCCGCTCAGTCAAAGACCCAATTTGAAAAGTAGCGGGTGATTCTTGTTCTAACTGGAAAGGAGAATCAGGAAACCCATGTGTTTTCCTGAATCTGTATCTGTCTTAAGAGAAATCAAAAGAACAAATTGAGCAAAATCGCTATTCTGCCACCTTCCCCAAAATGGAGTGCATGGCAAAAGTAGAAACAAAAGTGCATGGCAAAAGTAGAAACAACTTAAGTACAGCGTTGTGTTAGCAATCCCATGAGAGTTCAGAATTGACATCTCAATAGTCTAGGACACTCATCTAGTTTGAAGGACCTTCACAGAGAAGCCTCATGTGAGCCACTGCTTCGAGGCCGATTATACTGAATGCAGAATTCCACTTTTAGAACTCAGGTTCCCCGCTCAGTCAAAGACCCGATTTGAAAAGTAGCTGGTGATTCTTGTTCTATCTGGAAAGGAGAATCAGGAAACCCATGTGTACCAGTCTCTGTCTTAAGAGAGATCAAAAGAAAAGATTTAGCAAAATTGCTATTTTCCACATTGCCCAAAATGGAGTGCATAGCAAAAGTACAAACAAGGGGAAACAACTACAGCATTGTGTTAGCAATCCCATGAGAGTTCAGAATTGACATCTCAATAGTCTAGTACACTCATCTAGTTTCATGCACCATCACAGAGAAGCTTCATGTGAGCCATTGCTACGAGGCCCATTATAGTGAAAGCAGAATTCCACTTTTAGAACTGAAGTTGCCCGCTCAGTCAAAGACCCAATTTGAAAAGTAGCTGGTGATTCATGTTCTAACTGGAAAGGAGAATCAGGAAACCCATGTGTTTTCCTGAATCTGTATCTGTCTTAAGAGAAATCAAAAGAACAAATTGAGCAAAATCGCTATTCTGCCACCTTCCCCAAAATGGAGTGCATGGCAAAAGTAGAAACAAGGGGAAACTTAACTACAGCGTTTTGTTAGCAATCCCATGAGAGTTCAGAATTGACATCTCAATAGTCCAGGACACTCATCTAGTTTGAAGCACCATCATAGAAGCCCATTATAGTGAATGCAGAATTCCACATTCTACTTAATACCAGTCTCTGTCTTAAGAGAAATCAAAAGAAAATATTTAGCAAAAACGCTAATCTTCCTCATTGCCAAAAATGGAGTGCATGGCAAAAGTAGAAACAAGGGGAAACTTAACTACAGCGTTGTGTTAGCAATCTCATGAGAGTTCAGAATTGACTTCTCCATAGTCTAGGACACTCATCTTGTTTGAAGCACCATCACAGAGAAGCGTCATGTGAGCCATTGCTACGAGGCCCATTATAGTGTATGGAGAATTCCATTTGTAGAACTCAAGTTCCCCGCTCAGTCAAAGACCCGATTTGAAAAGTATCTGGTGATTCTTGTTCTAACTGGAAAGGAGAATCAGGAAACCCATGTGTTTTCCTGAATCAGTCTCTGTCTTAAGAGATATGAAAAGAACAAATTGAGCAAAATCGCTATTCTGCCACTTTCCCCAAAATGGAGTGCATGGCAAAAGTAGAAACAAAAGTGCATCGCAAAATTAGAAACAACTTAAGTACAGCGTTGTGTTAGTAATCCCACGAGAGTTCAGAATTGACATCTCAATAGTCTAGGACACTCATCTAGTATGAAAGACCATCACAGAGAAGCCTCATGTGAGCCATTGCTACGAAGCCCATTATAGTGAAAGCAGAATTCCACTTTTAGAACTCAGATTCCCCGCTCAGTGAAAGACCCGATTTGAAAAGTAGCTGGTGATTCTTGTTCTATCTGGAAAGGAGAATCAGGAAAACCATGTGTGTTCATTAATCTCTCTCTGACTTAAGAGAAATCCAAAGAACAAATCTCAGAAGAATCGCTATTTGCCACATTGCCCAAAATGGAGTGCATAGCAAAAGTACAAACAAGGGGAAACAACTACAGCATTGTGTTAGCAATCCCATGAGAGTTCAGAATTGACATCTCAATAGTCTAGGACACTCATCTAGTTTCATGCACCATCACAGAGAAGCCTCATGTGAGCCATTGCTACGAGGCCCATTATAGTGAATGGAGAATTCCATTTGTAGAACACAAGTTCCCCGCTCAGTCAAAGACCCGATTTGAAAAGTAGCTGGTGATTCTTGTTCTATCTGGAAAGGAGAATCAGGAAACCCATGTGTACCAGTCTCTGTCTTAAGAGAGATCAAAAGAAAAGATTTAGCAAAATTGCTATTTTCCACATTGCCCAAAATGGAGTACAAACAAGGGGAAACAACTACAGCATTGTGTTAGCAATCCCATGAGAGTTCAGAATTGACATCTCAATAGTCTAGTACACTCATCTAGTTTCATGCACCATCACAGAGAAGCTTCATGTGAGCCATTGCTACGAGGCCCATTATAGTGAAAGCAGAATTCCACTTTTAGAACTGAAGTTGCCCGCTCAGTCAAAGACCCAATTTGAAAAGTAGCGGGTGATTCTTGTTCTAACTGGAAAGGAGAATCAGGAAACCCATGTGTTTTCCTGAATCTGTATCTGTCTTAAGAGAAATCAAAAGAACAAATTGAGCAAAATCGCTATTCTGCCACCTTCCCCAAAATGGAGTGCATGGCAAAAGTAGAAACAAAAGTGCATGGCAAAAGTAGAAACAACTTAAGTACAGCGTTGTGTTAGCAATCCCATGAGAGTTCAGAATTGACATCTCAATAGTCTAGGACACTCATCTAGTTTGAAGGACCTTCACAGAGAAGCCTCATGTGAGCCACTGCTTCGAGGCCGATTATACTGAATGCAGAATTCCACTTTTAGAACTCAGGTTCCCCGCTCAGTCAAAGACCCGATTTGAAAAGTAGCTGGTGATTCTTGTTCTATCTGGAAAGGAGAATCAGGAAACCCATGTGTACCAGTCTCTGTCTTAAGAGAGATCAAAAGAAAAGATTTAGCAAAATTGCTATTTTCCACATTGCCCAAAATGGAGTGCATAGCAAAAGTACAAACAAGGGGAAACAACTACAGCATTGTGTTAGCAATCCCATGAGAGTTCAGAATTGACATCTCAATAGTCTAGTACACTCATCTAGTTTCATGCACCATCACAGAGAAGCTTCATGTGAGCCATTGCTACGAGGCCCATTATAGTGAAAGCAGAATTCCACTTTTAGAACTGAAGTTGCCCGCTCAGTCAAAGACCCAATTTGAAAAGTAGCTGGTGATTCTTGTTCTAACTGGAAAGGAGAATCAGGAAACCCATGTGTTTTCCTGAATCTGTATCTGTCTTAAGAGAAATCAAAAGAACAAATTGAGCAAAATCGCTATTCTGCCACCTTCCCCAAAATGGAGTGCATGGCAAAAGTAGAAACAAAAGTGCATGGCAAAAGTAGAAACAACTTAAGTACAGCGTTGTGTTAGCAATCCCATGAGAGTTCAGAATTGACATCTCAATAGTCTAGGACACTCATCTAGTTTGAAGGACCTTCACAGAGAAGCCTCATGTGAGCCACTGCTTCGAGGCCGATTATACTGAATGCAGAATTCCACTTTTAGAACTCAGGTTCCCCGCTCAGTCAAAGACCCGATTTGAAAAGTAGCTGGTGATTCTTGTTCTATCTGGAAAGGAGAATCAGGAAACCCATGTGTACCAGTCTCTGTCTTAAGAGAGATCAAAAGAAAAGATTTAGCAAAATTGCTATTTTCCACATTGCCCAAAATGGAGTGCATAGCAAAAGTACAAACAAGGGGAAACAACTACAGCATTGTGTTAGCAATCCCATGAGAGTTCAGAATTGACATCTCAATAGTCTAGTACACTCATCTAGTTTCATGCACCATCACAGAGAAGCTTCATGTGAGCCATTGCTACGAGGCCCATTATAGTGAAAGCAGAATTCCACTTTTAGAACTGAAGTTGCCCGCTCAGTCAAAGACCCAATTTGAAAAGTAGCTGGTGATTCATGTTCTAACTGGAAAGGAGAATCAGGAAACCCATGTGTTTTCCTGAATCTGTATCTGTCTTAAGAGAAATCAAAAGAACAAATTGAGCAAAATCGCTATTCTGCCACCTTCCCCAAAATGGAGTGCATGGCAAAAGTAGAAACAAGGGGAAACTTAACTACAGCGTTTTGTTAGCAATCCTATGAGAGTTCAGAATTGACATCTCAATAGTCCAGGACACTCATCTAGTTTGAAGCACCATCATAGAAGCCCATTATAGTGAATGCAGAATTCCACTTTCTACTTAATACCAGTCTCTGTCTTAAGAGAAATCAAAAGAAAATATTTAGCAAAAACGCTAATCTTCCTCATTGCCAAAAATGGAGTGCATGGCAAAAGTAGAAACAAGGGGAAACTTAACTACAGCGTTGTGTTAGCAATCTCATGAGAGTTCAGAATTGACTTCTCCATAGTCTAGGACACTCATCTTGTTTGAAGCACCATCACAGAGAAGCGTCATGTGAGCCATTGCTACGAGGCCCATTATAGTGTATGGAGAATTCCATTTGTAGAACTCAAGTTCCCCGCTCAGTCAAAGACCCGATTTGAAAAGTATCTGGTGATTCTTGTTCTAACTGGAAAGGAGAATCAGGAAACCCATGTGTTTTCCTGAATCAGTCTCTGTCTTAAGAGATATGAAAAGAACAAATTGAGCAAAATCGCTATTCTGCCACTTTCCCCAAAATGGAGTGCATGGCAAAAGTAGAAACAAAAGTGCATCGCAAAATTAGAAACAACTTAAGTACAGCGTTGTGTTAGTAATCCCACGAGAGTTCAGAATTGACATCTCAATAGTCTAGGACACTCATCTAGTATGAAAGACCATCACAGAGAAGCCTCATGTGAGCCATTGCTACGAAGCCCATTATAGTGAAAGCAGAATTCCACTTTTAGAACTCAGATTCCCCGCTCAGTGAAAGACCCGATTTGAAAAGTAGCTGGTGATTCTTGTTCTATCTGGAAAGGAGAATCAGGAAAACCATGTGTGTTCATTAATCTCTCTCTGACTTAAGAGAAATCCAAAGAACAAATCTCAGAAGAATCGCTATTTGCCACATTGCCCAAAATGGAGTGCATAGCAAAAGTACAAACAAGGGGAAACAACTACAGCATTGTGTTAGCAATCCCATGAGAGTTCAGAATTGACATCTCAATAGTCTAGGACACTCATCTAGTTTCATGCACCATCACAGAGAAGCCTCATGTGAGCCATTGCTACGAGGCCCATTATAGTGAATGGAGAATTCCATTTGTAGAACACAAGTTCCCCGCTCAGTCAAAGACCCGATTTGAAAAGTAGCTGGTGATTCTTGTTCTATCTGCAAAGGAGAATCAGGAAACCCATGTGTGTTCCTGAATCTGTCTCTGTCTTAAAAGAAATGAAAAGAACAAATTGAGCAAAATCGCTATTCTGCCACCTTCCCCAAAATGGAGTGCATGGCAAAAGTAGAAACAAAAGTGCATGGCAAAAGTAGAAACAACTTAAGTACAGCGTTGTGTTAGCAATCCCATGAGAGTTCAGAATTGACATCTCAATAGTCTAGGACACTCATCTAGTTTGAAGGACCTTCACAGAGAAGCCTCATGTGAGCCACTGCTTCGAGGCCGATTATACTGAATGCAGAATTCCACTTTTAGAACTCAGGTTCCCCGCTCAGTCAAAGACCCGATTTGAAAAGTAGCTGGTGATTCTTGTTCTATCTGGAAAGGAGAATCAGGAAACCCATGTGTACCAGTCTCTGTCTTAAGAGAGATCAAAAGAAAAGATTTAGCAAAATTGCTATTTTCCACATTGCCCAAAATGGAGTACAAACAAGGGGAAACAACTACAGCATTGTGTTAGCAATCCCATGAGAGTTCAGAATTGACATCTCAATAGTCTAGTACACTCATCTAGTTTCATGCACCATCACAGAGAAGCTTCATGTGAGCCATTGCTACGAGGCCCATTATAGTGAAAGCAGAATTCCACTTTTAGAACTGAAGTTGCCCGCTCAGTCAAAGACCCAATTTGAAAAGTAGCGGGTGATTCTTGTTCTAACTGGAAAGGAGAATCAGGAAACCCATGTGTTTTCCTGAATCTGTATCTGTCTTAAGAGAAATCAAAAGAACAAATTGAGCAAAATCGCTATTCTGCCACCTTCCCCAAAATGGAGTGCATGGCAAAAGTAGAAACAAAAGTGCATGGCAAAAGTAGAAACAACTTAAGTACAGCGTTGTGTTAGCAATCCCATGAGAGTTCAGAATTGACATCTCAATAGTCTAGGACACTCATCTAGTTTGAAGGACCTTCACAGAGAAGCCTCATGTGAGCCACTGCTTCGAGGCCGATTATACTGAATGCAGAATTCCACTTTTAGAACTCAGGTTCCCCGCTCAGTCAAAGACCCGATTTGAAAAGTAGCTGGTGATTCTTGTTCTATCTGGAAAGGAGAATCAGGAAACCCATGTGTACCAGTCTCTGTCTTAAGAGAGATCAAAAGAAAAGATTTAGCAAAATTGCTATTTTCCACATTGCCCAAAATGGAGTGCATAGCAAAAGTACAAACAAGGGGAAACAACTACAGCATTGTGTTAGCAATCCCATGAGAGTTCAGAATTGACATCTCAATAGTCTAGTACACTCATCTAGTTTCATGCACCATCACAGAGAAGCTTCATGTGAGCCATTGCTACGAGGCCCATTATAGTGAAAGCAGAATTCCACTTTTAGAACTGAAGTTGCCCGCTCAGTCAAAGACCCAATTTGAAAAGTAGCTGGTGATTCATGTTCTAACTGGAAAGGAGAATCAGGAAACCCATGTGTTTTCCTGAATCTGTATCTGTCTTAAGAGAAATCAAAAGAACAAATTGAGCAAAATCGCTATTCTGCCACCTTCCCCAAAATGGAGTGCATGGCAAAAGTAGAAACAAGGGGAAACTTAACTACAGCGTTGTGTTAGCAATCCCATGAGAGTTCAGAATTTACATCTCAATAGTCCAGGACACTCATCTAGTTTGAAGCACCATCATAGAAGCCCATTATAGTGAATGCAGAATTCCACTTTCTACTTAATACCAGTCTCTGTCTTAAGAGAAATCAAAAGAAAATATTTAGCAAAAACGCTAATCTTCCTCATTGCCAAAAATGGAGTGCATGGCAAAAGTAGAAACAAGGGGAAACTTAACTACAGCGTTGTGTTAGCAATCTCATGAGAGTTCAGAATTGACTTCTCCATAGTCTAGGACACTCATCTTGTTTGAAGCACCATCACAGAGAAGCGTCATGTGAGCCATTGCTACGAGGCCCATTATAGTGTATGGAGAATTCCATTTGTAGAACTCAAGTTCCCCGCTCAGTCAAAGACCCGATTTGAAAAGTATCTGGTGATTCTTGTTCTAACTGGAAAGGAGAATCAGGAAACCCATGTGTTTTCCTGAATCAGTCTCTGTCTTAAGAGATATGAAAAGAACAAATTGAGCAAAATCGCTATTCTGCCACTTTCCCCAAAATGGAGTGCATGGCAAAAGTAGAAACAAAAGTGCATCGCAAAATTAGAAACAACTTAAGTACAGCGTTGTGTTAGTAATCCCACGAGAGTTCAGAATTGACATCTCAATAGTCTAGGACACTCATCTAGTATGAAAGACCATCACAGAGAAGCCTCATGTGAGCCATTGCTACGAGGCCCATTATAGTGAAAGCAGAATTCCACTTTTAGAACTCAGATTCCCCGCTCAGTGAAAGACCCGATTTGAAAAGTAGCTGGTGATTCTTGTTCTATCTGGAAAGGAGAATCAGGAAACCCATGTGTACCAGTCTCTGTCTTAAGAGAGATCAAAAGAAAAGATTTAGCAAAATTGCTATTTTCCACATTGCCCAAAATGGAGTGCATAGCAAAAGTACAAACAAGGGGAAACAACTACAGCATTGTGTTAGCAATCCCATGAGAGTTCAGAATTGACATCTCAATAGTCTAGTACACTCATCTAGTTTCATGCACCATCACAGAGAAGCTTCATGTGAGCCATTGCTACGAGGCCCATTATAGTGAAAGCAGAATTCCACTTTTAGAACTGAAGTTGCCCGCTCAGTCAAAGACCCAATTTGAAAAGTAGCTGGTGATTCTTGTTCTAACTGGAAAGGAGAATCAGGAAACCCATGTGTTTTCCTGAATCTGTATCTGTCTTAAGAGAAATCAAAAGAACAAATTGAGCAAAATCGCTATTCTGCCACCTTCCCCAAAATGGAGTGCATGGCAAAAGTAGAAACAAAAGTGCATGGCAAAAGTAGAAACAACTTAAGTACAGCGTTGTGTTAGCAATCCCATGAGAGTTCAGAATTGACATCTCAATAGTCTAGGACACTCATCTAGTTTGAAGGACCTTCACAGAGAAGCCTCATGTGAGCCACTGCTTCGAGGCCGATTATACTGAATGCAGAATTCCACTTTTAGAACTCAGGTTCCCCGCTCAGTCAAAGACCCGATTTGAAAAGTAGCTGGTGATTCTTGTTCTATCTGGAAAGGAGAATCAGGAAACCCATGTGTACCAGTCTCTGTCTTAAGAGAGATCAAAAGAAAAGATTTAGCAAAATTGCTATTTTCCACATTGCCCAAAATGGAGTGCATAGCAAAAGTACAAACAAGGGGAAACAACTACAGCATTGTGTTAGCAATCCCATGAGAGTTCAGAATTGACATCTCAATAGTCTAGTACACTCATCTAGTTTCATGCACCATCACAGAGAAGCTTCATGTGAGCCATTGCTACGAGGCCCATTATAGTGAAAGCAGAATTCCACTTTTAGAACTGAAGTTGCCCGCTCAGTCAAAGACCCAATTTGAAAAGTAGCTGGTGATTCATGTTCTAACTGGAAAGGAGAATCAGGAAACCCATGTGTTTTCCTGAATCTGTATCTGTCTTAAGAGAAATCAAAAGAACAAATTGAGCAAAATCGCTATTCTGCCACCTTCCCCAAAATGGAGTGCATGGCAAAAGTAGAAACAAGGGGAAACTTAACTACAGCGTTGTGTTAGCAATCCCATGAGAGTTCAGAATTTACATCTCAATAGTCCAGGACACTCATCTAGTTTGAAGCACCATCATAGAAGCCCATTATAGTGAATGCAGAATTCCACTTTCTACTTAATACCAGTCTCTGTCTTAAGAGAAATCAAAAGAAAATATTTAGCAAAAACGCTAATCTTCCTCATTGCCAAAAATGGAGTGCATGGCAAAAGTAGAAACAAGGGGAAACTTAACTACAGCGTTGTGTTAGCAATCTCATGAGAGTTCAGAATTGACTTCTCCATAGTCTAGGACACTCATCTTGTTTGAAGCACCATCACAGAGAAGCGTCATGTGAGCCATTGCTACGAGGCCCATTATAGT
The DNA here is from genome assembly GCA_023362775.1 of Charina bottae. NCBI lineage: Eukaryota > Metazoa > Chordata > Lepidosauria > Squamata > Charinaidae > Charina > Charina bottae. The sequence continues at coordinate 103,354 of JALMGJ010000093.1, forward strand.
GTATGGAGAATTCCATTTGTAGAACTCAAGTTCCCCGCTCAGTCAAAGACCCGATTTGAAAAGTATCTGGTGATTCTTGTTCTAACTGGAAAGGAGAATCAGGAAACCCATGTGTTTTCCTGAATCAGTCTCTGTCTTAAGAGATATGAAAAGAACAAATTGAGCAAAATCGCTATTCTGCCACTTTCCCCAAAATGGAGTGCATGGCAAAAGTAGAAACAAAAGTGCATCGCAAAATTAGAAACAACTTAAGTACAGCGTTGTGTTAGTAATCCCACGAGAGTTCAGAATTGACATCTCAATAGTCTAGGACACTCATCTAGTATGAAAGACCATCACAGAGAAGCCTCATGTGAGCCATTGCTACGAGGCCCATTATAGTGAAAGCAGAATTCCACTTTTAGAACTCAGATTCCCCGCTCAGTGAAAGACCCGATTTGAAAAGTAGCTGGTGATTCTTGTTCTATCTGGAAAGGAGAATCAGGAAACCCATGTGTACCAGTCTCTGTCTTAAGAGAGATCAAAAGAAAAGATTTAGCAAAATTGCTATTTTCCACATTGCCCAAAATGGAGTGCATAGCAAAAGTACAAACAAGGGGAAACAACTACAGCATTGTGTTAGCAATCCCATGAGAGTTCAGAATTGACATCTCAATAGTCTAGTACACTCATCTAGTTTCATGCACCATCACAGAGAAGCTTCATGTGAGCCATTGCTACGAGGCCCATTATAGTGAAAGCAGAATTCCACTTTTAGAACTGAAGTTGCCCGCTCAGTCAAAGACCCAATTTGAAAAGTAGCTGGTGATTCTTGTTCTAACTGGAAAGGAGAATCAGGAAACCCATGTGTTTTCCTGAATCTGTATCTGTCTTAAGAGAAATCAAAAGAACAAATTGAGCAAAATCGCTATTCTGCCACCTTCCCCAAAATGGAGTGCATGGCAAAAGTAGAAACAAAAGTGCATGGCAAAAGTAGAAACAACTTAAGTACAGCGTTGTGTTAGCAATCCCATGAGAGTTCAGAATTGACATCTCAATAGTCTAGGACACTCATCTAGTTTGAAGGACCTTCACAGAGAAGCCTCATGTGAGCCACTGCTTCGAGGCCGATTATACTGAATGCAGAATTCCACTTTTAGAACTCAGGTTCCCCGCTCAGTCAAAGACCCGATTTGAAAAGTAGCTGGTGATTCTTGTTCTATCTGGAAAGGAGAATCAGGAAACCCATGTGTACCAGTCTCTGTCTTAAGAGAGATCAAAAGAAAAGATTTAGCAAAATTGCTATTTTCCACATTGCCCAAAATGGAGTGCATAGCAAAAGTGCAAACAAGGGGAAACAACTACAGCATTGTGTTAGCAATCCCATGAGAGTTCAGAATTGACATCTCAATAGTCTAGTACACTCATCTAGTTTCATGCACCATCACAGAGAAGCCTCATGTGAGCCATTGCTACGAGGCCCATTATAGTGAAAGCAGAATTCCACTTTTAGAACTGAAGTTGCCCGCTCAGTCAAAGACCCAATTTGAAAAGTAGCTGGTGATTCATGTTCTAACTGGAAAGGAGAATCAGGAAACCCATGTGTTTTCCTGAATCTGTATCTGTCTTAAGAGAAATCAAAAGAACAAATTGAGCAAAATCGCTATTCTGCCACCTTCCCCAAAATGGAGTGCATGGCAAAAGTAGAAACAAGGGGAAACTTAACTACAGCGTTTTGTTAGCAATCCCATGAGAGTTCAGAATTGACATCTCAATAGTCCAGGACACTCATCTAGTTTGAAGCACCATCATAGAAGCCCATTATAGTGAATGCAGAATTCCACTTTCTACTTAATACCAGTCTCTGTCTTAAGAGAAATCAAAAGAAAATATTTAGCAAAAACGCTAATCTTCCTCATTGCCAAAAATGGAGTGCATGGCAAAAGTAGAAACAAGGGGAAACTTAACTACAGCGTTGTGTTAGCAATCTCATGAGAGTTCAGAATTGACTTCTCCATAGTCTAGGACACTCATCTTGTTTGAAGCACCATCACAGAGAAGCGTCATGTGAGCCATTGCTACGAGGCCCATTATAGTGTATGGAGAATTCCATTTGTAGAACTCAAGTTCCCCGCTCAGTCAAAGACCCGATTTGAAAAGTATCTGGTGATTCTTGTTCTAACTGGAAAGGAGAATCAGGAAACCCATGTGTTTTCCTGAATCAGTCTCTGTCTTAAGAGATATGAAAAGAACAAATTGAGCAAAATCGCTATTCTGCCACTTTCCCCAAAATGGAGTGCATGGCAAAAGTAGAAACAAAAGTGCATCGCAAAATTAGAAACAACTTAAGTACAGCGTTGTGTTAGTAATCCCACGAGAGTTCAGAATTGACATCTCAATAGTCTAGGACACTCATCTAGTATGAAAGACCATCACAGAGAAGCCTCATGTGAGCCATTGCTACGAAGCCCATTATAGTGAAAGCAGAATTCCACTTTTAGAACTCAGATTCCCCGCTCAGTGAAAGACCCGATTTGAAAAGTAGCTGGTGATTCTTGTTCTATCTGGAAAGGAGAATCAGGAAAACCATGTGTGTTCATTAATCTCTCTCTGACTTAAGAGAAATCCAAAGAACAAATCTCAGAAGAATCGCTATTTTCCACATTGCCCAAAATGGAGTGCATAGCAAAAGTACAAACAAGGGGAAACAACTACAGCATTGTGTTAGCAATCCCATGAGAGTTCAGAATTGACATCTCAATAGTCTAGGACACTCATCTAGTTTCATGCACCATCACAGAGAAGCCTCATGTGAGCCATTGCTACGAGGCCCATTATAGTGAATGGAGAATTCCATTTGTAGAACACAAGTTCCCCGCTCAGTCAAAGACCCGATTTGAAAAGTAGCTGGTGATTCTTGTTCTATCTGCAAAGGAGAATCAGGAAACCCATGTGTTTTCCTGAATCTGTCTCTGTCTTAAAAGAAATGAAAAGAACAAATTGAGCAAAATCGCTATTCTGCCACCTTCCCCAAAATGGAGTGCATGGCAAAAGTAGAAACAAAAGTGCATGGCAAAAGTAGAAACAACTTAAGTACAGCGTTGTGTTAGCAATCCCATGAGAGTTCAGAATTGACATCTCAATAGTCTAGGACACTCATCTAGTTTGAAGGACCTTCACAGAGAAGCCTCATGTGAGCCACTGCTTCGAGGCCGATTATACTGAATGCAGAATTCCACTTTTAGAACTCAGGTTCCCCGCTCAGTCAAAGACCCGATTTGAAAAGTAGCTGGTGATTCTTGTTCTATCTGGAAAGGAGAATCAGGAAACCCATGTGTACCAGTCTCTGTCTTAAGAGAGATCAAAAGAAAAGATTTAGCAAAATTGCTATTTTCCACATTGCCCAAAATGGAGTACAAACAAGGGGAAACAACTACAGCATTGTGTTAGCAATCCCATGAGAGTTCAGAATTGACATCTCAATAGTCTAGTACACTCATCTAGTTTCATGCACCATCACAGAGAAGCTTCATGTGAGCCATTGCTACGAGGCCCATTATAGTGAAAGCAGAATTCCACTTTTAGAACTGAAGTTGCCCGCTCAGTCAAAGACCCAATTTGAAAAGTAGCGGGTGATTCTTGTTCTAACTGGAAAGGAGAATCAGGAAACCCATGTGTTTTCCTGAATCTGTATCTGTCTTAAGAGAAATCAAAAGAACAAATTGAGCAAAATCGCTATTCTGCCACCTTCCCCAAAATGGAGTGCATGGCAAAAGTAGAAACAAAAGTGCATGGCAAAAGTAGAAACAACTTAAGTACAGCGTTGTGTTAGCAATCCCATGAGAGTTCAGAATTGACATCTCAATAGTCTAGGACACTCATCTAGTTTGAAGGACCTTCACAGAGAAGCCTCATGTGAGCCACTGCTTCGAGGCCGATTATACTGAATGCAGAATTCCACTTTTAGAACTCAGGTTCCCCGCTCAGTCAAAGACCCGATTTGAAAAGTAGCTGGTGATTCTTGTTCTATCTGGAAAGGAGAATCAGGAAACCCATGTGTACCAGTCTCTGTCTTAAGAGAGATCAAAAGAAAAGATTTAGCAAAATTGCTATTTTCCACATTGCCCAAAATGGAGTGCATAGCAAAAGTACAAACAAGGGGAAACAACTACAGCATTGTGTTAGCAATCCCATGAGAGTTCAGAATTGACATCTCAATAGTCTAGTACACTCATCTAGTTTCATGCACCATCACAGAGAAGCTTCATGTGAGCCATTGCTACGAGGCCCATTATAGTGAAAGCAGAATTCCACTTTTAGAACTGAAGTTGCCCGCTCAGTCAAAGACCCAATTTGAAAAGTAGCTGGTGATTCATGTTCTAACTGGAAAGGAGAATCAGGAAACCCATGTGTTTTCCTGAATCTGTATCTGTCTTAAGAGAAATCAAAAGAACAAATTGAGCAAAATCGCTATTCTGCCACCTTCCCCAAAATGGAGTGCATGGCAAAAGTAGAAACAAGGGGAAACTTAACTACAGCGTTGTGTTAGCAATCCCATGAGAGTTCAGAATTTACATCTCAATAGTCCAGGACACTCATCTAGTTTGAAGCACCATCATAGAAGCCCATTATAGTGAATGCAGAATTCCACTTTCTACTTAATACCAGTCTCTGTCTTAAGAGAAATCAAAAGAAAATATTTAGCAAAAACGCTAATCTTCCTCATTGCCAAAAATGGAGTGCATGGCAAAAGTAGAAACAAGGGGAAACTTAACTACAGCGTTGTGTTAGCAATCTCATGAGAGTTCAGAATTGACTTCTCCATAGTCTAGGACACTCATCTTGTTTGAAGCACCATCACAGAGAAGCGTCATGTGAGCCATTGCTACGAGGCCCATTATAGTGTATGGAGAATTCCATTTGTAGAACTCAAGTTCCCCGCTCAGTCAAAGACCCGATTTGAAAAGTATCTGGTGATTCTTGTTCTAACTGGAAAGGAGAATCAGGAAACCCATGTGTTTTCCTGAATCAGTCTCTGTCTTAAGAGATATGAAAAGAACAAATTGAGCAAAATCGCTATTCTGCCACTTTCCCCAAAATGGAGTGCATGGCAAAAGTAGAAACAAAAGTGCATCGCAAAATTAGAAACAACTTAAGTACAGCGTTGTGTTAGTAATCCCACGAGAGTTCAGAATTGACATCTCAATAGTCTAGGACACTCATCTAGTATGAAAGACCATCACAGAGAAGCCTCATGTGAGCCATTGCTACGAGGCCCATTATAGTGAAAGCAGAATTCCACTTTTAGAACTCAGATTCCCCGCTCAGTGAAAGACCCGATTTGAAAAGTAGCTGGTGATTCTTGTTCTATCTGGAAAGGAGAATCAGGAAACCCATGTGTACCAGTCTCTGTCTTAAGAGAGATCAAAAGAAAAGATTTAGCAAAATTGCTATTTTCCACATTGCCCAAAATGGAGTGCATAGCAAAAGTACAAACAAGGGGAAACAACTACAGCATTGTGTTAGCAATCCCATGAGAGTTCAGAATTGACATCTCAATAGTCTAGTACACTCATCTAGTTTCATGCACCATCACAGAGAAGCTTCATGTGAGCCATTGCTACGAGGCCCATTATAGTGAAAGCAGAATTCCACTTTTAGAACTGAAGTTGCCCGCTCAGTCAAAGACCCAATTTGAAAAGTAGCTGGTGATTCTTGTTCTAACTGGAAAGGAGAATCAGGAAACCCATGTGTTTTCCTGAATCTGTATCTGTCTTAAGAGAAATCAAAAGAACAAATTGAGCAAAATCGCTATTCTGCCACATTGCCCAAAATGGAGTGCATGGCAAAAGTAGAAACAAGGGGAAACTTAACTACAGCGTTGTGTTAGCAATCCCATGAGAGTTCAGAATTGACATCTCAATAGTCTAGGACACTCCTCTAGTTTGAAGGACCTTCACAGAGAAGCCTCATGTGAGCCACTGCTTCGAGGCCAATTATACTGAATGCAGAATTCCCCTTTTAGAACTCAGGTTCCCCGCTCAGTCAAAGACCCGATTTGAAAAGTAGCTGGTGATTCTTGTTCTATCTGGAAAGGAGAATCAGGAAACCCATGTGTACCAGTCTCTGTCTTAAGAGAGATCAAAAGAAAAGATTTAGCAAAATTGCTATTTTCCACATTGCCCAAAATGGAGTGCATAGCAAAAGTACAAACAAGGGGAAACAACTACAGCATTGTGTTAGCAATCCCATGAGAGTTCAGAATTGACATCTCAATAGTCTAGTACACTCATCTAGTTTCATGCACCATCACAGAGAAGCTTCATGTGAGCCATTGCTACGAGGCCCATTATAGTGAAAGCAGAATTCCACTTTTAGAACTCAGGTTCCCTGCTCAGTGAAAGATCCGATTTGAAAAGTATCTGGTGATTCTTGTTCTATCTGCAAAGGAGAATCAGGAAACCCATGTGTACCAGTCTCTGTCTTAAGAGAAATCAAAAGAAAAAATTATATAAATTATATAAGTTATATAAATTAAATAAATTAATAAATAAAAGAAAAAATTTAGCAAAATCGCTATTCTGCCCCTTCCCCCAAAATGGAATGCATGGCAAAAGTACAAAGAAGGGGAAACTTAACTACAGCATTGTGTTAGCAATCCCATGAGAGTTCAGAATTGACATCTCAATAGTCTAGGACACTCCTCTAGTTTGAAGGACCATCACAGAGAAGCCTCATGTGAGCCATTGCTACGAGGCCGATTATACTGAATGCAGAATTCCACTTTTAGATCTCAGGTTCCCCGCTCAGTCAAAGACCCGATTTGAAAAGTAGCTGGTGATTCTTGTTCTATCTGGAAAGGAGAATCAGGAAACCCATGTGTACCAGTCTCTGTCTTAAGAGAGATCAAAAGAAAAGATTTAGCAAAATTGCTATTTTCCACATTGCCCAAAATGGAGTGCATAGCAAAAGTACAAACAAGGGGAAACAACTACAGCATTGTGTTAGCAATCCCATGAGAGTTCAGAATTGACATCTCAATAGTCTAGGACACTCATCTAGTTTCATGCACCATGACAGAGAAGCCTCATGTGAGCCATTGCTACGAGGCCCATTATAGTGAATGGAGAATTCCATTTGTAGAACACAAGTTCCCCGCTCAGTCAAAGACCCGATTTGAAAAGTAGCTGGTGATTCTTGTTCTATCTGGAAAGGAGAATCAGGAAACCCATGTGTTTTCCTGAATCTGTATCTGTCTTAAGAGAAATCAAAAGAACAAATTGAGCAAAATCGCTATTCTGCCACCTTCCCCAAAATGGAGTGCATGGCAAAAGTAGAAACAAAAGTGCATGGCAAAAGTAGAAACAACTTAAGTACAGCGTTGTGTTAGCAATCCCATGAGAGTTCAGAATTGACATCTCAATAGTCTAGGACACTCATCTAGTTTGAAGGACCTTCACAGAGAAGCCTCATGTGAGCCACTGCTTCGAGGCCGATTATACTGAATGCAGAATTCCACTTTTAGAACTCAGGTTCCCCGCTCAGTCAAAGACCCGATTTGAAAAGTAGCTGGTGATTCTTGTTCTATCTGGAAAGGAGAATCAGGAAACCCATGTGTACCAGTCTCTGTCTTAAGAGAGATCAAAAGAAAAGATTTAGCAAAATTGCTATTTTCCACATTGCCCAAAATGGAGTGCATAGCAAAAGTGCAAACAAGGGGAAACAACTACAGCATTGTGTTAGCAATCCCATGAGAGTTCAGAATTGACATCTCAATAGTCTAGTACACTCATCTAGTTTCATGCACCATCACAGAGAAGCTTCATGTGAGCCATTGCTACGAGGCCCATTATAGTGAAAGCAGAATTCCACTTTTAGAACTGAAGTTGCCCGCTCAGTCAAAGACCCAATTTGAAAAGTAGCTGGTGATTATTGTTCTAACTGGAAAGGAGAAGCAGGAAACCCATGTGTTTTCCTGAATCTGTATCTGTCTTAAGAGAAATCAAAAGAACAAATTGATCAAAATCGCTATTCTGCCACATTGCCCAAAATGGAGTGCATGGCAAAAGTAGAAACAAGGGGAAACTTAACTACAGCGTTTTGTTAGCAATCCCATGAGAGTTCAGAATTGACATCTCAATAGTCCAGGACACTCATCTAGTTTGAAGCACCATCATAGAAGCCCATTATAGTGAATGCAGAATTCCACTTTCTACTTAATACCAGTCTCTGTCTTAAGAGAAATCAAAAGAAAATATTTAGCAAAAACGCTAATCTTCCTCATTGCCAAAAATGGAGTGCATGGCAAAAGTAGAAACAAGGGGAAACTTAACTACAGCGTTGTGTTAGCAATCTCATGAGAGTTCAGAATTGACCTCCATAGTCTAGGACACTCATCTTGTTTGAAGCACCATCACAGAGAAGCGTCATGTGAGCCATTGCTACGAGGCCCATTATAGTGTATGGAGAATTCCATTTGTAGAACTCAAGTTCCCCGCTCAGTCAAAGACCCGATTTGAAAAGTATCTGGTGATTCTTGTTCTAACTGGAAAGGAGAATCAGGAAACCCATGTGTTTTCCTGAATCAGTCTCTGTCTTAAGAGATATGAAAAGAACAAATTGAGCAAAATCGCTATTCTGCCACTTTCCCCAAAATGGAGTGCATGGCAAAAGTAGAAACAAAAGTGCATCGCAAAATTAGAAACAACTTAAGTACAGCGTTGTGTTAGTAATCCCACGAGAGTTCAGAATTGACATCTCAATAGTCTAGGACACTCATCTAGTATGAAAGACCATCACAGAGAAGCCTCATGTGAGCCATTGCTACGAAGCCCATTATAGTGAAAGCAGAATTCCACTTTTAGAACTCAGATTCCCCGCTCAGTGAAAGACCCGATTTGAAAAGTAGCTGGTGATTCTTGTTCTATCTGGAAAGGAGAATCAGGAAAACCATGTGTGTTCATTAATCTCTCTCTGACTTAAGAGAAATCCAAAGAACAAATCTCAGAAGAATCGCTATTTGCCACATTGCCCAAAATGGAGTGCATAGCAAAAGTACAAACAAGGGGAAACAACTACAGCATTGTGTTAGCAATCCCATGAGAGTTCAGAATTGACATCTCAATAGTCTAGGACACTCATCTAGTTTCATGCACCATCACAGAGAAGCCTCATGTGAGCCATTGCTACGAGGCCCATTATAGTGAATGGAGAATTCCATTTGTAGAACACAAGTTCCCCGCTCAGTCAAAGACCCGATTTGAAAAGTAGCTGGTGATTCTTGTTCTATCTGCAAAGGAGAATCAGGAAACCCATGTGTTTTCCTGAATCTGTCTCTGTCTTAAAAGAAATGAAAAGAACAAATTGAGCAAAATCGCTATTCTGCCACCTTCCCCAAAATGGAGTGCATGGCAAAAGTAGAAACAAAAGTGCATGGCAAAAGTAGAAACAACTTAAGTACAGCGTTGTGTTAGCAATCCCATGAGAGTTCAGAATTGACATCTCAATAGTCTAGGACACTCATCTAGTTTGAAGGACCTTCACAGAGAAGCCTCATGTGAGCCACTGCTTCGAGGCCGATTATACTGAATGCAGAATTCCACTTTTAGAACTCAGGTTCCCCGCTCAGTCAAAGACCCGATTTGAAAAGTAGCTGGTGATTCTTGTTCTATCTGGAAAGGAGAATCAGGAAACCCATGTGTACCAGTCTCTGTCTTAAGAGAGATCAAAAGAAAAGATTTAGCAAAATTGCTATTTTCCACATTGCCCAAAATGGAGTACAAACAAGGGGAAACAACTACAGCATTGTGTTAGCAATCCCATGAGAGTTCAGAATTGACATCTCAATAGTCTAGTACACTCATCTAGTTTCATGCACCATCACAGAGAAGCTTCATGTGAGCCATTGCTACGAGGCCCATTATAGTGAAAGCAGAATTCCACTTTTAGAACTGAAGTTGCCCGCTCAGTCAAAGACCCAATTTGAAAAGTAGCGGGTGATTCTTGTTCTAACTGGAAAGGAGAATCAGGAAACCCATGTGTTTTCCTGAGTCTGTATCTGTCTTAAGAGAAATCAAAAGAACAAATTGAGCAAAATCGCTATTCTGCCACCTTCCCCAAAATGGAGTGCATGGCAAAAGTAGAAACAAAAGTGCATGGCAAAAGTAGAAAGAACTTAAGTACAGCGTTGTGTTAGCAATCCCATGAGAGTTCAGAATTGACATCTCAATAGTCTAGGACACTCATCTAGTTTGAAGGACCTTCACAGAGAAGCCTCATGTGAGCCACTGCTTCGAGGCCGATTATACTGAATGCAGAATTCCACTTTTAGAACTCAGGTTCCCCGCTCAGTCAAAGACCCGATTTGAAAAGTAGCTGGTGATTCTTGTTCTATCTGGAAAGGAGAATCAGGAAACCCATGTGTACCAGTCTCTGTCTTAAGAGAGATCAAAAGAAAAGATTTAGCAAAATTGCTATTTTCCACATTGCCCAAAATGGAGTGCATAGCAAAAGTACAAACAAGGGGAAACAACTACAGCATTGTGTTAGCAATCCCATGAGAGTTCAGAATTGACATCTCAATAGTCTAGTACACTCATCTAGTTTCATGCACCATCACAGAGAAGCTTCATGTGAGCCATTGCTACGAGGCCCATTATAGTGAAAGCAGAATTCCACTTTTAGAACTGAAGTTGCCCGCTCAGTCAAAGACCCAATTTGAAAAGTAGCGGGTGATTCTTGTTCTAACTGGAAAGGAGAATCAGGAAACCCATGTGTTTTCCTGAATCTGTATCTGTCTTAAGAGAAATCAAAAGAACAAATTGAGCAAAATCGCTATTCTGCCACCTTCCCCAAAATGGAGTGCATGGCAAAAGTAGAAACAAAAGTGCATGGCAAAAGTAGAAACAACTTAAGTACAGCGTTGTGTTAGCAATCCCATGAGAGTTCAGAATTGACATCTCAATAGTCTAGGACACTCATCTAGTTTGAAGGACCTTCACAGAGAAGCCTCATGTGAGCCACTGCTTCGAGGCCGATTATACTGAATGCAGAATTCCACTTTTAGAACTCAGGTTCCCCGCTCAGTCAAAGACCCGATTTGAAAAGTAGCTGGTGATTCTTGTTCTATCTGGAAAGGAGAATCAGGAAACCCATGTGTACCAGTCTCTGTCTTAAGAGAGATCAAAAGAAAAGATTTAGCAAAATTGCTATTTTCCACATTGCCCAAAATGGAGTGCATAGCAAAAGTACAAACAAGGGGAAACAACTACAGCATTGTGTTAGCAATCCCATGAGAGTTCAGAATTGACATCTCAATAGTCTAGTACACTCATCTAGTTTCATGCACCATCACAGAGAAGCTTCATGTGAGCCATTGCTACGAGGCCCATTATAGTGAAAGCAGAATTCCACTTTTAGAACTGAAGTTGCCCGCTCAGTCAAAGACCCAATTTGAAAAGTAGCGGGTGATTCTTGTTCTAACTGGAAAGGAGAATCAGGAAACCCATGTGTTTTCCTGAATCTGTATCTGTCTTAAGAGAAATCAAAAGAACAAATTGAGCAAAATCGCTATTCTGCCACCTTCCCCAAAATGGAGTGCATGGCAAAAGTAGAAACAAAAGTGCATGGCAAAAGTAGAAACAACTTAAGTACAGCGTTGTGTTAGCAATCCCATGAGAGTTCAGAATTGACATCTCAATAGTCTAGGACACTCATCTAGTTTGAAGGACCTTCACAGAGAAGCCTCATGTGAGCCACTGCTTCGAGGCCGATTATACTGAATGCAGAATTCCACTTTTAGAACTCAGGTTCCCCGCTCAGTCAAAGACCCGATTTGAAAAGTAGCTGGTGATTCTTGTTCTATCTGGAAAGGAGAATCAGGAAACCCATGTGTACCAGTCTCTGTCTTAAGAGAGATCAAAAGAAAAGATTTAGCAAAATTGCTATTTTCCACATTGCCCAAAATGGAGTGCATAGCAAAAGTACAAACAAGGGGAAACAACTACAGCATTGTGTTAGCAATCCCATGAGAGTTCAGAATTGACATCTCAATAGTCTAGTACACTCATCTAGTTTCATGCACCATCACAGAGAAGCTTCATGTGAGCCATTGCTACGAGGCCCATTATAGTGAAAGCAGAATTCCACTTTTAGAACTGAAGTTGCCCGCTCAGTCAAAGACCCAATTTGAAAAGTAGCTGGTGATTCATGTTCTAACTGGAAAGGAGAATCAGGAAACCCATGTGTTTTCCTGAATCTGTATCTGTCTTAAGAGAAATCAAAAGAACAAATTGAGCAAAATCGCTATTCTGCCACCTTCCCCAAAATGGAGTGCATGGCAAAAGTAGAAACAAGGGGAAACTTAACTACAGCGTTGTGTTAGCAATCCCATGAGAGTTCAGAATTGACATCTCAATAGTCCAGGACACTCATCTAGTTTGAAGCACCATCATAGAAGCCCATTATAGTGAATGCAGAATTCCACTTTCTACTTAATACCAGTCTCTGTCTTAAGAGAAATCAAAAGAAAATATTTAGCAAAAACGCTAATCTTCCTCATTGCCAAAAATGGAGTGCTTGGCAAAAGTAGAAACAAGGGGAAACTTAACTACAGCGTTGTGTTAGCAATCTCATGAGAGTTCAGAATTGACTTCTCCATAGTCTAGGACACTCATCTTGTTTGAAGCACCATCACAGAGAAGCGTCATGTGAGCCATTGCTACGAGGCCCTTTATAGTGTATGGAGAATTCCATTTGTAGAACTCAAGTTCCCCGCTCAGTCAAAGACCCGATTTGAAAAGTATCTGGTGATTCTTGTTCTAACTGGAAAGGAGAATCAGGAAACCCATGTGTTTTCCTGAATCAGTCTCTGTCTTAAGAGATATGAAAAGAACAAATTGAGCAAAATCGCTATTCTGCCACTTTCCCCAAAATGGAGTGCATGGCAAAAGTAGAAACAAAAGTGCATCGCAAAATTAGAAACAACTTAAGTACAGCGTTGTGTCAGTAATCCCACGAGAGTTCAGAATTGACATCTCAATAGTCTAGGACACTCATCTAGTATGAAAGACCATCACAGAGAAGCCTCATGTGAGCCATTGCTACGAGGCCCATTATAGTGAAAGCAGAATTCCACTTTTAGAACTCAGATTCCCTGCTCAGTGAAAGACCCGATTTGAAAAGTAGCTGGTGATTCTTGTTCTATCTGGAAAGGAGAATCAGGAAACCCATGTGTACCAGTCTCTGTCTTAAGAGAGATCAAAAGAAAAGATTTAGCAAAATTGCTATTTTCCACATTGCCCAAAATGGAGTGCATAGCAAAAGTACAAACAAGGGGAAACAACTACAGCATTGTGTTAGCAATCCCATGAGAGTTCAGAATTGACATCTCAATAGTCTAGTACACTCATCTAGTTTCATGCACCATCACAGAGAAGCTTCATGTGAGCCATTGCTACGAGGCCCATTATAGTGAAAGCAGAATTCCACTTTTAGAACTGAAGTTGCCCGCTCAGTCAAAGACCCAATTTGAAAAGTAGCGGGTGATTCTTGTTCTAACTGGAAAGGAGAATCAGGAAACCCATGTGTTTTCCTGAATCTGTATCTGTCTTAAGAGAAATCAAAAGAACAAATTGAGCAAAATCGCTATTCTGCCACCTTCCCCAAAATGGAGTGCATGGCAAAAGTAGAAACAAAAGTGCATGGCAAAAGTAGAAACAACTTAAGTACAGCGTTGTGTTAGCAATCCCATGAGAGTTCAGAATTGACATCTCAATAGTCTAGGACACTCATCTAGTTTGAAGGACCTTCACAGAGAAGCCTCATGTGAGCCACTGCTTCGAGGCCGATTATACTGAATGCAGAATTCCACTTTTAGAACTCAGGTTCCCCGCTCAGTCAAAGACCCGATTTGAAAAGTAGCTGGTGATTCTTGTTCTATCTGGAAAGGAGAATCAGGAAAACCATGTGTACCAGTCTCTGTCTTAAGAGAGATCAAAAGAAAAGATTTAGCAAAATTGCTATTTTCCACATTGCCCAAAATGGAGTGCATAGCAAAAGTGCAAACAAGGGGAAACAACTACAGCATTGTGTTAGCAATCCCATGAGAGTTCAGAATTGACATCTCAATAGTCTAGTACACTCATCTAGTTTCATGCACCATCACAGAGAAGCTTCATGTGAGCCATTGCTACGAGGCCCATTATAGTGAAAGCAGAATTCCACTTTTAGAACTGAAGTTGCCCGCTCAGTCAAAGACCCAATTTGAAAAGTAGCTGGTGATTCTTGTTCTAACTGGAAAGGAGAATCAGGAAACCCATGTGTTTTCCTGAATCTGTATCTGTCTTAAGAGAAATCAAAAGAACAAATTGATCAAAATCGCTATTCTGCCACATTGCCCAAAATGGAGTGCATGGCAAAAGTAGAAACAAGGGGAAACTTAACTACAGCGTTGTGTTAGCAATCCCATGAGAGTTCAGAATTGACATCTCAATAGTCCAGGACACTCATCTAGTTTGAAGCACCATCATAGAAGCCCATTATAGTGAATGCAGAATTCCACTTTCTACTTAATACCAGTCTCTGTCTTAAGAGAAATCAAAAGAAAATATTTAGCAAAAACGCTATTCTGCCACATTGCCCAAAATGGAGTGCATGGCAAAAGTAGAAACAAGGGGAAACTTAACTACAGCGTTGTGTTAGCAATCCCATGAGAGTTCAGAATTGACATCTCAATAGTCCAGGACACTCATCTAGTTTGAAGCACCATCATAGAAGCCCATTATAGTGAATGCAGAATTCCACTTTCTACTTAATACCAGTCTCTGTCTTAAGAGAAATCAAAAGAAAATATTTAGCAAAAACGCTAATCTTCCTCATTGCCAAAAATGGAGTGCATGGCAAAAGTAGAAACAAGGGGAAACTTAACTACAGCGTTGTGTTAGCAATCTCATGAGAGTTCAGAATTGACATCTCCATAGTCTAGGACACTCATCTTGTTTGAAGCACCATCACAGAGAAGCGTAATGTGAGCCATTGCTACGAGGCCCATTATAGTGTATGGAGAATTCCATTTGTAGAACTCAAGTTCCCCGCTCAGTCAAAGACCCGATTTGAAAAGTATCTGGTGATTCTTGTTCTAACTGGAAAGGAGAATCAGGAAACCCATGTGTTTTCCTGAATCAGTCTCTGTCTTAAGAGATATGAAAAGAACAAATTGAGCAAAATCGCTATTCTGCCACTTTCCCCAAAATGGAGTGCATGGCAAAAGTAGAAACAAAAGTGCATCGCAAAATTAGAAACAACTTAAGTACAGCGTTGTGTTAGTAATCCCACGAGAGTTCAGAATTGACATCTCAATAGTCTAGGACACTCATCTAGTATGAAAGACCATCACAGAGAAGCCTCATGTGAGCCATTGCTACGAGGCCCATTATAGTGAAAGCAGAATTCCACTTTTAGAACTCAGATTCCCCGCTCAGTGAAAGACCCGATTTGAAAAGTAGCTGGTGATTCTTGTTCTATCTGGAAAGGAGAATCAGGAAAACCATGTGTGTTCATTAATCTCTCTCTGACTTAAGAGAAATCCAAAGAACAAATCTCAGAAGAATCGCTATTTGCCACATTGCCCAAAATGGAGTGCATAGCAAAAGTACAAACAAGGGGAAACAACTACAGCATTGTGTTAGCAATCCCATGAGAGTTCAGAATTGACATCTCAATAGTCTAGGACACTCATCTAGTTTCATGCACCATCACAGAGAAGCCTCATGTGAGCCATTGCTACGAGGCCCATTATAGTGAATGGAGAATTCCATTTGTAGAACACAAGTTCCCCGCTCAGTCAAAGACCCGATTTGAAAAGTAGCTGGTGATTCTTGTTCTATCTGCAAAGGAGAATCAGGAAACCCATGTGTTTTCCTGAATCTGTCTCTGTCTTAAAAGAAATGAAAAGAACAAATTGAGCAAAATCGCTATTCTGCCACCTTCCCCAAAATGGAGTGCATGGCAAAAGTAGAAACAAAAGTGCATGGCAAAAGTAGAAACAACTTAAGTACAGCGTTGTGTTAGCAATCCCATGAGAGTTCAGAATTGACATCTCAATAGTCTAGGACACTCATCTAGTTTGAAGGACCTTCACAGAGAAGCCTCATGTGAGCCACTGCTTCGAGGCCGATTATACTGAATGCAGAATTCCACTTTTAGAACTCAGGTTCCCCGCTCAGTCAAAGACCCGATTTGAAAAGTAGCTGGTGATTCTTGTTCTATCTGGAAAGGAGAATCAGGAAACCCATGTGTACCAGTCTCTGTCTTAAGAGAGATCAAAAGAAAAGATTTAGCAAAATTGCTATTTTCCACATTGCCCAAAATGGAGTGCATAGCAAAAGTACAAACAAGGGGAAACAACTACAGCATTGTGTTAGCAATCCCATGAGAGTTCAGAATTGACATCTCAATAGTCTAGTACACTCATCTAGTTTCATGCACCATCACAGAGAAGCTTCATGTGAGCCATTGCTACGAGGCCCATTATAGTGAAAGCAGAATTCCACTTTTAGAACTGAAGTTGCCCGCTCAGTCAAAGATCCGATTTGAAAAGTAGCTGGTGATTCTTGTTCTAACTGGAAAGGAGAATCAGGAAACCCATGTGTTTTCCTGAATCAGTCTCTGTCTTAAGAGATATGAAAAGAACAAATTGAGCAAAATCGCTATTCTGCCACTTTCCCCAAAATGGAGTGCATGGCAAAAGTAGAAACAAAAGTGCATCGCAAAATTAGAAACAACTTAAGTACAGCGTTGTGTTAGTAATCCCATGAGAGTTCAGAATTGACATCTCAATAGTCTAGGACACTCATCTAGTATGAAAGACCATCACAGAGAAGCCTCATGTGAGCCATTGCTACGAGGCCCATTATAGTGAAAGCAGAATTCCACTTTTAGAACTCAGATTCCCCGCTCAGTGAAAGACCCGATTTGAAAAGTAGCTGGTGATTATTGTTCTATCTGGAAAGGAGAATCAGGAAAACCATGTGTTTTCATGAATCTCTCTCTGACTTAAGAGAAATCCAAAGAACAAATCTCAGAAGAATCGCTATTTGCCACTTTGCCCAAAATGGAGTGCATAGCAAAAGTACAAACAAGGGGAAACAACTACAGCATTGTGTTAGCAATCCCATGAGAGTTCAGAATTGACATCTCAATAGTCTAGGACACTCATCTAGTTTCATGCACCATCACAGAGAAGCCTCATGTGAGCCATTGCTACGAGGCCCATTATAGTGAATGGAGAATTCCATTTGTAGAACACAAGTTCCCCGCTCAGTCAAAGACCCGATTTGAAAAGTAGCTGGTGATTCTTGTTCTAACTGGAAAGGAGAATCAGGAAACCCATGTGTTTTCCTGAATCTGTATCTGTCTTAAGAGAAATCAAAAGAACAAATTGATCAAAATCGCTATTCTGCCACCTTCCCCAAAATGGAGTGCATGGCAAAAGTAGAAACAAGGGGAAACTTAACTACAGCGTTGTGTTAGCAATCCCATGAGAGTTCAGAATTGACATCTCAATAGTCCAGGACACTCATCTAGTTTGAAGCACCATCATAGAAGCCCATTATAGTGAATGCAGAATTCCACTTTCTACTTAATACCAGTCTCTGTCTTAAGAGAAATCAAAAGAAAATATTTAGCAAAAACGCTAATCTTCCTCATTGCCAAAAATGGAGTGCATGGCAAAAGTAGAAACAAGGGGAAACTTAACTACAGCGTTGTGTTAGCAATCTCATGAGAGTTCAGAATTGACTTCTCCATAGTCTAGGACACTCATCTTGTTTGAAGCACCATCACAGAGAAGCGTCATGTGAGCCATTGCTACGAGGCCCATTATAGTGTATGGAGAATTCCATTTGTAGAACTCAAGTTCCCCGCTCAGTCAAAGACCCGATTTGAAAAGTATCTGGTGATTCTTGTTCTAACTGGAAAGGAGAATCAGGAAACCCATGTGTTTTCCTGAATCAGTCTCTGTCTTAAGAGATATGAAAAGAACAAATTGAGCAAAATCGCTATTCTGCCACTTTCCCCAAAATGGAGTGCATGGCAAAAGTAGAAACAAAAGTGCATCGCAAAATTAGAAACAACTTAAGTACAGCGTTGTGTTAGTAATCCCACGAGAGTTCAGAATTGACATCTCAATAGTCTAGGACACTCATCTAGTATGAAAGACCATCACAGAGAAGCCTCATGTGAGCCATTGCTACGAGGCCCATTATAGTGAAAGCAGAATTCCACTTTTAGAACTCAGATTCCCCGCTCAGTGAAAGACCCGATTTGAAAAGTAGCTGGTGATTCTTGTTCTATCTGGAAAGGAGAATCAGGAAAACCATGTGTGTTCATTAATCTCTCTCTGACTTAAGAGAAATCCAAAGAACAAATCTCAGAAGAATCGCTATTTGCCACATTGCCCAAAATGGAGTGCATAGCAAAAGTACAAACAAGGGGAAACAACTACAGCATTGTGTTAGCAATCCCATGAGAGTTCAGAATTGACATCTCAATAGTCTAGGACACTCATCTAGTTTCATGCACCATCACAGAGAAGCCTCATGTGAGCCATTGCTACGAGGCCCATTATAGTGAATGGAGAATTCCATTTGTAGAACACAAGTTCCCCGCTCAGTCAAAGACCCGATTTGAAAAGTAGCTGGTGATTCTTGTTCTATCTGCAAAGGAGAATCAGGAAACCCATGTGTTTTCCTGAATCTGTCTCTGTCTTAAAAGAAATGAAAAGAACAAATTGAGCAAAATCGCTATTCTGCCACCTTCCCCAAAATGGAGTGCATGGCAAAAGTAGAAACAAAA
Source organism: Charina bottae (assembly GCA_023362775.1). Taxonomy (NCBI): domain Eukaryota; kingdom Metazoa; phylum Chordata; class Lepidosauria; order Squamata; family Charinaidae; genus Charina; species Charina bottae. The sequence continues at coordinate 122,185 of JALMGJ010000093.1, forward strand.
GTGCATGGCAAAAGTAGAAACAACTTAAGTACAGCGTTGTGTTAGCAATCCCATGAGAGTTCAGAATTGACATCTCAATAGTCTAGGACACTCATCTAGTTTGAAGGACCTTCACAGAGAAGCCTCATGTGAGCCACTGCTTCGAGGCCGATTATACTGAATGCAGAATTCCACTTTTAGAACTCAGGTTCCCCGCTCAGTCAAAGACCCGATTTGAAAAGTAGCTGGTGATTCTTGTTCTATCTGGAAAGGAGAATCAGGAAACCCATGTGTACCAGTCTCTGTCTTAAGAGAGATCAAAAGAAAAGATTTAGCAAAATTGCTATTTTCCACATTGCCCAAAATGGAGTGCATAGCAAAAGTACAAACAAGGGGAAACAACTACAGCATTGTGTTAGCAATCCCATGAGAGTTCAGAATTGACATCTCAATAGTCTAGTACACTCATCTAGTTTCATGCACCATCACAGAGAAGCTTCATGTGAGCCATTGCTACGAGGCCCATTATAGTGAAAGCAGAATTCCACTTTTAGAACTGAAGTTGCCCGCTCAGTCAAAGATCCGATTTGAAAAGTAGCTGGTGATTCTTGTTCTAACTGGAAAGGAGAATCAGGAAACCCATGTGTTTTCCTGAATCAGTCTCTGTCTTAAGAGATATGAAAAGAACAAATTGAGCAAAATCGCTATTCTGCCACTTTCCCCAAAATGGAGTGCATGGCAAAAGTAGAAACAAAAGTGCATCGCAAAATTAGAAACAACTTAAGTACAGCGTTGTGTTAGTAATCCCATTAGAGTTCAGAATTGACATCTCAATAGTCTAGGACACTCATCTAGTATGAAAGACCATCACAGAGAAGCCTCATGTGAGCCATTGCTACGAGGCCCATTATAGTGAAAGCAGAATTCCACTTTTAGAACTCAGATTCCCCGCTCAGTGAAAGACCCGATTTGAAAAGTAGCTGGTGATTATTGTTCTATCTGGAAAGGAGAATCAGGAAAACCATGTGTTTTCATGAATCTCTCTCTGACTTAAGAGAAATCCAAAGAACAAATCTCAGAAGAATCGCAATTTGCCACTTTGCCCAAAATGGAGTGCATAGCAAAAGTACAAACAAGGGGAAACAACTACAGCATTGTGTTAGCAATCCCATGAGAGTTCAGAATTGACATCTCAATAGTCTAGGACACTCATCTAGTTTCATGCACCATCACAGAGAAGCCTCATGTGAGCCATTGCTACGAGGCCCATTATAGTGAATGGAGAATTCCATTTGTAGAACACAAGTTCCCCGCTCAGTCAAAGACCCGATTTGAAAAGTAGCTGGTGATTCTTGTTCTATCTGCAAAGGAGAATCAGGAAACCCATGTGTTTTCCTGAATCTGTCTCTGTCTTAAAAGAAATGAAAAGAACAAATTGAGCAAAATCGCTATTCTGCCACCTTCCCCAAAATGGAGTGCATGGCAAAAGTAGAAACAAAAGTGCATGGCAAAAGTAGAAACAACTTAAGTACAGCGTTGTGTTAGCAATCCCATGAGAGTTCAGAATTGACATCTCAATAGTCTAGGACACTCATCTAGTTTGAAGGACCTTCACAGAGAAGCCTCATGTGAGCCACTGCTTCGAGGCCGATTATACTGAATGCAGAATTCCCCTTTTAGAACTCAGGTTCCCCGCTCAGTCAAAGACCCGATTTGAAAAGTAGCTGGTGATTATTGTTCTATCTGGAAAGGAGAATCAGGAAACCCATGTGTACCAGTCTCTGTCTTAAGAGAGATCAAAAGAAAAGATTTAGCAAAATTGCTATTTTCCACATTGCCCAAAATGGAGTGCATAGCAAAAGTACAAACAAGGGGAAACAACTACAGCATTGTGTTAGCAATCCCATGAGAGTTCAGAATTGACATCTCAATAGTCTAGTACACTCATCTAGTTTCATGCACCATCACAGAGAAGCTTCATGTGAGCCATTGCTACGAGGCCCATTATAGTGAAAGCAGAATTCCACTTTTAGAACTGAAGTTGCCCGCTCAGTCAAAGATCCGATTTGAAAAGTAGCTGGTGATTCTTGTTCTAACTGGAAAGGAGAATCAGGAAACCCATGTGTTTTCCTGAATCAGTCTCTGTCTTAAGAGATATGAAAAGAACAAATTGAGCAAAATCGCTATTCTGCCACTTTCCCCAAAATGGAGTGCATGGCAAAAGTAGAAACAAAAGTGCATCGCAAAATTAGAAACAACTTAAGTACAGCGTTGTGTTAGTAATCCCATGAGAGTTCAGAATTGACATCTCAATAGTCTAGGACACTCATCTAGTATGAAAGACCATCACAGAGAAGCCTCATGTGAGCCATTGCTACGAGGCCCATTATAGTGAAAGCAGAATTCCACTTTTAGAACTCAGATTCCCCGCTCAGTGAAAGACCCGATTTGAAAAGTAGCTGGTGATTATTGTTCTATCTGGAAAGGAGAATCAGGAAAACCATGTGTTTTCATGAATCTCTCTCTGACTTAAGAGAAATCCAAAGAACAAATCTCAGAAGAATCGCAATTTGCCACTTTGCCCAAAATGGAGTGCATAGCAAAAGTACAAACAAGGGGAAACAACTACAGCATTGTGTTAGCAATCCCATGAGAGTTCAGAATTGACATCTCAATAGTCTAGGACACTGATCTAGTTTCATGCACCATCACAGAGAAGCCTCATGTGAGCCATTGCTACGAGGCCCATTATAGTGAATGGAGAATTCCATTTGTAGAACACAAGTTCCCCGCTCAGTCAAAGACCCGATTTGAAAAGTAGCTGGTGATTCTTGTTCTATCTGCAAAGGAGAATCAGGAAACCCATGTGTTTTCCTGAATCTGTCTCTGTCTTAAAAGAAATGAAAAGAACAAATTGAGCAAAATCGCTATTCTGCCACCTTCCCCAAAATGGAGTGCATGGCAAAAGTAGAAACAAAAGTGCATGGCAAAAGTAGAAACAACTTAAGTACAGCGTTGTGTTAGCAATCCCATGAGAGTTCAGAATTGACATCTCAATAGTCTAGGACACTCATCTAGTTTGAAGGACCTTCACAGAGAAGCCTCATGTGAGCCACTGCTTCGAGGCCGATTATACTGAATGCAGAATTCCCCTTTTAGAACTCAGGTTCCCCGCTCAGTCAAAGACCCGATTTGAAAAGTAGCTGGTGATTCTTGTTCTATCTGGAAAGGAGAATCAGGAAACCCATGTGTACCAGTCTCTGTCTTAAGAGAGATCAAAAGAAAAGATTTAGCAAAATTGCTATTTTCCACATTGCCCAAAATGGAGTGCATAGCAAAAGTACAAACAAGGGGAAACAACTACAGCATTGTGTTAGCAATCCCATGAGAGTTCAGAATTGACATCTCAATAGTCTAGTACACTCATCTAGTTTCATGCACCATCACAGAGAAGCTTCATGTGAGCCATTGCTACGAGGCCCATTATAGTGAAAGCAGAATTCCACTTTTAGAACTGAAGTTGCCCGCTCAGTCAAAGATCCGATTTGAAAAGTAGCTGGTGATTCTTGTTCTAACTGGAAAGGAGAATCAGGAAACCCATGTGTTTTCCTGAATCAGTCTCTGTCTTAAGAGATATGAAAAGAACAAATTGAGCAAAATCGCTATTCTGCCACTTTCCCCAAAATGGAGTGCATGGCAAAAGTAGAAACAAAAGTGCATCGCAAAATTAGAAACAACTTAAGTACAGCGTTGTGTTAGTAATCCCATGAGAGTTCAGAATTGACATCTCAATAGTCTAGGACACTCATCTAGTATGAAAGACCATCACAGAGAAGCCTCATGTGAGCCATTGCTACGAGGCCCATTATAGTGAAAGCAGAATTCCACTTTTAGAACTCAGATTCCCCGCTCAGTGAAAGACCCGATTTGAAAAGTAGCTGGTGATTATTGTTCTATCTGGAAAGGAGAATCAGGAAAACCATGTGTTTTCATGAATCTCTCTCTGACTTAAGAGAAATCCAAAGAACAAATCTCAGAAGAATCGCTATTTGCCACTTTGCCCAAAATGGAGTGCATAGCAAAAGTACAAACAAGGGGAAACAACTACAGCATTGTGTTAGCAATCCCATGAGAGTTCAGAATTGACATCTCAATAGTCTAGGACACTGATCTAGTTTCATGCACCATGACAGAGAAGCCTCATGTGAGCCATTGCTACGAGGCCCATTATAGTGAATGGAGAATTCCATTTGTAGAACACAAGTTCCCCGCTCAGTCAAAGACCCGATTTGAAAAGTAGCTGGTGATTCTTGTTCTATCTGCAAAGGAGAATCAGGAAACCCATGTGTTTTCCTGAATCTGTCTCTGTCTTAAAAGAAATGAAAAGAACAAATTGAGCAAAATCGCTATTCTGCCACCTTCCCCAAAATGGAGTGCATGGCAAAAGTAGAAACAAAAGTGCATGGCAAAAGTAGAAACAACTTAAGTACAGCGTTGTGTTAGCAATCCCATGAGAGTTCAGAATTGACATCTCAATAGTCTAGGACACTCATCTAGTTTGAAGGACCTTCACAGAGAAGCCTCATGTGAGCCACTGCTTCGAGGCCGATTATACTGAATGCAGAATTCCCCTTTTAGAACTCAGGTTCCCCGCTCAGTCAAAGACCCGATTTGAAAAGTAGCTGGTGATTATTGTTCTATCTGGAAAGGAGAATCAGGAAACCCATGTGTACCAGTCTCTGTCTTAAGAGAGATCAAAAGAAAAGATTTAGCAAAATTGCTATTTTCCACATTGCCCAAAATGGAGTGCATAGCAAAAGTACAAACAAGGGGAAACAACTACAGCATTGTGTTAGCAATCCCATGAGAGTTCAGAATTGACATCTCAATAGTCTAGTACACTCATCTAGTTTCATGCACCATCACAGAGAAGCTTCATGTGAGCCATTGCTACGAGGCCCATTATAGTGAAAGCAGAATTCCACTTTTAGAACTGAAGTTGCCCGCTCAGTCAAAGATCCGATTTGAAAAGTAGCTGGTGATTCTTGTTCTAACTGGAAAGGAGAATCAGGAAACCCATGTGTTTTCCTGAATCAGTCTCTGTCTTAAGAGATATGAAAAGAACAAATTGAGCAAAATCGCTATTCTGCCACTTTCCCCAAAATGGAGTGCATGGCAAAAGTAGAAACAAAAGTGCATCGCAAAATTAGAAACAACTTAAGTACAGCGTTGTGTTAGTAATCCCATTAGAGTTCAGAATTGACATCTCAATAGTCTAGGACACTCATCTAGTATGAAAGACCATCACAGAGAAGCCTCATGTGAGCCATTGCTACGAGGCCCATTATAGTGAAAGCAGAATTCCACTTTTAGAACTCAGATTCCCCGCTCAGTGAAAGACCCGATTTGAAAAGTAGCTGGTGATTATTGTTCTATCTGGAAAGGAGAATCAGGAAAACCATGTGTTTTCATGAATCTCTCTCTGACTTAAGAGAAATCCAAAGAACAAATCTCAGAAGAATCGCAATTTGCCACTTTGCCCAAAATGGAGTGCATAGCAAAAGTACAAACAAGGGGAAACAACTACAGCATTGTGTTAGCAATCCCATGAGAGTTCAGAATTGACATCTCAATAGTCTAGGACACTCATCTAGTTTCATGCACCATCACAGAGAAGCCTCATGTGAGCCATTGCTACGAGGCCCATTATAGTGAATGGAGAATTCCATTTGTAGAACACAAGTTCCCCGCTCAGTCAAAGACCCGATTTGAAAAGTAGCTGGTGATTCTTGTTCTATCTGCAAAGGAGAATCAGGAAACCCATGTGTTTTCCTGAATCTGTCTCTGTCTTAAAAGAAATGAAAAGAACAAATTGAGCAAAATCGCTATTCTGCCACCTTCCCCAAAATGGAGTGCATGGCAAAAGTAGAAACAAAAGTGCATGGCAAAAGTAGAAACAACTTAAGTACAGCGTTGTGTTAGCAATCCCATGAGAGTTCAGAATTGACATCTCAATAGTCTAGGACACTCATCTAGTTTGAAGGACCTTCACAGAGAAGCCTCATGTGAGCCACTGCTTCGAGGCCGATTATACTGAATGCAGAATTCCCCTTTTAGAACTCAGGTTCCCCGCTCAGTCAAAGACCCGATTTGAAAAGTAGCTGGTGATTATTGTTCTATCTGGAAAGGAGAATCAGGAAACCCATGTGTACCAGTCTCTGTCTTAAGAGAGATCAAAAGAAAAGATTTAGCAAAATTGCTATTTTCCACATTGCCCAAAATGGAGTGCATAGCAAAAGTACAAACAAGGGGAAACAACTACAGCATTGTGTTAGCAATCCCATGAGAGTTCAGAATTGACATCTCAATAGTCTAGTACACTCATCTAGTTTCATGCACCATCACAGAGAAGCTTCATGTGAGCCATTGCTACGAGGCCCATTATAGTGAAAGCAGAATTCCACTTTTAGAACTGAAGTTGCCCGCTCAGTCAAAGATCCGATTTGAAAAGTAGCTGGTGATTCTTGTTCTAACTGGAAAGGAGAATCAGGAAACCCATGTGTTTTCCTGAATCAGTCTCTGTCTTAAGAGATATGAAAAGAACAAATTGAGCAAAATCGCTATTCTGCCACTTTCCCCAAAATGGAGTGCATGGCAAAAGTAGAAACAAAAGTGCATCGCAAAATTAGAAACAACTTAAGTACAGCGTTGTGTTAGTAATCCCATGAGAGTTCAGAATTGACATCTCAATAGTCTAGGACACTCATCTAGTATGAAAGACCATCACAGAGAAGCCTCATGTGAGCCATTGCTACGAGGCCCATTATAGTGAAAGCAGAATTCCACTTTTAGAACTCAGATTCCCCGCTCAGTGAAAGACCCGATTTGAAAAGTAGCTGGTGATTATTGTTCTATCTGGAAAGGAGAATCAGGAAAACCATGTGTTTTCATGAATCTCTCTCTGACTTAAGAGAAATCCAAAGAACAAATCTCAGAAGAATCGCAATTTGCCACTTTGCCCAAAATGGAGTGCATAGCAAAAGTACAAACAAGGGGAAACAACTACAGCATTGTGTTAGCAATCCCATGAGAGTTCAGAATTGACATCTCAATAGTCTAGGACACTCATCTAGTTTCATGCACCATCACAGAGAAGCCTCATGTGAGCCATTGCTACGAGGCCCATTATAGTGAATGGAGAATTCCATTTGTAGAACACAAGTTCCCCGCTCAGTCAAAGACCCGATTTGAAAAGTAGCTGGTGATTCTTGTTCTATCTGCAAAGGAGAATCAGGAAACCCATGTGTTTTCCTGAATCTGTCTCTGTCTTAAAAGAAATGAAAAGAACAAATTGAGCAAAATCGCTATTCTGCCACCTTCCCCAAAATGGAGTGCATGGCAAAAGTAGAAACAAAAGTGCATGGCAAAAGTAGAAACAACTTAAGTACAGCGTTGTGTTAGCAATCCCATGAGAGTTCAGAATTGACATCTCAATAGTCTAGGACACTCATCTAGTTTGAAGGACCTTCACAGAGAAGCCTCATGTGAGCCACTGCTTCGAGGCCGATTATACTGAATGCAGAATTCCCCTTTTAGAACTCAGGTTCCCCGCTCAGTCAAAGACCCGATTTGAAAAGTAGCTGGTGATTATTGTTCTATCTGGAAAGGAGAATCAGGAAACCCATGTGTACCAGTCTCTGTCTTAAGAGAGATCAAAAGAAAAGATTTAGCAAAATTGCTATTTTCCACATTGCCCAAAATGGAGTGCATAGCAAAAGTACAAACAAGGGGAAACAACTACAGCATTGTGTTAGCAATCCCATGAGAGTTCAGAATTGACATCTCAATAGTCTAGGACACTCATCTAGTTTCATGCACCATCACAGAGAAGCCTCATGTGAGCCATTGCTACGAGGCCCATTATAGTGAATGGAGAATTCCATTTGTAGAACACAAGTTCCCCGCTCAGTCAAAGACCCGATTTGAAAAGTAGCTGGTGATTCTTGTTCTATCTGCAAAGGAGAATCAGGAAACCCATGTGTTTTCCTGAATCTGTCTCTGTCTTAAAAGAAATGAAAAGAACAAATTGAGCAAAATCGCTATTCTGCCACCTTCCCCAAAATGGAGTGCATGGCAAAAGTAGAAACAAAAGTGCATGGCAAAAGTAGAAACAACTTAAGTACAGCGTTGTGTTAGCAATCCCATGAGAGTTCAGAATTGACATCTCAATAGTCTAGGACACTCATCTAGTTTGAAGGACCTTCACAGAGAAGCCTCATGTGAGCCACTGCTTCGAGGCCGATTATACTGAATGCAGAATTCCCCTTTTAGAACTCAGGTTCCCCGCTCAGTCAAAGACCCGATTTGAAAAGTAGCTGGTGATTATTGTTCTATCTGGAAAGGAGAATCAGGAAACCCATGTGTACCAGTCTCTGTCTTAAGAGAGATCAAAAGAAAAGATTTAGCAAAATTGCTATTTTCCACATTGCCCAAAATGGAGTGCATAGCAAAAGTACAAACAAGGGGAAACAACTACAGCATTGTGTTAGCAATCCCATGAGAGTTCAGAATTGACATCTCAATAGTCTAGGACACTCATCTAGTTTCATGCACCATGACAGAGAAGCCTCATGTGAGCCATTGCTACGAGGCCCATTATAGTGAATGGAGAATTCCATTTGTAGAACACAAGTTCCCCGCTCAGTCAAAGACCCGATTTGAAAAGTAGCTGGTGATTCTTGTTCTATCTGCAAAGGAGAATCAGGAAACCCATGTGTTTTCCTGAATCTGTCTCTGTCTTAAAAGAAATGAAAAGAACAAATTGAGCAAAATCGCTATTCTGCCACCTTCCCCAAAATGGAGTGCATGGCAAAAGTAGAAACAAAAGTGCATGGCAAAAGTAGAAAGAACTTAAGTACAGCGTTGTGTTAGCAATCCCATGAGAGTTCAGAATTGACATCTCAATAGTCTAGGACACTCATCTAGTTTGAAGGACCTTCACAGAGAAGCCTCATGTGAGCCACTGCTTCGAGGCCGATTATACTGAATGCAGAATTCCCCTTTTAGAACTCAGGTTCCCCGCTCAGTCAAAGACCCGATTTGAAAAGTAGCTGGTGATTATTGTTCTATCTGGAAAGGAGAATCAGGAAACCCATGTGTACCAGTCTCTGTCTTAAGAGAGATCAAAAGAAAAGATTTAGCAAAATTGCTATTTTCCACATTGCCCAAAATGGAGTGCATAGCAAAAGTACAAACAAGGGGAAACAACTACAGCATTGTGTTAGCAATCCCATGAGAGTTCAGAATTGACATCTCAATAGTCTAGTACACTCATCTAGTTTCATGCACCATCACAGAGAAGCTTCATGTGAGCCATTGCTACGAGGCCCATTATAGTGAAAGCAGAATTCCACTTTTAGAACTGAAGTTGCCCGCTCAGTCAAAGATCCGATTTGAAAAGTAGCTGGTGATTCTTGTTCTAACTGGAAAGGAGAATCAGGAAACCCATGTGTTTTCCTGAATCAGTCTCTGTCTTAAGAGATATGAAAAGAACAAATTGAGCAAAATCGCTATTCTGCCACTTTCCCCAAAATGGAGTGTATGGCAAAAGTAGAAACAAAAGTGCATCGCAAAATTAGAAACAACTTAAGTACAGCGTTGTGTTAGTAATCCCATGAGAGTTCAGAATTGACATCTCAATAGTCTAGGACACTCATCTAGTATGAAAGACCATCACAGAGAAGCCTCATGTGAGCCATTGCTACGAGGCCCATTATAGTGAAAGCAGAATTCCACTTTTAGAACTCAGATTCCCCGCTCAGTGAAAGACCCGATTTGAAAAGTAGCTGGTGATTATTGTTCTATCTGGAAAGGAGAATCAGGAAAACCATGTGTTTTCATGAATCTCTCTCTGACTTAAGAGAAATCCAAAGAACAAATCTCAGAAGAATCGCTATTTGCCACTTTGCCCAAAATGGAGTGCATAGCAAAAGTACAAACAAGGGGAAACAACTACAGCATTGTGTTAGCAATCCCATGAGAGTTCAGAATTGACATCTCAATAGTCTAGGACACTGATCTAGTTTCATGCACCATGACAGAGAAGCCTCATGTGAGCCATTGCTACGAGGCTCATTATAGTGAATGGAGAATTCCATTTGTATACCTCAAGTTCCCCGCTCAGTCAAAGACCCGATTTGAAAAGTATCTGGTGATTCTTGTTCAATCTGCAAAGGAGAATCAGGAAACCCATGTGTTTTCCTGAATCTGTCTCTTTCTTAAGAGATATGAAAAGAACAAATTGAACAAAATCGCTATTCTGCCACCTTCCCCAAAATGGAGTGCATGGCAAAAGTAGAAACAGCTTAAGTACAGCGTTGTGTTAGCAATCCCATGAGAGTTCAGAATTGACATCTCAATAGTCTAGGACACTCATCTAGTTTGAAGGACCTTCACAGAGAAGCCTCATGTGAGCCACTGCTTCGAGGCCGATTATACTGAATGCAGAATTCCCCTTTTAGAACTCAGGTTCCCCGCTCAGTCAAAGACCCGATTTGAAAAGTAGCTGGTGATTCTTGTTCTATCTGGAAAGGAGAATCAGGAAACCCATGTGTACCAGTCTCTGTCTTAAGAGAGATCAAAAGAAAAGATTTAGCAAAATTGCTATTTTCCACATTGCCCAAAATGGAGTGCATAGCAAAAGTACAAACAAGGGGAAACAACTACAGCATTGTGTTAGCAATCCCATGAGAGTTCAGAATTGACATCTCAATAGTCTAGTACACTCATCTAGTTTCATGCACCATCACAGAGAAGCTTCATGTGAGCCATTGCTACGAGGCCCATTATAGTGAAAGCAGAATTCCACTTTTAGAACTGAAGTTGCCCGCTCAGTCAAAGACCCAATTTGAAAAGTAGCTGGTGATTCTTGTTCTAACTGGAAAGGAGAATCAGGAAACCCATGTGTTTTCCTGAATCTGTATCTGTCTTAAGAGAAATCAAAAGAACAAATTGAGCAAAATCGCTATTCTGCCACATTGCCCAAAATGGAGTGCATGGCAAAAGTAGAAACAAGGGGAAACTTAACTACAGCGTTGTGTTAGCAATCCCATGAGAGTTCAGAATTGACATCTCAATAGTCCAGGACACTCATCTAGTTTGAAGCACCATCATAGAAGCCCATTATAGTGAATGCAGAATTCCACTTTCTACTTAATACCAGTCTCTGTCTTAAGAGAAATCAAAAGAAAATATTTAGCAAAAACGCTAATCTTCCTCATTGCCAAAAATGGAGTGCATGGCAAAAGTAGAAACAAGGGGAAACTTAACTACAGCGTTGTGTTAGCAATCTCATGAGAGTTCAGAATTGACTTCTCCATAGTCTAGGACACTCATCTTGTTTGAAGCACCATCACAGAGAAGCGTCATGTGAGCCATTGCTACGAGGCCCATTATAGTGTATGGAGAATTCCATTTGTAGAACTCAAGTTCCCCGCTCAGTCAAAGACCCGATTTGAAAAGTATCTGGTGATTCTTGTTCTAACTGGAAAGGAGAATCAGGAAACCCATGTGTTTTCCTGAATCAGTCTCTGTCTTAAGAGATATGAAAAGAACAAATTGAGCAAAATCGCTATTCTGCCACTTTCCCCAAAATGGAGTGCATGGCAAAAGTAGAAACAAAAGTGCATCGCAAAATTAGAAACAACTTAAGTACAGCGTTGTGTTAGTAATCCCACGAGAGTTCAGAATTGACATCTCAATAGTCTAGGACACTCATCTAGTATGAAAGACCATCACAGAGAAGCCTCATGTGAGCCATTGCTACGAGGCCCATTATAGTGAAAGCAGAATTCCACTTTTAGAACTCAGATTCCCCGCTCAGTGAAAGACCCGATTTGAAAAGTAGCTGGTGATTCTTGTTCTATCTGGAAAGGAGAATCAGGAAAACCATGTGTGTTCATTAATCTCTCTCTGACTTAAGAGAAATCCAAAGAACAAATCTCAGAAGAATCGCTATTTGCCACATTGCCCAAAATGGAGTGCATAGCAAAAGTACAAACAAAAGGAAACAACTACAGCATTGTGTTAGCAATCCCATGAGAGTTCAGAATTGACATCTCAATAGTCTAGGACACTCATCTAGTTTGAAGGACCTTCACAGAGAAGCCTCATGTGAGCCACTGCTTCGAGGCCGATTATACTGAATGCAGAATTCCACTTTTAGAACTCAGGTTCCCCGCTCAGTCAAAGACCCGATTTGAAAAGTAGCTGGTGATTCTTGTTCTATCTGGAAAGGAGAATCAGGAAACCCATGTGTACCAGTCTCTGTCTTAAGAGAGATCAAAAGAAAAGATTTAGCAAAATTGCTATTTTCCACATTGCCCAAAATGGAGTGCATAGCAAAAGTACAAACAAGGGGAAACAACTACAGCATTGTGTTAGCAATCCCATGAGAGTTCAGAATTGACATCTCAATAGTCTAGTACACTCATCTAGTTTCATGCACCATCACAGAGAAGCTTCATGTGAGCCATTGCTACGAGGCCCATTATAGTGAAAGCAGAATTCCACTTTTAGAACTGAAGTTGCCCGCTCAGTCAAAGACCCAATTTGAAAAGTAGCTGGTGATTCTTGTTCTAACTGGAAAGGAGAATCAGGAAACCCGTGTGTTTTCCTGAATCTGTATCTGTCTTAAGAGAAATCAAAAGAACAAATTGAGCAAAATCGCTATTCTGCCACATTGCCCAAAATGGAGTGCATGGCAAAAGTAGAAACAAGGGGAAACTTAACTACAGCGTTGTGTTAGCAATCCCATGAGAGTTCAGAATTGACATCTCAATAGTCCAGGACACTCATCTAGTTTGAAGCACCATCATAGAAGCCCATTATAGTGAATGCAGAATTCCACATTCTACTTAATACCAGTCTCTGTCTTAAGAGAAATCAAAAGAAAATATTTAGCAAAAACGCTAATCTTCCTCATTGCCAAAAATGGAGTGCATGGCAAAAGTAGAAACAAGGGGAAACTTAACTACAGCGTTGTGTTAGCAATCTCATGAGAGTTCAGAATTGACTTCTCCATAGTCTAGGACACTCATCTTGTTTGAAGCACCATCACAGAGAAGCGTCATGTGAGCCATTGCTACGAGGCCCATTATAGTGTATGGAGAATTCCATTTGTAGAACTCAAGTTCCCCGCTCAGTCAAAGACCCGATTTGAAAAGTATCTGGTGATTCTTGTTCTAACTGGAAAGGAGAATCAGGAAACCCATGTGTTTTCCTGAATCAGTCTCTGTCTTAAGAGATATGAAAAGAACAAATTGAGCAAAATCGCTATTCTGCCACTTTCCCCAAAATGGAGTGCATGGCAAAAGTAGAAACAAAAGTGCATCGCAAAATTAGAAACAACTTAAGTACAGCGTTGTGTTAGTAATCCCACGAGAGTTCAGAATTGACATCTCAATAGTCTAGGACACTCATCTAGTATGAAAGACCATCACAGAGAAGCCTCATGTGAGCCATTGCTACGAGGCCCATTATAGTGAAAGCAGAATTCCACTTTTAGAACTCAGATTCCCCGCTCAGTGAAAGACCCGATTTGAAAAGTAGCTGGTGATTCTTGTTCTATCTGGAAAGGAGAATCAGGAAAACCATGTGTGTTCATTAATCTCTCTCTGACTTAAGAGAAATCCAAAGAACAAATCTCAGAAGAATCGCTATTTGCCACATTGCCCAAAATGGAGTGCATAGCAAAAGTACAAACAAGGGGAAACAACTACAGCATTGTGTTAGCAATCCCATGAGAGTTCAGAATTGACATCTCAATAGTCTAGGACACTCATCTAGTTTCATGCACCATCACAGAGAAGCCTCATGTGAGCCATTGCTACGAGGCCCATTATAGTGAATGGAGAATTCCATTTGTAGAACACAAGTTCCCCGCTCAGTCAAAGACCCGATTTGAAAAGTAGCTGGTGATTCTTGTTCTAACTGGAAAGGAGAATCAGGAAACCCATGTGTTTTCCTGAATCTGTCTCTGTCTTAAAAGAAATGAAAAGAACAAATTGAGCAAAATCGCTATTCTGCCACCTTCCCCAAAATGGAGTGCATGGCAAAAGTAGAAACAAAAGTGCATGGCAAAAGTAGAAACAACTTAAGTACAGCGTTGTGTTAGCAATCCCATGAGAGTTCAGAATTGACATCTCAAAAGTCTAGGACACTCATCTAGTTTGAAGGACCTTCACAGAGAAGCCTCATGTGAGCCACTGCTTCGAGGCCGATTATACTGAATGCAGAATTCCCCTTTTAGAACTCAGGTTCCCCGCTCAGTCAAAGACCCGATTTGAAAAGTAGCTGGTGATTCTTGTTCTATCTGGAAAGGAGAATCAGGAAACCCATGTGTACCAATCTCTGTCTTAAGAGAGATCAAAAGAAAAGATTTAGCAAAATTGCTATTTTCCACATTGCCCAAAATGGAGTGCATAGCAAAAGTACAAACAAGGGGAAACAACTACAGCATTGTGTTAGCAATCCCATGAGAGTTCAGAATTGACATCTCAATAGTCTAGGACACTCATCTAGTATGAAAGACCATCACAGAGAAGCCTCATGTGAGCCATTGCTACGAGGCCCATTATAGTGAAAGCAGAATTCCACTTTTAGAACTCAGGTTCCCCGCTCAGTGGAAGATCCGATTTGAAAAGTAGCTGGTGATTCTTGTTCTATCTGCAAAGGAGAATCAGGAAACCCATGTGTACCAGTCTCTGTCTTAAGAGAAATCAAAAGAAAAAATTATATAAATTATATAAGTTATATAAATTAAATAAATTAATAAATAAAAGAAAAAATTTAGCAAAATCGCTATTCTGCCCCTTCCCCCAAAATGGAATGCATGGCAAAAGTACAAACAAGGGGAAACTTAACTACAGCATTGTGTTAGCAATCCCATGAGAGTTCAGAATTGACATCTCAATAGTCTAGGACACTCATCTAGTTTCATGCACCATCACAGAGAAGCTTCATGTGAGCCATTGCTACGAGGCCCATTATAGTGAAAGCAGAATTCCACTTTTAGAACTGAAGTTGCCCGCTCAGTCAAAGATCCGATTTGAAAAGTAGCTGGTGATTCTTGTTCTAACTGGAAAGGAGAATCAGGAAACCCATGTGTTTTCCTGAATCAGTCTCTGTCTTAAGAGATATGAAAAGAACAAATTGAGCAAAATCGCTATTCTGCCACTTTCCAAAAATGGAGTGCATGGCAAAAGTAGAAACAAAAGTGCATCGCAAAATTAGAAACAACTTAAGTACAGTGTTGTGTTAGTAATCCCATGAGAGTTCAGAATTGACATCTCAATAGTCTAGGACACTCATCTAGTATGAAAGACCATCACAGAGAAGCCTCATGTGAGCCATTGCTACGAGGCCCATTATAGTGAAAGCAGAATTCCACTTTTAGAACTCAGATTCCCCGCTCAGTGAAAGACCCGATCTGAAAAGTAGCTGGTGATTATTGTTCTATCTGGAAAGGAGAATCAGGAAAACCATGTGTTTTCATGAATCTCTCTCTGACTTAAGAGAAATCCAAAGAACAAATCTCAGAAGAATCGCTATTTGCCACTTTGCCCAAAATGGAGTGCATAGCAAAAGTACAAACAAGGGGAAACAACTACAGCATTGTGTTAGCAATCCCATGAGAGTTCAGAATTGACATCTCAATAGTCTAGGACACTGATCTAGTTTCATGCACCATGACAGAGAAGCCTCATGTGAGCCATTGCTACGAGGCTCATTATAGTGAATGGAGAATTCCATTTGTATACCTCAAGTTCCCCGATCAGTCAAAGACCCGATTTGAAAAGTATCTGGTGATTCTTGTTCAATCTGCAAAGGAGAATCAGGAAACCCATGTGTTTTCCTGAATCTGTCTCTTTCTTAAGAGATATGAAAAGAACAAATTGAACAAAATCGCTATTCTGCCACCTTCCCCAAAATGGAGTGCATGGCAAAAGTAGAAAAAAAAGTGCATGGCAAAAGTAGAAACAACTTAACTACAGCGTTGTGTTAGCAATCCCATGAGAGTTCAGAATTGACATCTCAATAGTCTAGGACACTCATCTAGTTTGAAGCACCATCACAGAGAAACATCATGTGAGCCATTGCTACGAGGCCCATTATAGTGAAAGCAGAATTCCACTTTTAGAACTCAGGTTCCCCGCTCAGTGGAAGATCCGATTTGAAAAGTAGCTGGTGATTCTTGTTCTATCTGCAAAGGAGAATCAGGAAACCCATGTGTACCAGTCTCTGTCTTAAGAGAAATCAAAAGAAAAAATTATATAAATTATATAAGTTATATAAATTAAATAAATTAATAAATAAAAGAAAAAATTTAGCAAAATCGCTATTCTGCCCCTTCCCCCAAAATGGAATGCATGGCAAAAGTACAAACAAGGGGAAACTTAACTACAGCATTGTGTTAGCAATCCCATGAGAGTTCAGAATTGACATCTCAATAGTCTAGGACACTCATCTAGTTTCATGCACCATGACAGAGAAGCCTCATGTGAGCCATTGCTACGAGGCCCATTATAGTGAATGGAGAATTCCATTTGTAGACCTCAAGTTCCCCGATCAGTCAAAGACCCGATTTGAAAAGTATCTGGTGATTCTTGTTCAATCTGCAAAGGAGAATCAGGAAACCCATGTGTTTTCCTGAATCTGTCTCTTTCTTAAGAGATATGAAAAGAACAAATTGAACAAAATCGCTATTCTGCCACCTTCCCCAAAATGGAGTGCATGGCAAAAGTAGAAACAAAAGTGCATGGCAAAAGTAGAAACAACTTAACTACAGCGTTGTGTTAGCAATCCCATGAGAGTTCAGAATTGACATCTCAATAGTCTAGGACACTCATCTAGTTTGAAGGACCTTCACAGAGAAGCCTCATTAGAGCCATTGCTACGAGGCCGATTATACTGAATGCAGAATTCCACTTTTAGAACTCAGGTTCCCCGCTCAAAGATCCGATTTGAAAAGTAGCTGGTGATGCTTGTTCTATCTGGAAAGCGGAATCAGGAAACCCATGTGTACCAGTCTCTGTCTTAAGAGAAATCAAAAGAAAAAAATTAGCAAAATCGCTATTTGCCACATTGCCCAAAATGGAGTGCATAGCAAAAGTACAAACAAGGGGAAACAACTATAGCGTTGTGTTAGCAATCCCATGTGAGTTCAGAATAGACATCTCAATAGTCTAGGACACTCATCTAGTTTGATGCACCATCACAGAGAAGCTTCATGTGAGCCATTGCTACGAGGCCGATTATAGTGATTGCAGAATTCCACTTTTAGAAATCAGGTTCCCCGCTCAGTGAAAGATCCGATTTGAAAAGTAGCTGGTGATTCTTGTTCTATCTGGAAAGCGGAATCAGGAAACCCATGTGTACCAGTCTCTGTCTTAAGAGAAATCAAAAGAACAAATTTAGCAAAATCGCTATTTGCCACATTGCCCAAAATGGAGTGCATAGCAAAAGTACAAACAAGGGGAAACAACTACAGTGTTGTGTTAGCAATCCCATGAGAGTTCAGAATTGATATCTCAATAGTCTAGGACACTCATCAAGTTTCATGCACCATCACAGAGAAGCTTCATGTGAGTTTTTGCTACGAGGCCCATTATAGTGAAAGTAGAATTCCACTTTAAGAACTCAGGTTACAATGAGAGTTCAAAATTGACATCTCAATAGTCTAGGACACTCATCTAGTTTCATGCACTATCACAGAGAAGCCTCATGTGAGCCATTGCTACGAGGCCCAGTATAGTGAAAGCAGAATTCCACTTTTAGAACTAAGGTTCCCCGCTCAAAGACCCGATTTGAAAAGTAGCTGGTGATTCTTGTTCTATCTGCAAAGGAAAATCAGGAAACCCATGTGTTTTCCTGAATCTGTCTCTGTCTTAAGACAAATGAAAATAACATATTGAGCAAAATCGCTATTCTGCCACTTTCCCCAAAATGGAGTGCATGGCAAAAGTAGAAAAAAGGGGAAATGTAACTATAGCGTTGTGTTAGCAATCCCATGAGAGTTCAGAATTGACATTTCAATAGTCTAGGACACTCATCTAGTTTGATGCAATATCACAGAGAAGCTTCATGTGAGCCCATTATAGTGAATGCAGAATTCCATTTGTATACCTCAAGTTCCCCGATCAGTCAAAGACCCGATTTGAAAAGTATCTGGTGATTCTTGTTCAATCTGCAAAGGAGAATCAGGAAACCCATGTGTTTTCCTGAATCTGTCTCTTTCTTAAGAGATATGAAAAGAACAAATTGAACAAAATCGCTATTCTGCCACCTTCCCCAAAATGGAGTGCATGGCAAAAGTAGAAAAAAAAGTGCATGGCAAAAGTAGAAACAACTTAACTACAGCGTTGTGTTAGCAATCCCATGAGAGTTCAGAATTGACATCTCAATAGTCTAGGACACTCATCTAGTTTGATGCACCATCACAGAGAAACATCATGTGAGCCATTGCTACGAGGCCCATTATAGTGAAAGCAGAATTCCACTTTTAGAACTCAGATTCCCCGCTCAGTGAAAGACCCGATTTGAAAAGTAGCTGGTGATTCTTGTTCTATCTGGAAAGGAGAATCAGGAAAACCATGTGTGTTCATTAATCTCTCTCTGACTTAAGAGAAATCCAAAGAACAAATCTCAGAAGAATCGCTATTTGCCACATTGCCCAAAATGGAGTGCATAGCAAAAGTACAAACAAGGGGAAACAACTACAGCATTGTGTTAGCAATCCCATGAGAGTTCAGAATTGACATCTCAATAGTCTAGGACACTCATCTAGTTTCATGCACCATGACAGAGAAGCCTCATGTGAGCCATTGCTACGAGGCCCATTATAGTGAATGGAGAATTCCATTTGTAGAACACAAGTTCCCCGCTCAGTCAAAGACCCGATTTGAAAAGTAGCTGGTGATTCTTGTTCTATCTGGAAAGGAGAATCAGGAAACCCATGTGTTTTCCTGAATCTGTCTCTGTCTTAAAAGAAATGAAAAGAACAAATTGAGCAAAATCGCTATTCTGCCACCTTCCCCAAAATGGAGTGCATGGCAAAAGTAGAAACAAAAGTGCATGGCAAAAGTAGAAAGAACTTAAGTACAGCGTTGTGTTAGCAATCCCATGAGAGTTCAGAATTGACATCTCAATAGTCTAGGACACTCATCTAGTTTGAAGGACCTTCACAGAGAAGCCTCATGTGAGCCACTGCTTCGAGGCCGATTATACTGAATGCAGAATTCCACTTTTAGAACTCAGGTTCCCCGCTCAGTCAAAGACCCGATTTGAAAAGTAGCTGGTGATTCTTGTTCTATCTGGAAAGGAGAATCAGGAAACCCATGTGTACCAGTCTCTGTCTTAAGAGAGATCAAAAGAAAAGATTTAGCAAAATTGCTATTTTCCACATTGCCCAAAATGGAGTGCATAGCAAAAGTACAAACAAGGGGAAACAACTACAGCATTGTGTTAGCAATCCCATGAGAGTTCAGAATTGACATCTCAATAGTCTAGTACACTCATCTAGTTTCATGCACCATCACAGAGAAGCTTCATGTGAGCCATTGCTACGAGGCCCATTATAGTGAAAGCAGAATTCCACTTTTAGAACTCAGATTCCCCGCTCAGTGAAAGACCCGATTTGAAAAGTAGCTGGTGATTCTTGTTCTATCTGGAAAGGAGAATCAGGAAAACCATGTGTGTTCATTAATCTCTCTCTGACTTAAGAGAAATCCAAAGAACAAATCTCAGAAGAATCGCTATTTGCCACATTGCCCAAAATGGAGTGCATAGCAAAAGTACAAACAAGGGGAAACAACTACAGCATTGTGTTAGCAATCCCATGAGAGTTCAGAATTGACATCTCAATAGTCTAGGACACTCATCTAGTTTCATGCACCATCACAGAGAAGCCTCATGTGAGCCATTGCTACGAGGCCCATTATAGTGAATGGAGAATTCCATTTGTAGAACACAAGTTCCCCGCTCAGTCAAAGACCGGATTTGAAAAGTAGCTGGTGATTCTTGTTCTATCTGCAAAGGAGAATCAGGAAACCCATGTGTTTTCCTGAATCTGTCTCTGTCTTAAAAGAAATGAAAAGAACAAATTGAGCAAAATCGCTATTCTGCCACCTTCCCCAAAATGGAGTGCATGGCAAAAGTAGAAACAAAAGTGCATGGCAAAAGTAGAAACAACTTAAGTACAGCGTTGTGTTAGCAATCCCATGAGAGTTCAGAATTGACATCTCAAAAGTCTAGGACACTCATCTAGTTTGAAGGACCTTCACAGAGAAGCCTCATGTGAGCCACTGCTTCGAGGCCGATTATACTGAATGCAGAATTCCCCTTTTAGAACTCAGGTTCCCCGCTCAGTCAAAGACCCGATTTGAAAAGTAGCTGGTGATTCTTGTTCTATCTGGAAAGGAGAATCAGGAAACCCATGTGTACCAATCTCTGTCTTAAGAGAGATCAAAAGAAAAGATTTAGCAAAATTGCTATTTTCCACATTGCCCAAAATGGAGTGCATAGCAAAAGTACAAACAAGGGGAAACAACTACAGCATTGTGTTAGCAATCCCATGAGAGTTCAGAATTGACATCTCAATAGTCTAGTACACTCATCTAGTTTCATGCACCATCACAGAGAAGCTTCATGTGAGCCATTGCTACGAGGCCCATTATAGTGAAAGCAGAATTCCACTTTTAGAACTGAAGTTGCCCGCTCAGTCAAAGATCCGATTTGAAAAGTAGCTGGTGATTCTTGTTCTAACTGGAAAGGAGAATCAGGAAACCCATGTGTTTTCCTGAATCAGTCTCTGTCTTAAGAGATATGAAAAGAACAAATTGAGCAAAATCGCTATTCTGCCACTTTCCAAAAATGGAGTGCATGGCAAAAGTAGAAACAAAAGTGCATCGCAAAATTAGAAACAACTTAAGTACAGTGTTGTGTTAGTAATCCCATGAGAGTTCAGAATTGACATCTCAATAGTCTAGGACACTCATCTAGTATGAAAGACCATCACAGAGAAGCCTCATGTGAGCCATTGCTACGAGGCCCATTATAGTGAAAGCAGAATTCCACTTTTAGAACTCAGATTCCCCGCTCAGTGAAAGACCCGATTTGAAAAGTAGCTGGTGATTATTGTTCTATCTGGAAAGGAGAATCAGGAAAACCATGTGTTTTCATGAATCTCTCTCTGACTTAAGAGAAATCCAAAGAACAAATCTCAGAAGAATCGCTATTTGCCACTTTGCCCAAAATGGAGTGCATAGCAAAAGTACAAACAAGGGGAAACAACTACAGCATTGTGTTAGCAATCCCATGAGAGTTCAGAATTGACATCTCAATAGTCTAGGACACTGATCTAGTTTCATGCACCATGACAGAGAAGCCTCATGTGAGCCATTGCTACGAGGCTCATTATAGTGAATGGAGAATTCCATTTGTATACCTCAAGTTCCCCGATCAGTCAAAGACCCGATTTGAAAAGTATCTGGTGATTCTTGTTCAATCTGCAAAGGAGAATCAGGAAACCCATGTGTTTTCCTGAATCTGTCTCTTTCTTAAGAGATATGAAAAGAACAAATTGAACAAAATCGCTATTCTGCCACCTTCCCCAAAATGGAGTGCATGGCAAAAGTAGAAAAAAAAGTGCATGGCAAAAGTAGAAACAACTTAACTACAGCGTTGTGTTAGCAATCCCATGAGAGTTCAGAATTGACATCTCAATAGTCTAGGACACTCATCTAGTTTGAAGCACCATCACAGAGAAACATCATGTGAGCCATTGCTACGAGGCCCATTATAGTGAAAGCAGAATTCCACTTTTAGAACTCAGGTTGCCCGCTCAGTGGAAGATCCGATTTGAAAAGTAGCTGGTGATTCTTGTTCTATCTGCAAAGGAGAATCAGGAAACCCATGTGTACCAGTCTCTGTCTTAAGAGAAATCAAAAGAAAAAATTATATAAATTATATAAGTTATATAAATTAAATAAATTAATAAATAAAAGAAAAAATTTAGCAAAATCGCTATTCTGCCCCTTCCCCCAAAATGGAATGCATGGCAAAAGTACAAACAAGGGGAAACTTAACTACAGCATTGTGTTAGCAATCCCATGAGAGTTCAGAATTGACATCTCAATAGTCTAGGACACTCATCTAGTTTCATGCACCATGACAGAGAAGCCTCATGTGAGCCATTGCTACGAGGCCCATTATAGTGAATGGAGAATTCCATTTGTAGACCTCAAGTTCCCCGATCAGTCAAAGACCCGATTTGAAAAGTATCTGGTGATTCTTGTTCAATCTGCAAAGGAGAATCAGGAAACCCATGTGTTTTCCTGAATCTGTCTCTTTCTTAAGAGATATGAAAAGAACAAATTGAACAAAATCGCTATTCTGCCACCTTCCCCAAAATGGAGTGCATGGCAAAAGTAGAAACAAAAGTGCATGGCAAAAGTAGAAACAACTTAACTACAGCGTTGTGTTAGCAATCCCATGAGAGTTCAGAATTGACATCTCAATAGTCTAGGACACTCATCTAGTTTGAAGGACCTTCACAGAGAAGCCTCATTAGAGCCATTGCTACGAGGCCGATTATACTGAATGCAGAATTCCACTTTTAGAACTCAGGTTCCCCGCTCAAAGATCCGATTTGAAAAGTAGCTGGTGATGCTTGTTCTATCTGGAAAGCGGAATCAGGAAACCCATGTGTACCAGTCTCTGTCTTAAGAGAAATCAAAAGAAAAAAATTAGCAAAATCGCTATTTGCCACATTGCCCAAAATGGAGTGCATAGCAAAAGTACAAACAAGGGGAAACAACTATAGCGTTGTGTTAGCAATCCCATGTGAGTTCAGAATAGACATCTCAATAGTCTAGGACACTCATCTAGTTTGATGCACCATCACAGAGAAGCTTCATGTGAGCCATTGCTACGAGGCCGATTATAGTGATTGCAGAATTCCACTTTTAGAAATCAGGTTCCCCGCTCAGTGAAAGATCCGATTTGAAAAGTAGCTGGTGATTCTTGTTCTATCTGGAAAGCGGAATCAGGAAACCCATGTGTACCAGTCTCTGTCTTAAGAGAAATCAAAAGAACAAATTTAGCAAAATCGCTATTTGCCACATTGCCCAAAATGGAGTGCATAGCAAAAGTACAAACAAGGGGAAACAACTACAGTGTTGTGTTAGCAATCCCATGAGAGTTCAGAATTGATATCTCAATAGTCTAGGACACTCATCAAGTTTCATGCACCATCACAGAGAAGCTTCATGTGAGTTTTTGCTACGAGGCCCATTATAGTGAAAGTAGAATTCCACTTTAAGAACTCAGGTTACAATGAGAGTTCAAAATTGACATCTCAATAGTCTAGGACACTCATCTAGTTTCATGCACTATCACAGAGAAGCCTCATGTGAGCCATTGCTACGAGGCCCAGTATAGTGAAAGCAGAATTCCACTTTTAGAACTAAGGTTCCCCGCTCAAAGACCCGATTTGAAAAGTAGCTGGTGATTCTTGTTCTATCTGCAAAGGAAAATCAGGAAACCCATGTGTTTTCCTGAATCTGTCTCTGTCTTAAGACAAATGAAAATAACATATTGAGCAAAATCGCTATTCTGCCACTTTCCCCAAAATGGAGTGCATGGCAAAAGTAGAAAAAAGGGGAAATGTAACTATAGCGTTGTGTTAGCAATCCCATGAGAGTTCAGAATTGACATTTCAATAGTCTAGGACACTCATCTAGTTTGATGCAATATCACAGAGAAGCTTCATGTGAGCCCATTATAGTGAATGCAGAATTCCATTTGTATACCTCAAGTTCCCCGATCAGTCAAAGACCCGATTTGAAAAGTATCTGGTGATTCTTGTTCAATCTGCAAAGGAGAATCAGGAAACCCATGTGTTTTCCTGAATCTGTCTCTTTCTTAAGAGATATGAAAAGAACAAATTGAACAAAATCGCTATTCTGCCACCTTCCCCAAAATGGAGTGCATGGCAAAAGTAGAAAAAAAAGTGCATGGCAAAAGTAGAAACAACTTAACTACAGCGTTGTGTTAGCAATCCCATGAGAGTTCAGAATTGACATCTCAATAGTCTAGGACACTCATCTAGTTTGATGCACCATCACAGAGAAACATCATGTGAGCCATTGCTACGAGGCCCATTATAGTGAAAGCAGAATTCCACTTTTAGAACTCAGATTCCCCGCTCAGTGAAAGACCCGATTTGAAAAGTAGCTGGTGATTCTTGTTCTATCTGGAAAGGAGAATCAGGAAAACCATGTGTGTTCATTAATCTCTCTCTGACTTAAGAGAAATCCAAAGAACAAATCTCAGAAGAATCGCTATTTGCCACATTGCCCAAAATGGAGTGCATAGCAAAAGTACAAACAAGGGGAAACAACTACAGCATTGTGTTAGCAATCCCATGAGAGTTCAGAATTGACATCTCAATAGTCTAGGACACTCATCTAGTTTCATGCACCATGACAGAGAAGCCTCATGTGAGCCATTGCTACGAGGCCCATTATAGTGAATGGAGAATTCCATTTGTAGAACACAAGTTCCCCGCTCAGTCAAAGACCCGATTTGAAAAGTAGCTGGTGATTCTTGTTCTATCTGGAAAGGAGAATCAGGAAACCCATGTGTTTTCCTGAATCTGTCTCTGTCTTAAAAGAAATGAAAAGAACAAATTGAGCAAAATCGCTATTCTGCCACCTTCCCCAAAATGGAGTGCATGGCAAAAGTAGAAACAAAAGTGCATGGCAAAAGTAGAAAGAACTTAAGTACAGCGTTGTGTTAGCAATCCCATGAGAGTTCAGAATTGACATCTCAATAGTCTAGGACACTCATCTAGTTTGAAGGACCTTCACAGAGAAGCCTCATGTGAGCCACTGCTTCGAGGCCGATTATACTGAATGCAGAATTCCACTTTTAGAACTCAGGTTCCCCGCTCAGTCAAAGACCCGATTTGAAAAGTAGCTGGTGATTCTTGTTCTATCTGGAAAGGAGAATCAGGAAACCCATGTGTACCAGTCTCTGTCTTA
Source organism: Charina bottae (assembly GCA_023362775.1). Classification (NCBI taxonomy): domain Eukaryota; kingdom Metazoa; phylum Chordata; class Lepidosauria; order Squamata; family Charinaidae; genus Charina; species Charina bottae. The sequence continues at coordinate 147,264 of JALMGJ010000093.1, forward strand.
AGAGAGATCAAAAGAAAAGATTTAGCAAAATTGCTATTTTCCACATTGCCCAAAATGGAGTGCATAGCAAAAGTACAAACAAGGGGAAACAACTACAGCATTGTGTTAGCAATCCCATGAGAGTTCAGAATTGACATCTCAATAGTCTAGTACACTCATCTAGTTTCATGCACCATCACAGAGAAGCTTCATGTGAGCCATTGCTACGAGGCCCATTATAGTGAAAGCAGAATTCCACTTTTAGAACTGAAGTTGCCCGCTCAGTCAAAGACCCAATTTGAAAAGTAGCTGGTGATTCTTGTTCTAACTGGAAAGGAGAATCAGGAAACCCGTGTGTTTTCCTGAATCTGTATCTGTCTTAAGAGAAATCAAAAGAACAAATTGAGCAAAATCGCTATTCTGCCACATTGCCCAAAATGGAGTGCATGGCAAAAGTAGAAACAAGGGGAAACTTAACTACAGCGTTGTGTTAGCAATCCCATGAGAGTTCAGAATTGACATCTCAATAGTCCAGGACACTCATCTAGTTTGAAGCACCATCATAGAAGCCCATTATAGTGAATGCAGAATTCCACTTTCTACTTAATACCAGTCTCTGTCTTAAGAGAAATCAAAAGAAAATATTTAGCAAAAACGCTAATCTTCCTCATTGCCAAAAATGGAGTGCATGGCAAATGTAGAAACAAGGGGAAACTTAACTACAGCGTTGTGTTAGCAATCTCATGAGAGTTCAGAATTGACTTCTCCATAGTCTAGGACACTCATCTTGTTTGAAGCACCATCACAGAGAAGCGTCATGTGAGCCATTGCTACGAGGCCCATTATAGTGTATGGAGAATTCCATTTGTAGAACTCAAGTTCCCCGCTCAGTCAAAGACCCGATTTGAAAAGTATCTGGTGATTCTTGTTCTAACTGGAAAGGAGAATCAGGAAACCCATGTGTTTTCCTGAATCAGTCTCTGTCTTAAGAGATATGAAAAGAACAAATTGAGCAAAATCGCTATTCTGCCACTTTCCCCAAAATGGAGTGCATGGCAAAAGTAGAAACAAAAGTGCATCGCAAAATTAGAAACAACTTAAGTACAGCGTTGTGTTAGTAATCCCACGAGAGTTCAGAATTGACATCTCAATAGTCTAGGACACTCATCTAGTATGAAAGACCATCACAGAGAAGCCTCATGTGAGCCATTGCTACGAGGCCCATTATAGTGAAAGCAGAATTCCACTTTTAGAACTCAGATTCCCCGCTCAGTGAAAGACCCGATTTGAAAAGTAGCTGGTGATTCTTGTTCTATCTGGAAAGGAGAATCAGGAAAACCATGTGTGTTCATTAATCTCTCTCTGACTTAAGAGAAATCCAAAGAACAAATCTCAGAAGAATCGCTATTTGCCACATTGCCCAAAATGGAGTGCATAGCAAAAGTACAAACAAAAGGAAACAACTACAGCATTGTGTTAGCAATCCCATGAGAGTTCAGAATTGACATCTCAATAGTCTAGGACACTCATCTAGTTTGAAGGACCTTCACAAAGAAGCCTCATGTGAGCCACTGCTTCGAGGCCGATTATACTGAATGCAGAATTCCACTTTTAGAACTCAGGTTCCCCGCTCAGTCAAAGACCCGATTTGAAAAGTAGCTGGTGATTCTTGTTCTATCTGGAAAGGAGAATCAGGAAACCCATGTGTACCAGTCTCTGTCTTAAGAGAGATCAAAAGAAAAGATTTAGCAAAATTGCTATTTTCCACATTGCCCAAAATGGAGTGCATAGCAAAAGTACAAACAAGGGGAAACAACTACAGCATTGTGTTAGCAATCCCATGAGAGTTCAGAATTGACATCTCAATAGTCTAGTACACTCATCTAGTTTCATGCACCATCACAGAGAAGCTTCATGTGAGCCATTGCTACGAGGCCCATTATAGTGAAAGCAGAATTCCACTTTTAGAACTGAAGTTGCCCGCTCAGTCAAAGACCCAATTTGAAAAGTAGCTGGTGATTCTTGTTCTAACTGGAAAGGAGAATCAGGAAACCCATGTGTTTTCCTGAATCTGTATCTGTCTTAAGAGAAATCAAAAGAACAAATTGAGCAAAATCGCTATTCTGCCACATTGCCCAAAATGGAGTGCATGGCAAAAGTAGAAACAAGGGGAAACTTAACTACAGCGTTGTGTTAGCAATCCCATGAGAGTTCAGAATTGACATCTCAATAGTCCAGGACACTCATCTAGTTTGAAGCACCATCATAGAAGCCCATTATAGTGAATGCAGAATTCCACATTCTACTTAATACCAGTCTCTGTCTTAAGAGAAATCAAAAGAAAATATTTAGCAAAAACGCTAATCTTCCTCATTGCCAAAAATGGAGTGCATGGCAAAAGTAGAAACAAGGGGAAACTTAACTACAGCGTTGTGTTAGCAATCTCATGAGAGTTCAGAATTGACTTCTCCATAGTCTAGGACACTCATCTTGTTTGAAGCACCATCACAGAGAAGCGTCATGTGAGCCATTGCTACGAGGCCCATTATAGTGTATGGAGAATTCCATTTGTAGAACTCAAGTTCCCCGCTCAGTCAAAGACCCGATTTGAAAAGTATCTGGTGATTCTTGTTCTAACTGGAAAGGAGAATCAGGAAACCCATGTGTTTTCCTGAATCAGTCTCTGTCTTAAGAGATATGAAAAGAACAAATTGAGCAAAATCGCTATTCTGCCACTTTCCCCAAAATGGAGTGCATGGCAAAAGTAGAAACAAAAGTGCATCGCAAAATTAGAAACAACTTAAGTACAGCGTTGTGTTAGTAATCCCACGAGAGTTCAGAATTGACATCTCAATAGTCTAGGACACTCATCTAGTATGAAAGACCATCACAGAGAAGCCTCATGTGAGCCATTGCTACGAGGCCCATTATAGTGAAAGCAGAATTCCACTTTTAGAACTCAGATTCCCCGCTCAGTGAAAGACCCGATTTGAAAAGTAGCTGGTGATTCTTGTTCTATCTGGAAAGGAGAATCAGGAAAACCATGTGTGTTCATTAATCTCTCTCTGACTTAAGAGAAATCCAAAGAACAAATCTCAGAAGAATCGCTATTTGCCACATTGCCCAAAATGGAGTGCATAGCAAAAGTACAAACAAGGGGAAACAACTACAGCATTGTGTTAGCAATCCCATGAGAGTTCAGAATTGACATCTCAATAGTCTAGGACACTCATCTAGTTTCATGCACCATCACAGAGAAGCCTCATGTGAGCCATTGCTACGAGGCCCATTATAGTGAATGGAGAATTCCATTTGTAGAACACAAGTTCCCCGCTCAGTCAAAGACCGGATTTGAAAAGTAGCTGGTGATTCTTGTTCTATCTGCAAAGGAGAATCAGGAAACCCATGTGTTTTCCTGAATCTGTCTCTGTCTTAAAAGAAATGAAAAGAACAAATTGAGCAAAATCGCTATTCTGCCACCTTCCCCAAAATGGAGTGCATGGCAAAAGTAGAAACAAAAGTGCATGGCAAAAGTAGAAACAACTTAAGTACAGCGTTGTGTTAGCAATCCCATGAGAGTTCAGAATTGACATCTCAATAGTCTAGGACACTCATCTAGTTTGAAGGACCTTCACAGAGAAGCCTCATGTGAGCCACTGCTTCGAGGCCGATTATACTGAATGCAGAATTCCACTTTTAGAACTCAGGTTCCCCGCTCAGTCAAAGACCCGATTTGAAAAGTAGCTGGTGATTCTTGTTCTATCTGGAAAGGAGAATCAGGAAACCCATGTGTACCAGTCTCTGTCTTAAGAGAGATCAAAAGAAAAGATTTAGCAAAATTGCTATTTTCCACATTGCCCAAAATGGAGTGCATAGCAAAAGTACAAACAAGGGGAAACAACTACAGCATTGTGTTAGCAATCCCATGAGAGTTCAGAATTGACATCTCAATAGTCTAGTACACTCATCTAGTTTCATGCACCATCACAGAGAAGCTTCATGTGAGCCATTGCTACGAGGCCCATTATAGTGAAAGCAGAATTCCACTTTTAGAACTGAAGTTGCCCGCTCAGTCAAAGACCCAATTTGAAAAGTAGCTGGTGATTCTTGTTCTAACTGGAAAGGAGAATCAGGAAACCCATGTGTTTTCCTGAATCTGTATCTGTCTTAAGAGAAATCAAAAGAACAAATTGAGCAAAATCGCTATTCTGCCACATTGCCCAAAATGGAGTGCATGGCAAAAGTAGAAACAAGGGGAAACTTAACTACAGCGTTGTGTTAGCAATCCCATGAGAGTTCAGAATTGACATCTCAATAGTCCAGGACACTCATCTAGTTTGAAGCACCATCATAGAAGCCCATTATAGTGAATGCAGAATTCCACATTCTACTTAATACCAGTCTCTGTCTTAAGAGAAATCAAAAGAAAATATTTAGCAAAAACGCTAATCTTCCTCATTGCCAAAAATGGAGTGCATGGCAAAAGTAGAAACAAGGGGAAACTTAACTACAGCGTTGTGTTAGCAATCTCATGAGAGTTCAGAATTGACTTCTCCATAGTCTAGGACACTCATCTTGTTTGAAGCACCATCACAGAGAAGCGTCATGTGAGCCATTGCTACGAGGCCCATTATAGTGTATGGAGAATTCCATTTGTAGAACTCAAGTTCCCCGCTCAGTCAAAGACCCGATTTGAAAAGTATCTGGTGATTCTTGTTCTAACTGGAAAGGAGAATCAGGAAACCCATGTGTTTTCCTGAATCAGTCTCTGTCTTAAGAGATATGAAAAGAACAAATTGAGCAAAATCGCTATTCTGCCACTTTCCCCAAAATGGAGTGCATGGCAAAAGTAGAAACAAAAGTGCATCGCAAAATTAGAAACAACTTAAGTACAGCGTTGTGTTAGTAATCCCACGAGAGTTCAGAATTGACATCTCAATAGTCTAGGACACTCATCTAGTATGAAAGACCATCACAGAGAAGCCTCATGTGAGCCATTGCTACGAGGCCCATTATAGTGAAAGCAGAATTCCACTTTTAGAACTCAGATTCCCCGCTCAGTGAAAGACCCGATTTGAAAAGTAGCTGGTGATTCTTGTTCTATCTGGAAAGGAGAATCAGGAAAACCATGTGTGTTCATTAATCTCTCTCTGACTTAAGAGAAATCCAAAGAACAAATCTCAGAAGAATCGCTATTTGCCACATTGCCCAAAATGGAGTGCATAGCAAAAGTACAAACAAGGGGAAACAACTACAGCATTGTGTTAGCAATCCCATGAGAGTTCAGAATTGACATCTCAATAGTCTAGGACACTCATCTAGTTTGAAGGACCTTCACAGAGAAGCCTCATGTGAGCCACTGCTTCGAGGCCGATTATACTGAATGCAGAATTCCCCTTTTAGAACTCAGGTTCCCCGCTCAGTCAAAGACCCGATTTGAAAAGTAGCTGGTGATTCTTGTTCTATCTGGAAAGGAGAATCAGGAAACCCATGTGTACCAATCTCTGTCTTAAGAGAGATCAAAAGAAAAGATTTAGCAAAATTGCTATTTTCCACATTGCCCAAAATGGAGTGCATAGCAAAAGTACAAACAAGGGGAAACAACTACAGCATTGTGTTAGCAATCCCATGAGAGTTCAGAATTGACATCTCAATAGTCTAGGACACTGATCTAGTTTCATGCACCATGACAGAGAAGCCTCATGTGAGCCATTGCTACGAGGCTCATTATAGTGAATGGAGAATTCCATTTGTATACCTCAAGTTCCCCGATCAGTCAAAGACCCGATTTGAAAAGTATCTGGTGATTCTTGTTCAATCTGCAAAGGAGAATCAGGAAACCCATGTGTTTTCCTGAATCTGTCTCTTTCTTAAGAGATATGAAAAGAACAAATTGAACAAAATCGCTATTCTGCCACCTTCCCCAAAATGGAGTGCATGGCAAAAGTAGAAAAAAAAGTGCATGGCAAAAGTAGAAACAACTTAACTACAGCGTTGTGTTAGCAATCCCATGAGAGTTCAGAATTGACATCTCAATAGTCTAGGACACTCATCTAGTTTGAAGCACCATCACAGAGAAACATCATGTGAGCCATTGCTACGAGGCCCATTATAGTGAAAGCAGAATTCCACTTTTAGAACTCAGGTTCCCCGCTCAGTGGAAGATCCGATTTGAAAAGTAGCTGGTGATTCTTGTTCTATCTGCAAAGGAGAATCAGGAAACCCATGTGTACCAGTCTCTGTCTTAAGAGAAATCAAAAGAAAAAATTATATAAATTATATAAGTTATATAAATTAAATAAATTAATAAATAAAAGAAAAAATTTAGCAAAATCGCTATTCTGCCCCTTCCCCCAAAATGGAATGCATGGCAAAAGTACAAACAAGGGGAAACTTAACTACAGCATTGTGTTAGCAATCCCATGAGAGTTCAGAATTGACATCTCAATAGTCTAGGACACTCATCTAGTTTCATGCACCATGACAGAGAAGCCTCATGTGAGCCATTGCTACGAGGCCCATTATAGTGAATGGAGAATTCCATTTGTAGACCTCAAGTTCCCCGATCAGTCAAAGACCCGATTTGAAAAGTATCTGGTGATTCTTGTTCAATCTGCAAAGGAGAATCAGGAAACCCATGTGTTTTCCTGAATCTGTCTCTTTCTTAAGAGATATGAAAAGAACAAATTGAACAAAATCGCTATTCTGCCACCTTCCCCAAAATGGAGTGCATGGCAAAAGTAGAAACAAAAGTGCATGGCAAAAGTAGAAACAACTTAACTACAGCGTTGTGTTAGCAATCCCATGAGAGTTCAGAATTGACATCTCAATAGTCTAGGACACTCATCTAGTTTGAAGGACCTTCACAGAGAAGCCTCATTAGAGCCATTGCTACGAGGCCGATTATACTGAATGCAGAATTCCACTTTTAGAACTCAGGTTCCCCGCTCAAAGATCCGATTTGAAAAGTAGCTGGTGATGCTTGTTCTATCTGGAAAGCGGAATCAGGAAACCCATGTGTACCAGTCTCTGTCTTAAGAGAAATCAAAAGAAAAAAATTAGCAAAATCGCTATTTGCCACATTGCCCAAAATGGAGTGCATAGCAAAAGTACAAACAAGGGGAAACAACTATAGCGTTGTGTTAGCAATCCCATGTGAGTTCAGAATAGACATCTCAATAGTCTAGGACACTCATCTAGTTTGATGCACCATCACAGAGAAGCTTCATGTGAGCCATTGCTACGAGGCCGATTATAGTGATTGCAGAATTCCACTTTTAGAAATCAGGTTCCCCGCTCAGTGAAAGATCCGATTTGAAAAGTAGCTGGTGATTCTTGTTCTATCTGGAAAGCGGAATCAGGAAACCCATGTGTACCAGTCTCTGTCTTAAGAGAAATCAAAAGAACAAATTTAGCAAAATCGCTATTTGCCACATTGCCCAAAATGGAGTGCATAGCAAAAGTACAAACAAGGGGAAACAACTACAGTGTTGTGTTAGCAATCCCATGAGAGTTCAGAATTGATATCTCAATAGTCTAGGACACTCATCAAGTTTCATGCACCATCACAGAGAAGCTTCATGTGAGTTTTTGCTACGAGGCCCATTATAGTGAAAGTAGAATTCCACTTTAAGAACTCAGGTTACAATGAGAGTTCAAAATTGACATCTCAATAGTCTAGGACACTCATCTAGTTTCATGCACTATCACAGAGAAGCCTCATGTGAGCCATTGCTACGAGGCCCAGTATAGTGAAAGCAGAATTCCACTTTTAGAACTAAGGTTCCCCGCTCAAAGACCCGATTTGAAAAGTAGCTGGTGATTCTTGTTCTATCTGCAAAGGAAAATCAGGAAACCCATGTGTTTTCCTGAATCTGTCTCTGTCTTAAGACAAATGAAAATAACATATTGAGCAAAATCGCTATTCTGCCACTTTCCCCAAAATGGAGTGCATGGCAAAAGTAGAAAAAAGGGGAAATGTAACTATAGCGTTGTGTTAGCAATCCCATGAGAGTTCAGAATTGACATTTCAATAGTCTAGGACACTCATCTAGTTTGATGCAATATCACAGAGAAGCTTCATGTGAGCCCATTATAGTGAATGCAGAATTCCATTTGTATACCTCAAGTTCCCCGATCAGTCAAAGACCCGATTTGAAAAGTATCTGGTGATTCTTGTTCAATCTGCAAAGGAGAATCAGGAAACCCATGTGTTTTCCTGAATCTGTCTCTTTCTTAAGAGATATGAAAAGAACAAATTGAACAAAATCGCTATTCTGCCACCTTCCCCAAAATGGAGTGCATGGCAAAAGTAGAAAAAAAAGTGCATGGCAAAAGTAGAAACAACTTAACTACAGCGTTGTGTTAGCAATCCCATGAGAGTTCAGAATTGACATCTCAATAGTCTAGGACACTCATCTAGTTTGAAGCACCATCACAGAGAAACATCATGTGAGCCATTGCTACGAGGCCCATTATAGTGAAAGCAGAATTCCACTTTTAGAACTCAGGTTCCCCGCTCAGTGGAAGATCCGATTTGAAAAGTAGCTGGTGATTCTTGTTCTATCTGCAAAGGAGAATCAGGAAACCCATGTGTACCAGTCTCTGTCTTAAGAGAAATCAAAAGAAAAAATTATATAAATTATATAAGTTATATAAATTAAATAAATTAATAAATAAAAGAAAAAATTTAGCAAAATCGCTATTCTGCCCCTTCCCCCAAAATGGAATGCATGGCAAAAGTACAAAGAAGGGGAAACTTAACTACAGCATTGTGTTAGCAATCCCATGAGAGTTCAGAATTGACATCTCAATAGTGTAGGACACTCCTCTAGTTTGAAGGACCATCACAGAGAAGCCTCATGTGAGCCATTGCTACGAGGCCGATTATACTGAATGCAGAATTCCACTTTTAGATCTCAGGTTCCCCGCTCAGTCAAAGACCCGATTTGAAAAGTAGCTGGTGATTCTTGTTCTATCTGGAAAGGAAAATCAGGAAACCCATGTGTACCAGTCTCTGTCTTAAGAGAGATCAAAAGAAAAGATTTAGCAAAATCGCTATTTGCCAGAATTCCCAAAATGGAGTGCATAGCAAAAGTACAAACAAGGGGAAACAACTACAGCATTGTGTTAGCAATCCCATGAGAGTTCAGAATTGACATCTCAATAGTCTAGGACACTCATCTAGTATGAAAGACCATCACAGAGAAGCCTCATGTGAGCCATTGCTACGAGGCCCATTATAGTGAAAGCAGAATTCCACTTTTAGAACTCAGATTCCCCGCTCAGTGAAAGACCCGATTTGAAAAGTAGCTGGTGATTATTGTTCTATCTGGAAAGGAGAATCAGGAAAACCATGTGTTTTCATGAATCTCTCTCTGACTTAAGAGAAATCCAAAGAACAAATCTCAGAAGAATCGCTATTTGCCACTTTGCCCAAAATGGAGTGCATAGCAAAAGTACAAACAAGGGGAAACAACTACAGCATTGTGTTAGCAATCCCATGAGAGTTCAGAATTGACATCTCAATAGTGTAGGACACTCCTCTAGTTTGAAGGACCATCACAGAGAAGCCTCATGTGAGCCATTGCTACGAGGCCGATTATACTGAATGCAGAATTCCACTTTTAGATCTCAGGTTCCCCGCTCAGTCAAAGACCCGATTTGAAAAGTAGCTGGTGATTCTTGTTCTATCTGGAAAGGAAAATCAGGAAACCCATGTGTACCAGTCTCTGTCTTAAGAGAGATCAAAAGAAAAGATTTAGCAAAATCGCTATTTGCCAGAATTCCCAAAATGGAGTGCATAGCAAAAGTACAAACAAGGGGAAACAACTACAGCATTGTGTTAGCAATCCCATGAGAGTTCAGAATTGACATCTCAATAGTCTAGGACACTCATCTAGTATGAAAGACCATCACAGAGAAGCCTCATGTGAGCCATTGCTACGAGGCCCATTATAGTGAAAGCAGAATTCCACTTTTAGAACTCAGATTCCCCGCTCAGTGAAAGACCCGATTTGAAAAGTAGCTGGTGATTATTGTTCTATCTGGAAAGGAGAATCAGGAAAACCATGTGTTTTCATGAATCTCTCTCTGACTTAAGAGAAATCCAAAGAACAAATCTCAGAAGAATCGCTATTTGCCACTTTGCCCAAAATGGAGTGCATAGCAAAAGTACAAACAAGGGGAAACAACTACAGCATTGTGTTAGCAATCCCATGAGAGTTCAGAATTGACATCTAAATAGTCTAGGACACTGATCTAGTTTCATGCACCATGACAGAGAAGCCTCATGTGAGCCATTGCTACGAGGCCCATTATAGTGAATGGAGAATTCCATTTGTATACCTCAAGTTCCCCGATCAGTCAAAGACCCGATTTGAAAAGTATCTGGTGATTCTTGTTCAATCTGCAAAGGAGAATCAGGAAACCCATGTGTTTTCCTGAATCTGTCTCTTTCTTAAGAGATATGAAAAGAACAAATTGAACAAAATCGCTATTCTGCCACCTTCCCCAAAATGGAGTGCATGGCAAAAGTAGAAAAAAAAGTGCATGGCAAAAGTAGAAACAACTTAACTACAGCGTTGTGTTAGCAATCCCATGAGAGTTCAGAATTGACATCTCAATAGTCTAGGACACTCATCTAGTTTGAAGCACCATCACAGAGAAACATCATGTGAGCCATTGCTACGAGGCCCATTATAGTGAAAGCAGAATTCCACTTTTAGAACTCAGGTTCCCCGCTCAGTGGAAGATCCGATTTGAAAAGTAGCTGGTGATTCTTGTTCTATCTGCAAAGGAGAATCAGGAAACCCATGTGTACCAGTCTCTGTCTTAAGAGAAATCAAAAGAAAAAAATATATAAATTATATAAGTTATATAAATTAAATAAATTAATAAATAAAAGAAAAAATTTAGCAAAATCGCTATTCTGCCCCTTCCCCCAAAATGGAATGCATGGCAAAAGTACAAACAAGGGGAAACTTAACTACAGCATTGTGTTAGCAATCCCATGAGAGTTCAGAATTGACATCTCAATAGTCTAGGACACTCCTCTAGTTTGAAGGACCATCACAGAGAAGCCTCATGTGAGCCATTGCTACGAGGCCGATTATACTGAATGCAGAATTCCACTTTTAGATCTCAGGTTCCCCGCTCAGTCAAAGACCCGATTTGAAAAGTAGCTGGTGATTCTTGTTCTATCTGGAAAGGAAAATCAGGAAACCCATGTGTACCAGTCTCTGTCTTAAGAGAGATCAAAAGAAAAGATTTAGCAAAATCGCTATTTGCCAGAATTCCCAAAATGGAGTGCATAGCAAAAGTACAAACAAGGGGAAACAACTACAGCATTGTGTTAGCAATCCCATGAGAGTTCAGAATTGACATCTCAATAGTCTAGGACACTCATCTAGTTTCATGCACCATGACAGAGAAGCCTCATGTGAGCCATTGCTACGAGGCCCATTATAGTGAATGGAGAATTCCATTTGTAGACCTCAAGTTCCCCGATCAGTCAAAGACCCGATTTGAAAAGTATCTGGTGATTCTTGTTCAATCTGCAAAGGAGAATCAGGAAACCCATGTGTTTTCCTGAATCTGTCTCTTTCTTAAGAGATATGAAAAGAACAAATTGAACAAAATCGCTATTCTGCCACCTTCCCCAAAATGGAGTGCATGGCAAAAGTAGAAACAAAAGTGCATGGCAAAAGTAGAAACAACTTAACTACAGCGTTGTGTTAGCAATCCCATGAGAGTTCAGAATTGACATCTCAATAGTCTAGGACACTCATCTAGTTTGAAGGACCTTCACAGAGAAGCCTCATTAGAGCCATTGCTACGAGGCCGATTATACTGAATGCAGAATTCCACTTTTAGAACTCAGGTTCCCCGCTCAAAGATCCGATTTGAAAAGTAGCTGGTGATGCTTGTTCTATCTGGAAAGCGGAATCAGGAAACCCATGTGTACCAGTCTCTGTCTTAAGAGAAATCAAAAGAAAAAAATTAGCAAAATCGCTATTTGCCACATTGCCCAAAATGGAGTGCATAGCAAAAGTACAAACAAGGGGAAACAACTATAGCGTTGTGTTAGCAATCCCATGTGAGTTCAGAATAGACATCTCAATAGTCTAGGACACTCATCTAGTTTGATGCACCATCACAGAGAAGCTTCATGTGAGCCATTGCTACGAGGCCGATTATAGTGATTGCAGAATTCCACTTTTAGAAATCAGGTTCCCCGCTCAGTGAAAGATCCGATTTGAAAAGTAGCTGGTGATTCTTGTTCTATCTGGAAAGCGGAATCAGGAAACCCATGTGTACCAGTCTCTGTCTTAAGAGAAATCAAAAGAACAAATTTAGCAAAATCGCTATTTGCCACATTGCCCAAAATGGAGTGCATAGCAAAAGTACAAACAAGGGGAAACAACTACAGTGTTGTGTTAGCAATCCCATGAGAGTTCAGAATTGATATCTCAATAGTCTAGGACACTCATCAAGTTTCATGCACCATCACAGAGAAGCTTCATGTGAGTTTTTGCTACGAGGCCCATTATAGTGAAAGTAGAATTCCACTTTAAGAACTCAGGTTACAATGAGAGTTCAAAATTGACATCTCAATAGTCTAGGACACTCATCTAGTTTCATGCACTATCACAGAGAAGCCTCATGTGAGCCATTGCTACGAGGCCCAGTATAGTGAAAGCAGAATTCCACTTTTAGAACTAAGGTTCCCCGCTCAAAGACCCGATTTGAAAAGTAGCTGGTGATTCTTGTTCTATCTGCAAAGGAAAATCAGGAAACCCATGTGTTTTCCTGAATCTGTCTCTGTCTTAAGACAAATGAAAATAACATATTGAGCAAAATCGCTATTCTGCCACTTTCCCCAAAATGGAGTGCATGGCAAAAGTAGAAAAAAGGGGAAATGTAACTATAGCGTTGTGTTAGCAATCCCATGAGAGTTCAGAATTGACATTTCAATAGTCTAGGACACTCATCTAGTTTGATGCAATATCACAGAGAAGCTTCATGTGAGCCCATTATAGTGAATGCAGAATTCCATTTGTATACCTCAAGTTCCCCGATCAGTCAAAGACCCGATTTGAAAAGTATCTGGTGATTCTTGTTCAATCTGCAAAGGAGAATCAGGAAACCCATGTGTTTTCCTGAATCTGTCTCTTTCTTAAGAGATATGAAAAGAACAAATTGAACAAAATCGCTATTCTGCCACCTTCCCCAAAATGGAGTGCATGGCAAAAGTAGAAAAAAAAGTGCATGGCAAAAGTAGAAACAACTTAACTACAGCGTTGTGTTAGCAATCCCATGAGAGTTCAGAATTGACATCTCAATAGTCTAGGACACTCATCTAGTTTGAAGCACCATCACAGAGAAACATCATGTGAGCCATTGCTACGAGGCCCATTATAGTGAAAGCAGAATTCCACTTTTAGAACTGAGGTTCCCCGCTCAGTGGAAGATCCGATTTGAAAAGTAGCTGGTGATTCTTGTTCTATCTGCAAAGGAGAATCAGGAAACCCATGTGTACCAGTCTCTGTCTTAAGAGAAATCAAAAGAAAAAATTATATAAATTATATAAGTTATATAAATTAAATAAATTAATAAATAAAAGAAAAAATTTAGCAAAATCGCTATTCTGCCCCTTCCCCCAAAATGGAATGCATGGCAAAAGTACAAAGAAGGGGAAACTTAACTACAGCATTGTGTTAGCAATCCCATGAGAGTTCAGAATTGACATCTCAATAGTCTAGGACACTCCTCTAGTTTGAAGGACCATCACAGAGAAGCCTCATGTGAGCCATTGCTACGAGGCCGATTATACTGAATGCAGAATTCCACTTTTAGATCTCAGGTTCCCCGCTCAGTCAAAGACCCGATTTGAAAAGTAGCTGGTGATTCTTGTTCTATCTGGAAAGGAAAATCAGGAAACCCATGTGTACCAGTCTCTGTCTTAAGAGAGATCAAAAGAAAAGATTTAGCAAAATCGCTATTTGCCAGAATTCCCAAAATGGAGTGCATAGCAAAAGTACAAACAAGGGGAAACAACTACAGCATTGTGTTAGCAATCCCATGAGAGTTCAGAATTGACATCTCAATAGTCTAGGACACTCATCTAGTTTCATGCACCATGACAGAGAAGCCTCATGTGAGCCATTGCTACGAGGCCCATTATAGTGAATGGAGAATTCCATTTGTAGACCTCAAGTTCCCCGATCAGTCAAAGACCCGATTTGAAAAGTATCTGGTGATTCTTGTTCAATCTGCAAAGGAGAATCAGGAAACCCATGTGTTTTCCTGAATCTGTCTCTTTCTTAAGAGATATGAAAAGAACAAATTGAACAAAATCGCTATTCTGCCACCTTCCCCAAAATGGAGTGCATGGCAAAAGTAGAAACAAAAGTGCATGGCAAAAGTAGAAACAACTTAACTACAGCGTTGTGTTAGCAATCCCATGAGAGTTCAGAATTGACATCTCAATAGTCTAGGACACTCATCTAGTTTGAAGGACCTTCACAGAGAAGCCTCATTAGAGCCATTGCTACGAGGCCGATTATACTGAATGCAGAATTCCACTTTTAGAACTCAGGTTCCCCGCTCAAAGATCCGATTTGAAAAGTAGCTGGTGATGCTTGTTCTATCTGGAAAGCGGAATCAGGAAACCCATGTGTACCAGTCTCTGTCTTAAGAGAAATCAAAAGAAAAAAATTAGCAAAATCGCTATTTGCCACATTGCCCAAAATGGAGTGCATAGCAAAAGTACAAACAAGGGGAAACAACTATAGCGTTGTGTTAGCAATCCCATGTGAGTTCAGAATAGACATCTCAATAGTCTAGGACACTCATCTAGTTTGATGCACCATCACAGAGAAGCTTCATGTGAGCCATTGCTACGAGGCCGATTATAGTGATTGCAGAATTCCACTTTTAGAAATCAGGTTCCCCGCTCAGTGAAAGATCCGATTTGAAAAGTAGCTGGTGATTCTTGTTCTATCTGGAAAGCGGAATCAGGAAACCCATGTGTACCAGTCTCTGTCTTAAGAGAAATCAAAAGAACAAATTTAGCAAAATCGCTATTTGCCACATTGCCCAAAATGGAGTGCATAGCAAAAGTACAAACAAGGGGAAACAACTACAGTGTTGTGTTAGCAATCCCATGAGAGTTCAGAATTGATATCTCAATAGTCTAGGACACTCATCAAGTTTCATGCACCATCACAGAGAAGCTTCATGTGAGTTTTTGCTACGAGGCCCATTATAGTGAAAGTAGAATTCCACTTTAAGAACTCAGGTTACAATGAGAGTTCAAAATTGACATCTCAATAGTCTAGGACACTCATCTAGTTTCATGCACTATCACAGAGAAGCCTCATGTGAGCCATTGCTACGAGGCCCAGTATAGTGAAAGCAGAATTCCACTTTTAGAACTAAGGTTCCCCGCTCAAAGACCCGATTTGAAAAGTAGCTGGTGATTCTTGTTCTATCTGCAAAGGAAAATCAGGAAACCCATGTGTTTTCCTGAATCTGTCTCTGTCTTAAGACAAATGAAAATAACATATTGAGCAAAATCGCTATTCTGCCACTTTCCCCAAAATGGAGTGCATGGCAAAAGTAGAAAAAAGGGGAAATGTAACTATAGCGTTGTGTTAGCAATCCCATGAGAGTTCAGAATTGACATTTCAATAGTCTAGGACACTCATCTAGTTTGATGCAATATCACAGAGAAGCTTCATGTGAGCCCATTATAGTGAATGCAGAATTCCATTTGTATACCTCAAGTTCCCCGATCAGTCAAAGACCCGATTTGAAAAGTATCTGGTGATTCTTGTTCAATCTGCAAAGGAGAATCAGGAAACCCATGTGTTTTCCTGAATCTGTCTCTTTCTTAAGAGATATGAAAAGAACAAATTGAACAAAATCGCTATTCTGCCACCTTCCCCAAAATGGAGTGCATGGCAAAAGTAGAAAAAAAAGTGCATGGCAAAAGTAGAAACAACTTAACTACAGCGTTGTGTTAGCAATCCCATGAGAGTTCAGAATTGACATCTCAATAGTCTAGGACACTCATCTAGTTTGAAGCACCATCACAGAGAAACATCATGTGAGCCATTGCTACGAGGCCCATTATAGTGAAAGCAGAATTCCACTTTTAGAACTCAGGTTCCCCGCTCAGTGGAAGATCCGATTTGAAAAGTAGCTGGTGATTCTTGTTCTATCTGCAAAGGAGAATCAGGAAACCCATGTGTACCAGTCTCTGTCTTAAGAGAAATCAAAAGAAAAAATTATATAAATTATATAAGTTATATAAATTAAATAAATTAATAAATAAAAGAAAAAATTTAGCAAAATCGCTATTCTGCCCCTTCCCCCAAAATGGAATGCATGGCAAAAGTACAAAGAAGGGGAAACTTAACTACAGCATTGTGTTAGCAATCCCATGAGAGTTCAGAATTGACATCTCAATAGTGTAGGACACTCCTCTAGTTTGAAGGACCATCACAGAGAAGCCTCATGTGAGCCATTGCTACGAGGCCGATTATACTGAATGCAGAATTCCACTTTTAGATCTCAGGTTCCCCGCTCAGTCAAAGACCCGATTTGAAAAGTAGCTGGTGATTCTTGTTCTATCTGGAAAGGAAAATCAGGAAACCCATGTGTACCAGTCTCTGTCTTAAGAGAGATCAAAAGAAAAGATTTAGCAAAATCGCTATTTGCCAGAATTCCCAAAATGGAGTGCATAGCAAAAGTACAAACAAGGGGAAACAACTACAGCATTGTGTTAGCAATCCCATGAGAGTTCAGAATTGACATCTCAATAGTCTAGGACACTCATCTAGTATGAAAGACCATCACAGAGAAGCCTCATGTGAGCCATTGCTACGAGGCCCATTATAGTGAAAGCAGAATTCCACTTTTAGAACTCAGATTCCCCGCTCAGTGAAAGACCCGATTTGAAAAGTAGCTGGTGATTATTGTTCTATCTGGAAAGGAGAATCAGGAAAACCATGTGTTTTCATGAATCTCTCTCTGACTTAAGAGAAATCCAAAGAACAAATCTCAGAAGAATCGCTATTTGCCACTTTGCCCAAAATGGAGTGCATAGCAAAAGTACAAACAAGGGGAAACAACTACAGCATTGTGTTAGCAATCCCATGAGAGTTCAGAATTGACATCTCAATAGTGTAGGACACTCCTCTAGTTTGAAGGACCATCACAGAGAAGCCTCATGTGAGCCATTGCTACGAGGCCGATTATACTGAATGCAGAATTCCACTTTTAGATCTCAGGTTCCCCGCTCAGTCAAAGACCCGATTTGAAAAGTAGCTGGTGATTCTTGTTCTATCTGGAAAGGAAAATCAGGAAACCCATGTGTACCAGTCTCTGTCTTAAGAGAGATCAAAAGAAAAGATTTAGCAAAATCGCTATTTGCCAGAATTCCCAAAATGGAGTGCATAGCAAAAGTACAAACAAGGGGAAACAACTACAGCATTGTGTTAGCAATCCCATGAGAGTTCAGAATTGACATCTCAATAGTCTAGGACACTCATCTAGTATGAAAGACCATCACAGAGAAGCCTCATGTGAGCCATTGCTACGAGGCCCATTATAGTGAAAGCAGAATTCCACTTTTAGAACTCAGATTCCCCGCTCAGTGAAAGACCCGATTTGAAAAGTAGCTGGTGATTATTGTTCTATCTGGAAAGGAGAATCAGGAAAACCATGTGTTTTCATGAATCTCTCTCTGACTTAAGAGAAATCCAAAGAACAAATCTCAGAAGAATCGCTATTTGCCACTTTGCCCAAAATGGAGTGCATAGCAAAAGTACAAACAAGGGGAAACAACTACAGCATTGTGTTAGCAATCCCATGAGAGTTCAGAATTGACATCTAAATAGTCTAGGACACTGATCTAGTTTCATGCACCATGACAGAGAAGCCTCATGTGAGCCATTGCTACGAGGCTCATTATAGTGAATGGAGAATTCCATTTGTATACCTCAAGTTCCCCGATCAGTCAAAGACCCGATTTGAAAAGTATCTGGTGATTCTTGTTCAATCTGCAAAGGAGAATCAGGAAACCCATGTGTTTTCCTGAATCTGTCTCTTTCTTAAGAGATATGAAAAGAACAAATTGAACAAAATCGCTATTCTGCCACCTTCCCCAAAATGGAGTGCATGGCAAAAGTAGAAAAAAAAGTGCATGGCAAAAGTAGAAACAACTTAACTACAGCGTTGTGTTAGCAATCCCATGAGAGTTCAGAATTGACATCTCAATAGTCTAGGACACTCATCTAGTTTGAAGCACCATCACAGAGAAACATCATGTGAGCCATTGCTACGAGGCCCATTATAGTGAAAGCAGAATTCCACTTTTAGAACTCAGGTTCCCCGCTCAGTGGAAGATCCGATTTGAAAAGTAGCTGGTGATTCTTGTTCTATCTGCAAAGGAGAATCAGGAAACCCATGTGTACCAGTCTCTGTCTTAAGAGAAATCAAAAGAAAAAATTATATAAATTATATAAGTTATATAAATTAAATAAATTAATAAATAAAAGAAAAAATTTAGCAAAATCGCTATTCTGCCCCTTCCCCCAAAATGGAATGCATGGCAAAAGTACAAAGAAGGGGAAACTTAACTACAGCATTGTGTTAGCAATCCCATGAGAGTTCAGAATTGACATCTCAATAGTGTAGGACACTCCTCTAGTTTGAAGGACCATCACAGAGAAGCCTCATGTGAGCCATTGCTACGAGGCCGATTATACTGAATGCAGAATTCCACTTTTAGATCTCAGGTTCCCCGCTCAGTCAAAGACCCGATTTGAAAAGTAGCTGGTGATTCTTGTTCTATCTGGAAAGGAAAATCAGGAAACCCATGTGTACCAGTCTCTGTCTTAAGAGAGATCAAAAGAAAAGATTTAGCAAAATCGCTATTTGCCAGAATTCCCAAAATGGAGTGCATAGCAAAAGTACAAACAAGGGGAAACAACTACAGCATTGTGTTAGCAATCCCATGAGAGTTCAGAATTGACATCTCAATAGTCTAGGACACTCATCTAGTTTCATGCACCATGACAGAGAAGCCTCATGTGAGCCATTGCTACGAGGCCCATTATAGTGAATGGAGAATTCCATTTGTAGACCTCAAGTTCCCCGATCAGTCAAAGACCCGATTTGAAAAGTATCTGGTGATTCTTGTTCAATCTGCAAAGGAGAATCAGGAAACCCATGTGTTTTCCTGAATCTGTCTCTTTCTTAAGAGATATGAAAAGAACAAATTGAACAAAATCGCTATTCTGCCACCTTCCCCAAAATGGAGTGCATGGCAAAAGTAGAAAAAAAAGTGCATGGCAAAAGTAGAAACAACTTAACTACAGCGTTGTGTTAGCAATCCCATGAGAGTTCAGAATTGACATCTCAATAGTCTAGGACACTCATCTAGTTTGAAGGACCTTCACAGAGAAGCCTCATTAGAGCCGTTGCTACGAGGCCGATTATACTGAATGCAGAATTCCACTTTTAGAACTCAGGTTCCCCGCTCAAAGATCCGATTTGAAAAGTAGCTGGTGATGCTTGTTCTATCTGGAAAGCGGAATCAGGAAACCCATGTGTACCAGTCTCTGTCTTAAGAGAAATCAAAAGAAAAAAATTAGCAAAATCGCTATTTGCCACATTGCCCAAAATGGAGTGCATAGCAAAAGTACAAACAAGGGGAAACAACTATAGCGTTGTGTTAGCAATCCCATGTGAGTTCAGAATAGACATCTCAATAGTCTAGGACACTCATCTAGTTTGATGCACCATCACAGAGAAGCTTCATGTGAGCCATTGCTACGAGGCCGATTATAGTGATTGCAGAATTCCACTTTTAGAAATCAGGTTCCCCGCTCAGTGAAAGATCCGATTTGAAAAGTAGCTGGTGATTCTTGTTCTATCTGGAAAGCGGAATCAGGAAACCCATGTGTACCAGTCTCTGTCTTAAGAGAAATCAAAAGAACAAATTTAGCAAAATCGCTATTTGCCACATTGCCCAAAATGGAGTGCATAGCAAAAGTACAAACAAGGGGAAACAACTACAGTGTTGTGTTAGCAATCCCATGAGAGTTCAGAATTGATATCTCAATAGTCTAGGACACTCATCAAGTTTCATGCACCATCACAGAGAAGCTTCATGTGAGTTTTTGCTACGAGGCCCATTATAGTGAAAGTAGAATTCCACTTTAAGAACTCAGGTTACAATGAGAGTTCAAAATTGACATCTCAATAGTCTAGGACACTCATCTAGTTTCATGCACTATCACAGAGAAGCCTCATGTGAGCCATTGCTACGAGGCCCAGTATAGTGAAAGCAGAATTCCACTTTTAGAACTAAGGTTCCCCGCTCAAAGACCCGATTTGAAAAGTAGCTGGTGATTCTTGTTCTATCTGCAAAGGAAAATCAGGAAACCCATGTGTTTTCCTGAATCTGTCTCTGTCTTAAGACAAATGAAAATAACATATTGAGCAAAATCGCTATTCTGCCACTTTCCCCAAAATGGAGTGCATGGCAAAAGTAGAAAAAAGGGGAAATGTAACTATAGCGTTGTGTTAGCAATCCCATGAGAGTTCAGAATTGACATTTCAATAGTCTAGGACACTCATCTAGTTTGATGCAATATCACAGAGAAGCTTCATGTGAGCCCATTATAGTGAATGCAGAATTCCATTTGTATACCTCAAGTTCCCCGATCAGTCAAAGACCCGATTTGAAAAGTATCTGGTGATTCTTGTTCAATCTGCAAAGGAGAATCAGGAAACCCATGTGTTTTCCTGAATCTGTCTCTTTCTTAAGAGATATGAAAAGAACAAATTGAACAAAATCGCTATTCTGCCACCTTCCCCAAAATGGAGTGCATGGCAAAAGTAGAAAAAAAAGTGCATGGCAAAAGTAGAAACAACTTAACTACAGCGTTGTGTTAGCAATCCCATGAGAGTTCAGAATTGACATCTCAATAGTCTAGGACACTCATCTAGTTTGAAGCACCATCACAGAGAAACATCATGTGAGCCATTGCTACGAGGCCCATTATAGTGAAAGCAGAATTCCACTTTTAGAACTCAGGTTCCCCGCTCAGTGGAAGATCCGATTTGAAAAGTAGCTGGTGATTCTTGTTCTATCTGCAAAGGAGAATCAGGAAACCCATGTGTACCAGTCTCTGTCTTAAGAGAAATCAAAAGAAAAAATTATATAAATTATATAAGTTATATAAATTAAATAAATTAATAAATAAAAGAAAAAATTTAGCAAAATCGCTATTCTGCCCCTTCCCCCAAAATGGAATGCATGGCAAAAGTACAAAGAAGGGGAAACTTAACTACAGCATTGTGTTAGCAATCCCATGAGAGTTCAGAATTGACATCTCAATAGTGTAGGACACTCCTCTAGTTTGAAGGACCATCACAGAGAAGCCTCATGTGAGCCATTGCTACGAGGCCGATTATACTGAATGCAGAATTCCACTTTTAGATCTCAGGTTCCCCGCTCAGTCAAAGACCCGATTTGAAAAGTAGCTGGTGATTCTTGTTCTATCTGGAAAGGAAAATCAGGAAACCCATGTGTACCAGTCTCTGTCTTAAGAGAGATCAAAAGAAAAGATTTAGCAAAATCGCTATTTGCCAGAATTCCCAAAATGGAGTGCATAGCAAAAGTACAAACAAGGGGAAACAACTACAGCATTGTGTTAGCAATCCCATGAGAGTTCAGAATTGACATCTCAATAGTCTAGGACACTCATCTAGTATGAAAGACCATCACAGAGAAGCCTCATGTGAGCCATTGCTACGAGGCCCATTATAGTGAAAGCAGAATTCCACTTTTAGAACTCAGATTCCCCGCTCAGTGAAAGACCCGATTTGAAAAGTAGCTGGTGATTATTGTTCTATCTGGAAAGGAGAATCAGGAAAACCATGTGTTTTCATGAATCTCTCTCTGACTTAAGAGAAATCCAAAGAACAAATCTCAGAAGAATCGCTATTTGCCACTTTGCCCAAAATGGAGTGCATAGCAAAAGTACAAACAAGGGGAAACAACTACAGCATTGTGTTAGCAATCCCATGAGAGTTCAGAATTGACATCTCAATAGTGTAGGACACTCCTCTAGTTTGAAGGACCATCACAGAGAAGCCTCATGTGAGCCATTGCTACGAGGCCGATTATACTGAATGCAGAATTCCACTTTTAGATCTCAGGTTCCCCGCTCAGTCAAAGACCCGATTTGAAAAGTAGCTGGTGATTCTTGTTCTATCTGGAAAGGAAAATCAGGAAACCCATGTGTACCAGTCTCTGTCTTAAGAGAGATCAAAAGAAAAGATTTAGCAAAATCGCTATTTGCCAGAATTCCCAAAATGGAGTGCATAGCAAAAGTACAAACAAGGGGAAACAACTACAGCATTGTGTTAGCAATCCCATGAGAGTTCAGAATTGACATCTCAATAGTCTAGGACACTCATCTAGTATGAAAGACCATCACAGAGAAGCCTCATGTGAGCCATTGCTACGAGGCCCATTATAGTGAAAGCAGAATTCCACTTTTAGAACTCAGATTCCCCGCTCAGTGAAAGACCCGATTTGAAAAGTAGCTGGTGATTATTGTTCTATCTGGAAAGGAGAATCAGGAAAACCATGTGTTTTCATGAATCTCTCTCTGACTTAAGAGAAATCCAAAGAACAAATCTCAGAAGAATCGCTATTTGCCACTTTGCCCAAAATGGAGTGCATAGCAAAAGTACAAACAAGGGGAAACAACTACAGCATTGTGTTAGCAATCCCATGAGAGTTCAGAATTGACATCTAAATAGTCTAGGACACTGATCTAGTTTCATGCACCATGACAGAGAAGCCTCATGTGAGCCATTGCTACGAGGCTCATTATAGTGAATGGAGAATTCCATTTGTATACCTCAAGTTCCCCGATCAGTCAAAGACCCGATTTGAAAAGTATCTGGTGATTCTTGTTCAATCTGCAAAGGAGAATCAGGAAACCCATGTGTTTTCCTGAATCTGTCTCTTTCTTAAGAGATATGAAAAGAACAAATTGAACAAAATCGCTATTCTGCCACCTTCCCCAAAATGGAGTGCATGGCAAAAGTAGAAAAAAAAGTGCATGGCAAAAGTAGAAACAACTTAACTACAGCGTTGTGTTAGCAATCCCATGAGAGTTCAGAATTGACATCTCAATAGTCTAGGACACTCATCTAGTTTGAAGCACCATCACAGAGAAACATCATGTGAGCCATTGCTACGAGGCCCATTATAGTGAAAGCAGAATTCCACTTTTAGAACTCAGGTTCCCCGCTCAGTGGAAGATCCGATTTGAAAAGTAGCTGGTGATTCTTGTTCTATCTGCAAAGGAGAATCAGGAAACCCATGTGTACCAGTCTCTGTCTTAAGAGAAATCAAAAGAAAAAATTATATAAATTATATAAGTTATATAAATTAAATAAATTAATAAATAAAAGAAAAAATTTAGCAAAATCGCTATTCTGCCCCTTCCCCCAAAATGGAATGCATGGCAAAAGTACAAAGAAGGGGAAACTTAACTACAGCATTGTGTTAGCAATCCCATGAGAGTTCAGAATTGACATCTCAATAGTGTAGGACACTCCTCTAGTTTGAAGGACCATCACAGAGAAGCCTCATGTGAGCCATTGCTACGAGGCCGATTATACTGAATGCAGAATTCCACTTTTAGATCTCAGGTTCCCCGCTCAGTCAAAGACCCGATTTGAAAAGTAGCTGGTGATTCTTGTTCTATCTGGAAAGGAAAATCAGGAAACCCATGTGTACCAGTCTCTGTCTTAAGAGAGATCAAAAGAAAAGATTTAGCAAAATCGCTATTTGCCAGAATTCCCAAAATGGAGTGCATAGCAAAAGTACAAACAAGGGGAAACAACTACAGCATTGTGTTAGCAATCCCATGAGAGTTCAGAATTGACATCTCAATAGTCTAGGACACTCATCTAGTTTCATGCACCATGACAGAGAAGCCTCATGTGAGCCATTGCTACGAGGCCCATTATAGTGAATGGAGAATTCCATTTGTAGACCTCAAGTTCCCCGATCAGTCAAAGACCCGATTTGAAAAGTATCTGGTGATTCTTGTTCAATCTGCAAAGGAGAATCAGGAAACCCATGTGTTTTCCTGAATCTGTCTCTTTCTTAAGAGATATGAAAAGAACAAATTGAACAAAATCGCTATTCTGCCACCTTCCCCAAAATGGAGTGCATGGCAAAAGTAGAAAAAAAAGTGCATGGCAAAAGTAGAAACAACTTAACTACAGCGTTGTGTTAGCAATCCCATGAGAGTTCAGAATTGACATCTCAA
This sequence comes from Charina bottae, assembly GCA_023362775.1. NCBI lineage: Eukaryota > Metazoa > Chordata > Lepidosauria > Squamata > Charinaidae > Charina > Charina bottae. The sequence goes on from JALMGJ010000093.1 coordinate 171,617, forward strand.
TAGTCTAGGACACTCATCTAGTTTGAAGGACCTTCACAGAGAAGCCTCATTAGAGCCGTTGCTACGAGGCCGATTATACTGAATGCAGAATTCCACTTTTAGAACTCAGGTTCCCCGCTCAAAGATCCGATTTGAAAAGTAGCTGGTGATGCTTGTTCTATCTGGAAAGCGGAATCAGGAAACCCATGTGTACCAGTCTCTGTCTTAAGAGAAATCAAAAGAAAAAAATTAGCAAAATCGCTATTTGCCACATTGCCCAAAATGGAGTGCATAGCAAAAGTACAAACAAGGGGAAACAACTATAGCGTTGTGTTAGCAATCCCATGTGAGTTCAGAATAGACATCTCAATAGTCTAGGACACTCATCTAGTTTGATGCACCATCACAGAGAAGCTTCATGTGAGCCATTGCTACGAGGCCGATTATAGTGATTGCAGAATTCCACTTTTAGAAATCAGGTTCCCCGCTCAGTGAAAGATCCGATTTGAAAAGTAGCTGGTGATTCTTGTTCTATCTGGAAAGCGGAATCAGGAAACCCATGTGTACCAGTCTCTGTCTTAAGAGAAATCAAAAGAACAAATTTAGCAAAATCGCTATTTGCCACATTGCCCAAAATGGAGTGCATAGCAAAAGTACAAACAAGGGGAAACAACTACAGTGTTGTGTTAGCAATCCCATGAGAGTTCAGAATTGATATCTCAATAGTCTAGGACACTCATCAAGTTTCATGCACCATCACAGAGAAGCTTCATGTGAGTTTTTGCTACGAGGCCCATTATAGTGAAAGTAGAATTCCACTTTAAGAACTCAGGTTACAATGAGAGTTCAAAATTGACATCTCAATAGTCTAGGACACTCATCTAGTTTCATGCACTATCACAGAGAAGCCTCATGTGAGCCATTGCTACGAGGCCCAGTATAGTGAAAGCAGAATTCCACTTTTAGAACTAAGGTTCCCCGCTCAAAGACCCGATTTGAAAAGTAGCTGGTGATTATTGTTCTATCTGCAAAGGAAAATCAGGAAACCCATGTGTTTTCCTGAATCTGTCTCTGTCTTAAGACAAATGAAAATAACATATTGAGCAAAATCGCTATTCTGCCACTTTCCCCAAAATGGAGTGCATGGCAAAAGTAGAAAAAAGGGGAAATGTAACTATAGCGTTGTGTTAGCAATCCCATGAGAGTTCAGAATTGACATTTCAATAGTCTAGGACACTCATCTAGTTTGATGCAATATCACAGAGAAGCTTCATGTGAGCCCATTATAGTGAATGCAGAATTCCATTTGTATACCTCAAGTTCCCCGATCAGTCAAAGACCCGATTTGAAAAGTATCTGGTGATTCTTGTTCAATCTGCAAAGGAGAATCAGGAAACCCATGTGTTTTCCTGAATCTGTCTCTTTCTTAAGAGATATGAAAAGAACAAATTGAACAAAATCGCTATTCTGCCACCTTCCCCAAAATGGAGTGCATGGCAAAAGTAGAAAAAAAAGTGCATGGCAAAAGTAGAAACAACTTAACTACAGCGTTGTGTTAGCAATCCCATGAGAGTTCAGAATTGACATCTCAATAGTCTAGGACACTCATCTAGTTTGAAGCACCATCACAGAGAAACATCATGTGAGCCATTGCTTTTGTTGTTGTTTATTCGTTCAGTCGTTTCCGACTCTTCGTGACTTCATGGACCAGTCCACGCCAGAGCCCTCTGTCGGCCGTCACCATCCTCAGCTCCCCAATGGTTGAGTCCGTCACCTCCAGAATACCATCCATCCATCTTGCCCTTGGTCGGCCCCTCTTCCTTTTCCCTTCCACTTTTCCTAGCATCAGCTTCTTCTCCAGGGTATCCTGTCTTCTCATTATGTGGCCAAAGTACTTCAGTTTTGCTTTTAATATCATTCCCTCAAGTGAGCAGTCTGGCTTGATTTCCTGGAGTATGGACTGGTTTGATCTTCTTGCAGTCCAAGGCACTCTCAGAATTTTCCTCCAACACCACAGTTCAAAAGCATCTATCTTCCTTTGCTCAGCCTTCCTTATGGTCCAGCTCTCACAGCCATAGGTTACTACAGGGAATACCATTGCTTTAACTATGCGGACCTTTGTTGTCAGTGTGATGTCTCTGCTCTTAACTATTTTATCAAGATTTGCCATTGCTCTCCTCCCAAGAAGTAGACGTCTTCTGATTTCCTGGCTGCAGTCAGCGTCTGCAGTAATCTTTGCGCCTAGAAATACAAAGTCTGTCACTGCCTCCACTTTTTCTCCCTCTATTTGCCAGTCATCAATCAAGCTCGTTGCCATAATCTTGGTTTTTTTGAGGTTTAACTGCAACCCAGCTTTTGCACTTTCTTCTTTCACCTTCATCATAAGGCTCCTCAACTCCTCCTCGCTTTCAGCCATTAAAGTGGTATCATCTGCATATCTGAGATTGTTAATGTTTCTTCCAGCGATTTTAACTCCAGCCTTGGATTCCTCAAGCCCAGCATGACGCATGATGTGTTCTGCGTACAGGTTGAATAGGTAGGGTGAGAGTATACAACCCTGCCGTACTCCTTTCCCAATCTTAAACCAGTCTGTTGTTCCGTGCTCTGTTCTTACCGTTGCTACTTGGTCGTTATACAGATTCCTCAGGAGGCAGACAAGATGACTTGGTATCCCCATACCACCAAGAACTTGCCACAATTTGTTATGATCCACACAGTCAAAGGCTTTAGAATAGTCAATAAAACAGAAATAGATGTTTTTCTGAAACTCCCTGGCTTTCTCCATTATCCAGCGGATATTGGCAATTTGGTCTCTAGTTCCTCTGCCTTTTCTAAACCCAGCTTGTACATCTGGCAATTCTCGCTCCATGAATTGCTGGAGTCTACCTTGCAAGATCTTGAGCATTACCTTACTGGCATGTGAAATAAGTGCCACTGTTCGATAGTTTGAACATTCTTTAGTGCTTCCCTTTTTTGGTATGGGGATATAAGTTGATTTTTTCCAATCTGATGGCCATTCTTGTGTTTTCCAAATTTGCTGGCATATGGCATGCATCACCTTGACAGCATCATCTTGCAAGATTTTAAACAGTTCAGCTGGGATACCGTCGTCTCCTGCTGCCTTGTTATTAGCAATGCTTCTTAAGGCCCATTCAATCTCACTCTTCAGGATGTCTGGCTCTAACTCACTGACCACACCGTCAAAGCTATCTCCAATATTATTATCCTTCCTATACAGATCTTCCGTATATTCTTGCCACCTTTTCTTGATCTCTTCTGCTTCTGTTAGGTCCTTACCATTTTTGTTTTTGATCATACCCATTTTTGCCTGGAATTTACCTCCGATGTTTCTAATTTTCTGGAAGAGGTCTCTTGTCCTTCCTATTCTATTGTCTTCTTCCACTTCTGCACATTGCTTGTTTAAAAATAATACCTTATCTCTTCTGGCTAACCTCTGGAATTTTGCATTGAATTGGGCATATCTCCCCCTATCTCTGTTGCCTTTTGCTTTCCTTCTTTCTTGGGCTACTTCCAGTGTTTCAGCAGACAGCCATCTTGCCTTCTTGGTTTTCTTTTTCTTTGGGACGTTTTTTGTTGCCGCCTCCTGAACAATGTTGCGAACTTCTGTCCATAGTTCTTCTGGGACCCTATCTACTAAATCTAGTCCCTTAAATCTATTCTTCACCTCCACTGCATATTCCTTAGGAATATTAGTGAGCTCATATCTAACTGATCTGTGGGTCTTCCCTATTCTCTTTAGTCTGATTCTAAATTTTGCAATAAGAAGTTCGTGATCTGAACTACAGTCAGCTCCAGGTCTTGTTTTTACCGACTGTATAGATGTCCGCCACCTTTGGCTGCAAAGGATGTAGTCAATCTGATTTCGGTGTCGACCATCTGGTGAAGTCCATGTATAAAGTCGTCTTTTAGGTTGTTGGAAGAGAGTGTTTGTTATGCACAGTGAGTTGTCTTGGCAAAATTCTATCAGCTTGTGTCCTGCTTCATTTTGTTCTCCCAGACCATGCTTGCCTGTAATTCCAGGTGTCGTCTGACTACCCACCTTAGCATTCCAGTCTCCTGTAATGAAAATAACATCTCTTTTTGGTGTATTATCTAGTAGGTGCTGCAGATCCTCATAGAACTGATCTATTTCTGCTTCTTCAGCATCTGTGGTTGGAGCCATTGCTACGAGGCCCATTATAGTGAAAGCAGAATTCCACTTTTAGAACTCAGGTTCCCCGCTCAGTGGAAGATCCGATTTGAAAAGTAGCTGGTGATTCTTGTTCTATCTGCAAAGGAGAATCAGGAAACCCATGTGTACCAGTCTCTGTCTTAAGAGAGAAATCAAAAGAAAAAATTATATAAATTATATAAGTTATATAAATTAAATAAATTAATAAATAAAAGAAAAAATTTAGCAAAATCGCTATTCTGCCCCTTCCCCCAAAATGGAATGCATGGCAAAAGTACAAAGAAGGGGAAACTTAACTACAGCATTGTGTTAGCAATCCCATGAGAGTTCAGAATTGACATCTCAATAGTGTAGGACACTCCTCTAGTTTGAAGGACCATCACAGAGAAGCCTCATGTGAGCCATTGCTACGAGGCCGATTATACTGAATGCAGAATTCCACTTTTAGATCTCAGGTTCCCCGCTCAGTCAAAGACCCGATTTGAAAAGTAGCTGGTGATTCTTGTTCTATCTGGAAAGGAAAATCAGGAAACCCATGTGTACCAGTCTCTGTCTTAAGAGAGATCAAAAGAAAAGATTTAGCAAAATCGCTATTTGCCAGAATTCCCAAAATGGAGTGCATAGCAAAAGTACAAACAAGGGGAAACAACTACAGCATTGTGTTAGCAATCCCATGAGAGTTCAGAATTGACATCTCAATAGTCTAGGACACTCATCTAGTTTCATGCACCATGACAGAGAAGCCTCATGTGAGCCATTGCTACGAGGCCCATTATAGTGAATGGAGAATTCCATTTGTAGACCTCAAGTTCCCCGATCAGTCAAAGACCCGATTTGAAAAGTATCTGGTGATTCTTGTTCAATCTGCAAAGGAGAATCAGGAAACCCATGTGTTTTCCTGAATCTGTCTCTTTCTTAAGAGATATGAAAAGAACAAATTGAACAAAATCGCTATTCTGCCACCTTCCCCAAAATGGAGTGCATGGCAAAAGTAGAAAAAAAAGTGCATGGCAAAAGTAGAAACAACTTAACTACAGCGTTGTGTTAGCAATCCCATGAGAGTTCAGAATTGACATCTCAATAGTCTAGGACACTCATCTAGTTTGAAGGACCTTCACAGAGAAGCCTCATTAGAGCCGTTGCTACGAGGCCGATTATACTGAATGCAGAATTCCACTTTTAGAACTCAGGTTCCCCGCTCAAAGATCCGATTTGAAAAGTAGCTGGTGATGCTTGTTCTATCTGGAAAGCGGAATCAGGAAACCCATGTGTACCAGTCTCTGTCTTAAGAGAAATCAAAAGAAAAAAATTAGCAAAATCGCTATTTGCCACATTGCCCAAAATGGAGTGCATAGCAAAAGTACAAACAAGGGGAAACAACTATAGCGTTGTGTTAGCAATCCCATGTGAGTTCAGAATAGACATCTCAATAGTCTAGGACACTCATCTAGTTTGATGCACCATCACAGAGAAGCTTCATGTGAGCCATTGCTACGAGGCCGATTATAGTGATTGCAGAATTCCACTTTTAGAAATCAGGTTCCCCGCTCAGTGAAAGATCCGATTTGAAAAGTAGCTGGTGATTCTTGTTCTATCTGGAAAGCGGAATCAGGAAACCCATGTGTACCAGTCTCTGTCTTAAGAGAAATCAAAAGTCTAGGACACTCATCAAGTTTCATGCACCATCACAGAGAAGCTTCATGTGAGTTTTTGCTACGAGGCCCATTATAGTGAAAGTAGAATTCCACTTTAAGAACTCAGGTTACAATGAGAGTTCAAAATTGACATCTCAATAGTCTAGGACACTCATCTAGTTTCATGCACTATCACAGAGAAGCCTCATGTGAGCCATTGCTACGAGGCCCAGTATAGTGAAAGCAGAATTCCACTTTTAGAACTAAGGTTCCCCGCTCAAAGACCCGATTTGAAAAGTAGCTGGTGATTCTTGTTCTATCTGCAAAGGAAAATCAGGAAACCCATGTGTTTTCCTGAATCTGTCTCTGTCTTAAGACAAATGAAAATAACATATTGAGCAAAATCGCTATTCTGCCACTTTCCCCAAAATGGAGTGCATGGCAAAAGTAGAAAAAAGGGGAAATGTAACTATAGCGTTGTGTTAGCAATCCCATGAGAGTTCAGAATTGACATTTCAATAGTCTAGGACACTCATCTAGTTTGATGCAATATCACAGAGAAGCTTCATGTGAGCCCATTATAGTGAATGCAGAATTCCACTTTTAGAACTCAGGTTCCCCGCTCAGTCAAAGACCCGATTTGAAAAGTAGCTGGTGATTCTTGTTCTATCTGGAAAGGAGAATCAGGAAACCCATGTGTACCAGTCTCTGTCTTAAGAGAGATCAAAAGAAAAGATTTAGCAAAATCGCTATTTGCCACATTGCCCAAAATGGAGTGCATAGCAAAAGTACAAACAAGGGGAAACAACTACAGCATTGTGTTAGCAATCCCATGAGGGTTCAGAATTGACATCTCAATAGTCTAGGAGACTCAACTAGTTTCATGCACCATCACAGAGAAGCCTTATGTGAGCCATTGTTACGAGGCCCATTATAGTGAATGGAGAATTCTCCATTCACTATAATGGGCCTCGTAACAATGAAATCAAGTTCCCCGCTCAGTCAAAGACCCGATTTGAAAACAGCTGGTGGTTCTTGTTCTATCTGCAAAGGAAAATCAGGAAACCCATGTGTTTTCCTGAATCTGTCTCTGTCTTAAATGAAAAGAACATATTGAGCAAAATCGCTATTCTGCCACTTTCCCCAAAATGGAGTGCATGGCAAAAGTAGAAACAAAAGTGCATGGCAAAAGTAGAAACAACTTAACTACAGCGTTGTGTTAGCAATCCCATGAGAGTTCAGAATTAACATCTCAATACTGTCTAGGACACGCATCGAGTTTGGTGCACCATCACAGAGAAGCCTCATCTTAGCCATTGCTATAATGCCTATTATAGTGAATGCAGAATTCCACTTTTAGAACTCAGGTTCCCCGCTCAGTCAAAGACCCGATTTGAAAAGTAGCTGGTGATTCTTGTTCTATCTGCAAAGGAGAATCAGGAAACCCATGTGTACCAGTCTCTGTCTTAAGAGAAATCAAAAGAAAAAATTATATAAATTATATAAGTTATATAAATTAAATAAATTAATAAATAAAAGAAAAAATTTAGCAAAATGGCTATTCTGCCCCTTCCCCCAAAATGGAATGCATGGCAAAAGTACAAAGAAGGGGAAACTTAACTACAGCATTGTGTTAGCAATCCCATGAGAGTTCAGAATTGACATCTCAATAGTGTAGGACACTCCTCTAGTTTGAAGGACCATCACAGAGAAGCCTCATGTGAGCCATTGCTACGAGGCCGATTATACTGAATGCAGAATTCCACTTTTAGATCTCAGGTTCCCCGCTCAGTCAAAGACCCGATTTGAAAAGTAGCTGGTGATTCTTGTTCTATCTGGAAAGGAAAATCAGGAAACCCATGTGTACCAGTCTCTGTCTTAAGAGAGATCAAAAGAAAAGATTTAGCAAAATCGCTATTTGCCAGAATTCCCAAAATGGAGTGCATAGCAAAAGTACATCTAGTTTCATGCACCATCACAGAGAAGCCTCATGTGAGCCATTGCTACGAGGCCCATTATAGTGAATGGAGAATTCCATTTGTAGAACACAAGTTCCCCGCTCAGTCAAAGACCCGATTTGAAAAGTAGCTGGTGATTCTTGTTCTATCTGCAAAGGAGAATCAGGAAACCCATGTGATTTCCTGAATCTGTCTCTGTCTTAAAAGAAATGAAAAGAACAAATTGAGCAAAATCGCTATTCTGCCACCTTCCCCAAAATGGAGTGCATGGCAAAAGTAGAAACAAAAGTGCATGGCAAAAGTAGAAACAACTTAAGTACAGCTTTGTGTTAGCAATCCCATGAGAGTTCAGAATTGACATCTCAATAGTCTAGGACACTCATCTAGTTTGAAGGACCTTCACAGAGAAGCCTCATGAGAGCCATTGCTACGAGGCCGATTATACTGAATGCAGAATTCCACTTTTAGAACTCAGGTACCCCGCTCAGTGAAAGATCCGATTTGAAAAGTAGCTGGTGATTCTTGTTCTATCTGGAAAGCGGAATCAGGAAACCCATGTGTACCAGTCTCTGTCTTAAGAGAAATCAAAAGAACAAATTTAGCAAAATCGCTATTTGCCACATTGCCCAAAATGGAGTGTATAGCAAAAGTATAAACAAGGGGAAACAACTACAGTGTTGTTTTAGCAATCCCATGAGAGTTCAGAATTGACATCTCAATAGTCTAGGACACTCATCTAGTTTCATGCACCATCACAGAGAAGCTTCATGTGATTTATTGCTACGAGGCCCATTATAGTGAAAGTAGAATTCCACTTTAAGAAGTCAGGTTACAATGAGAGTTCAAAATTGACATCTCAATAGTCTAGGACACTCATCTAGTTTCATGCACTATCACAGAGAAGCCTCATGTGAGCCATTGCTACGAGGCCCAGTATAGTGAAAGCAGAATTCCACTTTTAGAACTAAGGTTCCCCGCTCAAAGACCCGATTTGAAAAGTAGCTGGTGATTCTTGTTCTATCTGCAAAGAAAAATCAGGAAACCCATGTGTTTTCCTGAATCTGTCTCTGTCTTAAGACAAATGAAAAGAACATATTGAGCAAAATCGCTATTCTGCCACTTTCCCCAAAATGGAGTGCATGGCAAAAGTAGAAACAAAAGTGCATGGCAAAAGTAGAAACAACTTAACTACAGCGTTGTGTTAGCAATCCCATGAGAGTTCAGAATTGACATCTCAATAGTCTAGGACACTCATCTAGTTTGAAGGACCATCACAGAGAAGCCTCATGTGAGCCATTGCTACGAGGCCGATTACAGTGAAAGCAGAATTCCACTTTTAGAACTCAGGTTCCCTGCTCAGTGAAAGATCCGATTTGAAAAGTAGCTGGTGATTCTTGTACTATCTGGAAAGCGGAATCAAGAAACCCATGTGTACCAGTCTCTGTCTTAAGAGAAATCAAAAGAAAAAATTTAGCAAAATCGCTATTCTGCCCCTTCCCCCAAAATGGAATGCATGGCAAAAGTACAAACAAGGGGAAACTTAACTACAGCATTGTGTTAGCAATCCCATGAGAGTTCAGAATTGACATCTCAATAGTCTAGGACACTCATCTAGTTTGATGCACCATCACAGAGAAGCTTCATGTGAGCCGTTGCTGCGAGGCCCATTATAGTGAATGCAGAATTCCACTTTTAGAACTCAGGTTCCCCGCTCAGTCAACGACCCGATTTGAAAAGTAGCTGGTGATTCTTGTTCTATCTGCAATGGAGAATCTGGAAAAACAGGCTTTTTCCTGAATCTGTCTCTGTTTTAAGAAGAATCAAAAGAAAATATTTAGCAAAATCGCTATTTGCCACATTGCCCAAAATGGATTGCATAGCAAAAGTACAAACAAGGGGAAACAACTACAGCGTTGTGTTAGGAATCCCATGAGAGTTCAGAATTGACATCTCAATAGTCTAGGACAGGGGTCGGCAAACTTTTTTTGCCGGGAGCCATTTTGACATGCTCGTGCACATTTTGAAGTGCTCGAGAGCCAGGGGGCGGGGTTTGCGGGCGGGGGCTAATCGCGTGGAAGGGGGAGGGGTTTGCGGGCGGGAGCCAATCACGTGGAAGTGGGCGGGTTTTGCGGGCGGGAGCCAATCGCGTGGAAGGGGGCGGGGTTTGCGTCCGGGGGCCAATCGCGCACACTTAGGGCCTGCTGCCGCCATGCCCGCTGCAGTGCCCGCCGCCGCCATGCCCGCTGCCACGACTGCACAGGCGGAGCTGCCTGCGTGGCACTCGGGCGCTCCGGCTGGGGTGCAGCGGGACGGGAGCATCGCCAGCAGCCCGCGAGGACCGGCCAGGGAAGGCGCGCGGGCGGAGCTCCCGTCTTGCTGCACCCCAGCCGGAGCGCCCGAGTGCCAGGCAGGCAGCTCCGCCCGCGCACCTTCCCTGGCCGGTCAAGATCCCTTCCCCGCCCCCAGCAGAACCAAATATGTTAAAAAGTGGGTAGGTAAAGCACGCTCGCGTAAACATCCTGGTTCCTTCATGATCAGTTGAGCAGCAGCCACGCAGCAGCTGCAAGCGGGCGTCTTCGACAAATTGCTCTTGAAGGGGGCGGGGGAGGTTTGGAAGAAGAAGGGAAAGAGAGGCTCGACTGCTCCAGTCGCTTCTCTTCCGGAGCCGCTCACGCCCCCAGTCCAGGCAAAGTAAAGCTGGTGGGGAATCCAGCGCGGGAGCGGGGTTTGCGGGCGGGAGCCAATTGCGCACACTTAGGGCTGTGGGGTGGAAATGTGCTGCTTTTGCATGGAGAAAAAGAGTAAGCAGAGCAGCAACGAAGAGGTTAAGGCAGGGCTTTCCAAACTTTTGCCGTTGGCGACACACCAACGGCCAGCCCACAAAAACCTGGAAGCACCGGCGGCCCTCGGTTCTGGCAGGGAGGCGAAAAGCCTCACCCCACACGCGCGCACGCTGCCGGACTTCCTGGCGCACAGCTGATCAGTGCGGTGGGGGGGGACGGGGTGGAAATTCTCTGTGCTGATCAGCTGTGCGCCGGGAAGCCCCGCAGCGTGCCCGCACGATTTTTGCCTCCCTGCTGGAACCGAGGGAATTTTCGGGGTCCCCAGAGCCTGCTCTTCCAAAGGGGCAGCGGCAGCAGCGGCGTCCTGGAACCCGGAAGCACTGATGGCCCACCACCGCCGCTGCCCCTTCGAAAGGGCAGACTCCGGGGACCCCGAAAATGCCCTCGGTTCCGGCAGGGAGGCAAAAATCGCGCGTGCAGGCTGCCGGGCTTCCTGATGCACAGCTGATCAGCACAGAGAATTTCCACTCCGGGTGGCCTGGCAGCGCGCGCGCACGCGATTTTCACCTCCCTGCCAGAACCGAGGGCATTTTCATCAGCGCTTCCGGCTTGTCACACGACACACTTGGGGGCCCCCGGCGACACAGTATTGTGTCTCGACACACAGTTTGGAAAGCCCTGGGTTAAGGCGATGGGCAAGTGCCCGTCGTCAAGATGGCTGCCAGAGACGGAGGCTTCCAAACTCTCGCGAGACTGTGTGAAGCCCGTCCCCAGAGGAAAAAGAGAGGCTGGGCCTAGGCGGTTGCCAGGGGTATGCCCACAGCCACGCACACCATGCCCGCTGCCACGCCTGCCCCGCCACACTCGCTGCTGCGCTTGCCCCTGCCACACTCGCTGCCGCACCTGCCCCCGCCACGCCCGCCACGCCCGCCTGCGGAAGAGCCACACTCAAGGGGCCAAAGAGCCGCATTTGGCTCGCGAGCCGCCATTTCCAACCCTTGGTCTAGTTCATACCATCACAAAGAGAAATAGTCATGTTGCTATAAAAGACTGAATCTCAAATTACTCAACTCCATTTTAATTTAACTTAGCATGTTGCATGAATCCTATGATAATCTTCTATCCAACATTACCTAATAATTTATCTTTCATCTTTGGACAGAGTCATGGCCAATAGAATGCAAGCTATCTTTTCTATAAAGAAATCCAGAACATAAATTCAATTGTTCAGAGAAAGGGAGAGGGAGGGAGTAAAATCATCCTTCCACATTTTACAACTTTATGTCCCACCTCTTATTTTCTTTGCATCTAAACCTTTTCCAAATTCTCTGTTATAGTCCAGATATGTGATGTCTAAAAACACAGCTTAAATTTATCAGTCTTCAGATACGTATCCCAGATTTTACTAGGGTTTTATCCTCTAGGTTCTTCCTTGAGTTCCTAAGATCCCTTGCAAAGTGGCTTGTGTTTACCATTGTGTTATTTCTCAACAGCAATTCCTCACCCTTCCAGGGCCCCAGCTCTCTGAATGGGCATGCAGTCATTTTCTGTGCACATCTGCTGCTGGGCATTTTATTCCTTTGAAGATGTTGGTGGTAGTTTCATGTGTTTCCTCCAGTTGATCCTTTTTTATTATGACGAAGGTGTCATCTACATACCAGATCCATACTTTGGGTTGTATGCGTGGGAGTGCTATCCTTTCTAGACATTGCATTACTATCTCTGCTATGAGTCCTGAGACTGATGATCCCATAGGTGTTCCTTTGATTTGTTCGTATATTTGTCCATCAAACTGAAAGTAGGTGGTGAGGCAGAGGTTGTTGAGGTCCATGATTCTGGGTATTTTGATTTTGGTGTATCTCAGGTGTGTTACGTAGAACTGCTGCCATGGATTCAATCACTAGTGCTTGGTCTATGGATGTAAAGAGTGCAGTGACATCAAATGACACCATAATTTCATCTTCATCTATTTTTAGGTCTTTGATTTTCTGGAGGCACTGTAGTGGTGAGTTGATAGAGTATTCACTCTCCTCTGTGAGATGCCCAAGTTTTCTTGTAAGTTCTTTAGCTATGTTGTATGTGGGGGTCCCTGGTAATGATACATTTGGACAGAGTGGTATGTCAGGCTTGTGTATTTTGGGGCGTCTGTAGAAGTGTGGGATGATGGGTCCACTGCTTTTCATCCGCCTCTGTTCTTCTTTTGTGATTTGACCTTTCTTGGTTAAGTCGTTGAGGATTCTTTTGACCTGGTTGTCCAGTTTCTGTATAGGATTGGTGTTTACTAGGGTGTAGGTTTCTTTGTCCTCAAGTAAATCTTTGGCTTTTTGTATATATTGTTATCTGTCCATAATGACGGTGGTGCGGCCTTTATCTGCTGGGAAGATGATGATAGTTTGGTCCGTCTTTAGGTTTTTGAGGGCTGCTCTGTCCTCTGCTTTCAGTTGGTTCTGTTTCCATGTCCTTCTGGTTTGTGGTACGATCATCTGTCTTACATTCTCTTGGGTTTCTGTAGTAAGTCCTGTAGTTTTCAATGCTGCTTCAAAAGCTGCAAAGAATTCTAATTTATTTGCATCTTCTGTGTTATAATTGAGGCCTCTCTGCAAGATACTGTGTTCTGTAGTGGATAATGGGCGGCTGGACATGTTGACCACCCATTCCAGTTCCGGTACTTCTTTGTTTCTGGGGTTTAATTTAAATAGTTTAGATTGGAGTTTCACTTTCCTTTTTTCTGCTTGTCTCTGTGATGTGGTCTTGATTGTAGTAGTCAGCATGTTGATTTGTTCAGGGTCATAGTCTGTTCTAGTTGTTCCTTGAGACTGTCTATTGTGTGTTCATATTTGTTTAATCTGAGGTGGGCGTCCATGATCATTAGCCATATCATATTTCACCCACTTTATTGTGCTATCTTCCATCCAGCTGTGCAGTTGATTGGAGGTTTGTATCTGACACTGGCGGGCAGGGCATGCTGTCGTAGGCATTCATGCAGAAAGAACAGCTGTTCTTTGGTGTAGGTTTGCCTACCTGCAAATTTCTCCCATTTGCGTGCTATCTGGAGAGTTTGATGCCCATATGTGGTACCAATCGAAGAGAATATTTGTAGCTCAGGGTTGAACTGTGGAGTCCTTGGTGCTCTCTGAGCCTTGTTGTTTTCTTGCAGACGTTTCATTGCCAGGCTAGGCAACATCTTCAGTGCGAAAAGGGAGTGGGACTTGCTCTCTGTTTATATACCCTGGCTTGTCCTGCCTGTGTTGGTGGGGGTGTTGTACTCTCCTTGGTAGTACCTTGATTGGGTTGTTGTTTGCTGCTTGGTTGATTGACTGAGTTAATAGTTCCTTGATTAGGGTCTATTGTGTAGTTTGATTGCTCCTCTGGTGCTAGTCCTGGTGTTAATCTTTGCATATCTGGTTGTTGATTGCTGGCAAGGAGGTGTTCTGGTCTTCTGGCTTTTCTATTGTCTCTTATGAATGGTATGTAAATGTTGTTTACCTCTATGTGTCTGTTGATGGCTGCTTTGTCTGAGTGCCAAGCTTCCAGGAATTCTCTAGCATTTTTGGATTTGGCTTGGTTTAAGATGCTCACAGTTTCCCAGTTGAAAGGACTCCACAGATATATTTTGCTCAACTCAAGGTGGCAAACATACCTAATACTCCTGCCTCCTGTTTTCCCCACAACAACCCTGCAAGGTGGGCTGGGCTGAGAGAGAGAGACTGGCCCAAAGTCACTCAGCCGGCTTTTGTGCCTGAGGGAGGCCTGGAACTCACCGCCTCCTGCTCTCTAGCCCAGCACCTGAACCACGACACCAAACTGGCTCTGTTCACATCTGCTGCTGTGATACTGTGTGTGATGTGTTCTTTTCACATGATATGTAAATACCAGGATAAGTGGGGAGATGAGGATCAAGAATGAGAAGTGAGATTGCCTCCCCCCCACCCCCCGCAGTTCCTCCCAAAGCTGATGTTGCCTGGCACTTGAGAACATGCTTGTTTTGGCTTGATTTTTCTTTGCCCCCAGCTGTCACCCAAGCCTCTGCTTTGCCAGCTCGGTGGTACTCCCTGCCCAGCAGGGGGCGCCCCAAGACAGCGTACAGAGAATATCCGTGGAAAGTTGGAAGCGCTGGGGAGATGAGGCCGGTCACAGGGTGCCCCTGGGAGGTCTCGTGAGCAAAGGCAACATGGAAATGAAGGTGCTACCCCAGCAGAAGTGGTATGCATTGCAATATTTTGTTCAGTACTCAGTAAAAAGAAAAAAGTCAACTTTGGGCATCTCTCGGCTCCTTTAGATGTTTGAGAGCTTTTTTCAGTGCACCCCAAATGGCTGCTACGTAGGGTGGCCTCTTCACCAAAGAGCTCCGCAGTGGCTGTGGGTAGTTGTAAAATTCCATTTATCAGAAAGCAAATTGGGGAGGCCCCTCCTGATTACTCAGAACTTCCTTCACCTCCTGTGAAAGGAGGATTGCTACATACTCCCGATTCGCTTTTAGCACCTACAGAATTATTCCTGCATTTGCTTCTTATTGCACATCTCACGATGCAGAAAAAAGAAGCCCGAGGGAATCTGAAAGGGGAGAGGGAAGCACTCCATATCTCCCCTCTCCAGCTACGCATGGGGTGGTGGGGGTGGAATGGCCTCCGTGTGGTCCCAGTGCAAAATGCTCGCAGCTGCCAAGAGCAGTTGCATCTTATCTTCCCCGCTTTCCTTGCGAGAGGGATCGGCGGACTGGTCCCAAGTGGCAACAAGCAGAGTTCCGGGGGTTACTTTTGGTCAGGACTGCTATGATTCAGCGCCGCTGTTGTGTGCTGGAACACTTGTCCAACTCACGCATCTACCCTCTTTGGCTAGGTCAACACTCTCAGCATCTGAGGTTTTTTTAACGGATATTCATAACAACTCATCTACTTCCTTTTTCCACCATTGGAAAAAGAAACTTTGTCTGGCACATGAGTCTCCTTGAAGTTCTAAATAGTCCAAGATATTAATTCTGCAGGAAAAAGGAATCAACAACAGCCCAATATGGGAGCGTTTTGGATAGACTTCTCTTTGTTAAATAAACTTGCAAGTGGTATTTTTTTAGAACAAGAACAAAAACACCAACACAATTAGAGGCCCCAGATCTTTAATTCCAAAGAAACCTTATACTGATTAGAACAATCCAAATGGTTTTAGAAGAAACTATGTATTAACAGCAAGAGAGACAGTTTGGTCTAGTGGTTAAGGTGCTGGGCTAGAAACCAGGAGCCTGAAAGTTCTAGTCCCGCCTTAGGCATGAAAGCCGGCTGGGTGACCTTGGGCCAGTCCCTCTCTCTCAGCCCTAGGAAGGAGCCAATGGCAAACCAGGAGACTGAGAGTTCTAGTCCCGCCTTAGGCATGAAAGCCGGCTGGGTGACCTTGGGCCAATCACTCTCTCTCAGCCCTACGAAGGAGCCAATGGCAAACCAGGAGACAGAGAGTTCTAGTCCCGCCTTAGGCATGAAAGCCGGCTGGGTGACCTTGGGCCAGACCCTCTCTCTCAGCCCTAGGAAGGAGCCAATGGAAAACCAGGAGACTGAGAGTTCTAGTCCTGCCTTAGGCAGGAAAGCCAGCTGGGTGACCTTGGGCCAGTCCCTGTCTCTCAGTCCTAGGAAGGAGCCAATGGCTAACCAGGAGACTGAGAGTTCTAGTCCCGCTTTAGGCATGAAAGCTGGTGGGGTGACCTTGGGCCAGTCACTTTCTCTCAGCCCAACTCACCTCACAGGGTTCTTGTTATGGGGGAAAATAGGAGGAGGAAGGAGTATTATGTATGTTCGCTGCCTTGAGTTATTTATAAAAAATAATAAAGGCGGGATAAAAATTAATTAAATAAATAAAATTAAAAAAATAAGATATTTGCGTACTGAGGTTGAATCATTATGAGAATTTTGGAGCATTTCTGCATGCACTTCCTCACATACACACTGGCTTGTGTTGCACATACATTGGGGCATGTACACACATACACACCCACACGTGATGTGTGGTCTTAATTTATTTATTTATTTATTTACTTATTTTATTATTTAAATTTATATCACCAACCATCTCCCCCAACGGGGAACATAATATATGTGAGAACAAACCTATTATGACTTGTAGATCACATTATATGGCTTAGCAAGTTGTGCAAACCCAGCCAATTGTAATTTTGTCAATGAACCATGGTTAAAGAAATGCCTAATTATAGCCACTCTGTAAACCGAGACCTTGTTATCTATCTAACCCTAACCCTTCCCATGGGTATCTATGGTCTGGGCAAATAATGTCATATATACAGTATCACAATGTCATTGAGTAAATGACATGAATTATGTCATTTGCATCAGTCACATAATGCGTGTGACATCTATAGGACATATATGAGGTCACTGGGGCTTCTTCTGGATACTTATGTCCCTACCTCCTTCAAGCCCCCCAAGGTAGTCAGTGCAGGGTTTCCAGGGGAGGAGTGCCTGGCAATTAAGCGATAGGGAAGGAGGAACGAAATGGGGCGTGTGGCTTGTGTGTAGCGATTCCGCCCATCCCGCGAGGTTTCTCCAACTTGAATGGCCTTCTGTCATTAAGGGCAGCTTCTCCCTTTAACGCAAGACTGAAACTGCGCTTTTCCGGCCTTCCTTTTTCAAAGAGGGAGAAGTGCGGGCGGGGGGAGGGGGGGTTAAGCAGATTTTAAAATGCACTCGCTCAGTAAGCGACTGCCGTTTGCGCTGCAAGCTGGCCTCCCAGGTGGGAAAGGGGGCGGCATTAACGTGACACAGACCGGGGATAGGCCGGACTCGGTCCCGATGTAACCCCGCCGTTAGGTCTCAAAAGCATCTGCTCGGCCCAGCAGCAACTCGTCCGCTGCAAGCAGAACTCCGGCCGGCCTCCTTCCAGAGGACCCGCCCGCCCGCGCTGTCTGTGGGGAGAGAAAAGCAGCCACCGCACAGGCCCGCTTAAAAAACAACCACCCCGAAACCGCTTTCGAGCCGCCTCTCCGGAGGGTCCCTGCGGTCCCACCGGGTGCACCCTCCCGCCCCATCAATCCCCCCATCCCGCCATTCGGCGTCCTCTCCCCCCGCTAACCCGAGCCCTGCTGTGGCCGGGGGAGCCAAGCCAGGCTCCGTTCCGGCGGGGCGACTGTAGCGACCGGAGGCGGCCAAGGGGAGAGCAGGCGGCTCTTCGCCCTCAGCACGCCACTGGGCCCCGCTGCACCCCCGCCTGGCTCGGCTTCCCCTGGCCGCCGCAGGGCTCGGGTTAGCGGGGGGAGAGGACGCCGAATGGCGGGGTGGGGGGATTGATGGGGCGGGAGGGTGCACCCGGCGGGCCTCCCGCGGCCGCTTCTCCAGAAGCGCCAAGGCGGGTTGCTCGCATCCCGGGCCCGCGCCCTTGCCCAGCGCCTGGATGCCTCGGCCAGCCAGCGTGCCAGCCGCTCCGGCGAAAACTCCGGCGCCGCCATTGCTCGCCGGCTGGACCCTCCTCCCCAAAGGTGGCGCTCCGCAGGCCCTGCTTTCCAGGGCCGTTCCTGCCACATCCTTTCAGCCTCTGACGCCGAACGGCGGGGTGGGGGGATTGATGGGGCGGGAGGGTGCGCCATCGAGGCCTCCTTGGGAGGAAAGCGGGGAAGCCCCGCAGCCCCTTGAAGGGATCCACCGGGGATCACGCGCCTCTTCTCGCTGGGGCCCTCCGAGCAGTCGCTGCCTCCGGGTCGCGGGGATTCTGGCATGGGCACCCACCGGACATGGGGAGAGAGGCCGGGAACGAACAGATGTGGCAGTAGGCGCAGGAGCGGGACTCCTCGCCTCGTCCCTGCGCGACCGCCCGGCTTTGCCTGGCCTCAACGCCCAAACGTGGCGAGGGAGAAGGGAAGAGGCTCGGGAGCGCCCAAGTGCCAGACGGGCAGCTCCGCCCGCGCGCCTCGCCCAGACATGCTGCCAGCAGAAGCTCCCAAGGCACGCCGGTCCCTCCTCCATCGAAGGGAGCAGCAGAGAGGGTGGCCCTGGCCTTGGAGAGCCGGGGTGCAGGGGGACAGGAGCGTCGCCGGCAGCCCGCGAGGACCGGCCATGGAAGGTGAGCGAGGGCCGGGGTGGCCGGCCAAGCGCAGCGCAGCCCTTCCACGCGATTGGATCCCGCCCCCAAACCCCACCCCCTTCCACGCGATTGGATCCCGCCCCCAAACCCCACCCCCTTCCACACGATTGGCTCCTGCCCGCAAACCTTGCCCCCTTCCACGCGATTGGCCCCCGCCCGCAAACCCCGCCCCCTGGCTCTCGAGCATTTCAAAATGTGCACGAGCATGTCAAAATGGCTCCCGGCATAAAAAGTTTGCCGACCCCTGGTCTAGGACACTCATCTAGTTTCATGCACCATCACAGAGAAGCTTCATGTGAGCCATTGCTACCAGGCCCATTATAGTGAATGCAGAATTTCACTTTTAGAACTCGAGTTTCCCGCTCAGTCAAAGACCCGATTTGAAAAGTAGCTGGTGATTCTTGTTCTATCTGGAAAGGAGAATCAGGAAACCCATGTGTTTTCCTGAATCTGTCTCTGTCTTAAGAGAAATCAAAAGAACAATCTGAGCAAAATCGCTATTCTGCCACTTTCCCCAAAATGGAGTGCATAGCAAAAGTACAAACTTTCCTGGTTTATTTGCATATTCAAAATTTCTTTGTTTAATAAATTTTAACTTTCTGTCTAATTCTTCTGTTAATTCTAACCTGGAGTTGCAATAACTTGATTTGATTTACTATTTCCTCTTTATCTTTTTTCTTTCTATTATTATTTTGCAATTCCAGTTCTTTCTCTTTTATCTGTTCCATTATTGTTTCTAGTTTTTTTTTATATTTTTTTTGATGGTTGTTTAACGATATCAGGTGTCCTTTCATATATGCTTTACTTGCATCCCATACTGTTTCTATCTTAACTTCATTACAGGGTTGTTGTCTGAAAGTGTTTTTGGTAGAATTGATATATCTTTAATTTTATTTTCTAAGCTTTTAGATATCCAAATCATATCAATTCTTGAGAACGAGTTAAATCTATTAGAATAGAATGTATATTCTCTTTCCTTTCCTTTATTATGTCTCCATGCGTCTACTAACATTAAATTTTTAATCATATTAAAAAATTATTTTGGTAATTTTCCTTGGTTTTTACTAATTTGGTTTTCTGATTTCCTATCTATTTTAGGTTCCACAACCCCATTCCAATCCCCCATCATTATCCAATCTCTATATTTTTTTTGGAGAATTCTATTAATACATCTCTTGGCTTTTTATTGACCATTGCATATTTCGAATTAACTCTATACATTTTTTCTATTTCTTCATCAATTTTCTCCTCCTCCCACTCAATCAAGTTTGCAAGCATTTGTATTAATATCCCTTTAGTATTTTCCTCCTTATCTTCAACCATCCCTCTTATCCTTATATAATGCTCTTTTTCCTTTAGTTCTAATAAGGATATACGTTCTTCTTCTTCTCCTCTTTCTTCACATTTATCGGCTTGTTTTTTAACTTCTTGTATTTCATTCTTTAATCTTTTTTCTATTATGTCCAGCTTTTGGTCTAGTCTTTTTTCCAGTCCTTCTAGTTTTTCTTCTAATATTTTTTTCACTGTCTGTGTTATAGTTTCTGTCGTTTTCAGTGTAAATTCCTCAAATAATGCTTTTAAACCTTCTCCCTCTGATATGTCCGATCCTCTTCTTAGTTGGCGTCTTGTGTTCATAATTATATATTCAGAATGTTTCTACCTACTAGTTACAACTTACACAAAAAATTCTATATTCTTAACAATTATTGTATCTACAGTGCTTTATATTGCCCTAGATTTAAAGTTAACCAATTTTATCTACAGTATTATATTTTACCTTATTTCTAATACACAAAAAATATTTTACTATACTTATAAGTACTCTAAATATTTATATTTCAATATTCACAAAGTATTTTTGTAGTCTCTTAAAGATGGCCTCGTTTAATAATTAATTAATTGAGTCCCGGTTTTTTTTTTAGAGAAATAGTTCAGTCTTTTCAATATCTTTTGCTTATTCTTTGTTCAGAAATTTAAGCTTCTTTTGTCTATGAAGGTTCTCAGTCATCCAGGTGGAATTGTCTGTAGCTTGAATCATGTCAACTGGATTTCTATTTTCTCAGTGGAAACGTTTCGCTCCTTATCCAAGGAGCTTCTTTTGTTTTTGTTCATTCACTATTGTCTGTGGTTAAGATAGCAGCTTCTGTCAGTTTGTTTGTTAGACTTTGCCCGTTGATTTTTTGGGAATTATTTTTTAATGGTAAACTATTTTTAATGAATTTGTCGAGCAGGGATTCTAAAAGGTGTGTTTTCTAATTGAAAATTTTTAATTTTTTTTTAAAAAAGGGCTAAAAGTGCTTTCTGATACTTATTGTATTTTTATTTGGAAAAGATTTTCTTTTTACTTCGTATAAAGTAACTGTTACATCTGAGACTGGAACTATTTTTAGACTGTATGGGAAAGTTTTGTTGTGGCTAGTTATAAAAGCTGTGATTGGATACTGTTTCAAAATATGGATGTGATAAACTGTCAACAAGAAGTTTAAATTTCAATTCAAGGTTTGTGAGTGGAATTTTCCCTTTACTTTTTTTTTACAATATTTTTTACAATATTTGGACACTAGATGGAGCTCTAACATCAAATTTATAATACTTGAGATTTTTTTCTTTTTACAGTGAGAATAAAAAAAAAGAGGGAGATTGATTTTTCTTCTGTACATTAAAATGGCAATGAGGAAACGGAGGAAATGGATCAGGAGGCCCTTCTGAGCTAGATTTCATAAAAACGTTATTTGAAGAGTTTACATTAAAAACTACACAATCAATTTCTCAATCCTTCCAAGAAATTAAACAACAAAATGAGAAAACATTCACTGAATTTGAGAAAAGATTTGATCAGAAATTGGAAAAAATGGAAATGAAATTAGAGGGAGGAATTAAAAAAGCAGATAACAGAATTGATGTTTTAGAGAGAGAAAGGGAAAATGATTTGGATAGAATTGCGTTATTGGAGTTGAGAGAAAAGGAATTTTGTTTAAGGCTCAGAGGCATCCCTGAAGAAAGAGAGGAAAACCTTAAGGACAAAATTACACAGGCCTTGGCAGATTTAATTGAATGGGAGGAAGATAGAATGAATGAAGAAATGGAAAAAGTTTTCCGGATAAATTCAAGATATGCGGAGATTAATAAAAAGCCAAGAGATGTACTGGTTCAGTTTGCTAGGAGGAAAACACGAGATTTGGTTCTTTATGCCCATTATGATAACAAACTTAACATTGATAAGGTGGACATAACAGTATTGAAAGAAATTCCTGTTAGAATATTAAGAAAGAGAAAAGAATATACTTTTTTGACAGATGTTCTGAAAAAAAATAAGATCCCCTTTTGTTGGGCGAAATTGGAAGGGGTGAGTTTTACTTTCCAGCAACAAAAGTTCGGACTAACTTCAACCCTTAAGGCAAAGGAATTCTTGACAAAATATAAAGTCAAGCTAGACCAATAATCATCTGCATCACAACAGGGAGAACCTACACATCGAGAAGAGGAGACTGCTGCTGCAGCTAAAGACAGTGATGAATTGAAATTATAATAATGGCGTTGAATGTTATCACTTGGAATTTAAATGGATTTAATTCTTCACAAAAAAGAAGGAAAATTTTTCATTTTTTGAATAAATTGAAATGTGATGTGATATGCTTACAAGAAACACATGTAAAGAAAAGAGATGTAAGATATTTAATAAACAAGAATTTAGGCCAAGATTTTGTTTCAGCAAATACAAAGAAGACAAATGGACTTGTATTATACATTAAACCTTATTTGAAACCACGTCTATTATTAACTGATGAACATGGTAGATATGTAGCAGTTGAAATTGAACTTCATGGAATAAAAACAATTATTGTGGGACTTTATGCACCAAATGATGACAAGAGTAAATATTTTACACAACTTTTGAACGACTTGACAGTTTTTTCATATCAAAGTTGGTGTTTAATGGGGGACTGGAATGGAGTTACAACCCCATTAATTGACAGAACATATGAAAAACCAATAAGACAATAAGACAAGGTAGACTACCAAAATCTTTTTTTGATTTGATTGACAACTTATTTTTGATGGACTCATGGAGATATAAAAATGGACTGTCAAAAGAATATACTTTTTATTCAGAGAGACATAAATCCTTTTCTAGAATTGATATGATATGGACTTCAAAGGATTTGGCAAAAAAAAATTCTAAGGTCGATATCTTACCAAGGACTTTTTCTGACCATAATCCTGTTAAGATGACAATAAAAAGAACTTGTAAGACATATAGATGGAGACTGAATAAATCTATTTTACAAAAAAATGAGGTTGTTAATGACTGTAAACAGAAATTAAAATACTTTTTTGAACTCAACTTGGATAAAGGAACAGATTTGAAGACTGTATGGGATGCAAGTAAAGCTGTTATGAGAGGACATTTTATATATCATAATTCTATTCTTAAAAAAAAGCTCAACAAAAGTCTTGAACCAAATTAAATTGAAAGAAATGGAATTACAGAAAAAACCTTCAGATAATAGTATTTTATATCAACTTAAATTACTACATCAACAAGTTTCAATGTTGACGGTGAAAGAAGTTGAAATTAAATTGAAATATGAGAAACAACAATATTTTGAATCTGCCAATAAACCAGGAAGATGGTTAGCATATAAATTGAGGAAAGAAAGAGAAAAGAAAATGATATTAAAGATTAAAGATGGAGATGTGGAACTTTTAGATAACGAAAAGATTAAAAAAGTATTTCATAGTTTCTTTTCTAATTTATATAAAAGAGAAGAAATTTCTCTGGAAAAGATAGAGGATTATCTGAATAGACAAAATTTACCAAAACTTACACAGTTACAGAAATCAACACTGAATGATCCTATAACTACATTTGAAATTGTTGAGGCTATAAAGAAAGTAAAGTTGGGAAAAGCACCTGGACCTGATGGTTTATCTGCATTATATTATAGATGTTTTGAAGATCAGATTTTGTTACCTTTTAAAACATTGATGAATTCTGTTTTGACAGGGTCTTTAATGCCAGACTCATGGAAAGAGGCTAATATTGCTTTAATACCAAAGGAAGGACAAGATCCTTGCCGAGTTAAAAACTATAGACCAATATCATTGTTGAATAAAGATTATAAAATATTTGCATCAGTGTTGGCAGAAAGAATGAAAATTTTTTTACAAGAAATTATTCATCATGATCAATGTGGATTTCTACCAAAAAGACAGTTAAAAGGCAGTGTAAGAGTGGTTTTGGATATTATAGAATATTTACAATATCATAACGAATGCCAAGCAGCTCTTATTTTTTTAGATGCAGAAAAAGCTTTTGATAATTTGAACTGGAGTTTTATGTTCAAGGTTTTGGAGATTATGGACTTTGGAGAGTATCTTATTCAAGGCATTAAAGCAATTTATACACCACAAGTGGCAAATATAAAGTAAATGATGAATTAACTGAACCATGTCAGATACAAAAAGGAACAAGACAAGGATGTCCTTTATCTCCTTTATTATTCATCCTAGTACTGGAAATCTTAAATAGAGACATTAGAAATTATGAACAAATAAAGGGACTAAAAATTAAACAAGAAGAATTTAAATTAAGAGCTTTTGCAGATGATTTCGTTTTGATATTGAAAGAACCTCTGGGAATGGCAGAGCATTTGATGAAGAAATTAAGAGAATTTGGGACATTGGCGGGACAAAGTAAATAAGCAGAAAACCAAAATGTTAATTAGAAATATGACCCGGCCTGATCAAGAACTGCTGATAGGTAAAACGGAATTTCAGATTGAAAATAAGGTTAGATATTTGGGGGTAATTTTAGCAACTAAAAATAGTATGTTGTTTCAGAATAATAATATTAAAATTTGGAATGATGTTAAAAAAGATTTGATAAGATGGGGGAAACTACAATTGTCTCTTATGGGAAGGATATCTGTGATTAAGATGAATGTTTTGCCTAGAATGTTATTTCTTTTCCAGACTTTACCAATTTTATCAACAGACTTACCATTTAAAGAATGGCAGAGAGATATTTCCAAATTCATTTGTCAAGGCAAGAAACCAAGAATTAAATATAAATTGTTAAAGATGCCAAAGAAAGAGGAGGTCTGGGTCTGCCTAATTTAAAATTGTATTTTGATGCCTGTTGTTTGCTTTGGATTAAGGAATGGATTACTCTGGAGAATAAGAAATTATTATAACTGGAAGGATATGAATTAAGATTCGGGTGGCATGCTTATTTATGGTATGACAAAGTTAAAGTTAACAAGGATTTTAAAAATCATTTTATTAGAAATGCTTTATTGAGAGTCTGGAATAAATATAAATATATATAAGGTAAGATTGTCTCCAAATGGTTGTCTCCTCAGGAAGCAATTACCAGAAGAGAAATGCAAGGAATCAGTTGGCTAAAATATAAAGACCTGTTAAAGTTTGAAGGAGGTGAACCTAAATTTAAAACAAGAGAAATGTTGGAATCTGATGGATTTATATGTCATTGGTTCACCTATATACAATTGATGGAATGTTTTAAACTAGATAAAAAGAAATATAAATTTGTTAATGAAATAACACAATTTGAAATGGATTTATGTATAAATGATGATCATGTTATTACTAAGATGTATAAGATTTTGTTACAGATGAACATGGAAGATGAACAAGTTAAGGATTGTGTGATTAAATGGTCTAATTCCTGATAAGTTATCAAAAATGTATAGTGGTATAACTAATGTCTGTTGGAAATGTTCACAGGATGAAGGAACCTTTTACCATCTTTGGTGGACTTGTGAGAAAGCTAAAAAGTTCTGGGATCAAATATTATTCAGAAGATTCTTAAAGTAAATATACAAAGAAAGCCAGAACTTTTTCTTTTAGGTTTGATGGAAAAGCAATTAGAGAAACAATATGGAGTTCTGCTACTGTATATGATCACGGCAGCAAGATTGTTATATGCTCAACGATGGAAAGATCCGCAAATACCTACAATTGAAGATTGGATTGTTGTTAAATATTGGATTGGATTGTTAAATTAATGGACAGATGGCTCAGATGGCTAAATTAACAGCTTTAATAAGAGAGCATTCTATTTCTACTTTTATATCAAATTGGCTCATTCTCTTGTCCTGCCAACTGCAGTCTTCATTTTTATTATTTTTTATTTATTATTTTTTATTTAATTTATTCCCCGCCCAACTCCCATACAAGGGACTCTGGGCGGGTTACAATAATTAAAACTTAAAAATTTAAAATATTTAAAACCATACAAGATAGAAAATGTATAAAAATATATCCAAATATAAAATAAAATAAAATAAAATCCAAGATGGATTGGGGACCGTAGCACAGGTCATATTGCTACGGGGCCAGCCAACCCCAGGAGGCACTACCACCTCCGTTGTCCCAGGCCAGGCAGCAGAGCCAGGTCTTAATGGCCTTCCGAAAGGCCAGGAGTGAAGGGGCCAGTCTCACCTCCGGGGGCAAGATGTTCCATAAGGCGGGCGCTGTCGCAGAGAAGGCACGCCTCCTGGACCCCGCTAGATGGAATTCTCTTGTTGAGGGGGTCCGAAGCATGCCCTCTCTGCACGCACGGGTGGGGCGGGCTGACGTTATTGGGACGAGACGGTCCCTCAGGTACCCTGGTCCTATGCCATATAGGGCTTTAAAGGTAATCACCAACACCTTGAATTGGACCCGGAAGCAAACTGGCAACCAATGCAGCTCGCGTAGCAGAGGTGTTACATGTGCCGATCTTATGGCACCCGTAACTGCTCGCACCGCCGCATTCTGTACCAGCTGAAGCTTCCGGATACTCTTCAGGGGGTAGCCCCATGTAGAGCGCATTACAGTAGTCTATGCGGGAGATGACAAGGGCATGAGTGACTGTTCGGAGGGCCTCCTGATCCAGGAAAGGGCGTAACTGGCGCACAACTCGAAGTTGTGCAAAGGCCCTCCTGGCCACAACTGCCACCTGCTCTTCGAGCAAGAGTCGCGAGTCCAGGAGGACCCCCAGATTCCACACTGGATCCGAGTGAGGTAGTGCAACCCCACCCAGAACCAAAGATGACAACTTCCCGGATCTAGGGGGGCCATCAATCCACAGCCACTCCGTCTTACCAGGGTTCAGTTGAAGCCTGTTGTTCCCCATCCAGACCCCCACAGCCTCCAGACACTGAGATAGGGCATCGACCGCATCACCTACTTCACCCGGGATGGAGATGTATAACTGGGTATCATCGGCATATTGGTGATACCTCATCCCGTGGTGACGGATGATCTTGCCCAGCGGCTTCATGTAGATGTTGAACAGGAGAGGAGAGAGAACCGATCCCTGCGGCACCCCACAAGACAGGGGTCGCGGGTCAGCTCTCTCCTCTCCTATCAACACCGACTGGGAACGGCCCTGGAGGAAGGAGGCGAACCAGCGCAAAACCACGCCGCCCGCCCCCAACTCCCTGAGCCGCCCCAAGAGTATACCATGGTCGACGGTATCAAAAGCCGCTGAGAGATCTAAGAGAGCTAGGATGGACGCACTCCCTCCATCCCGCCCTCGCCAGAGATCATCCATAAGCGTGACCAATGCAGTCTCTGTCCCATATCCTGGCCTGAAACCTGACTGAAAAGGGTCCAGATAATCCGTTTCCTCCAGAATCCTCTGGAGTTGCAATGCCACCACCTTCTCAACCACCTTTCCCAAAAAGGGAAGGTGGGAGACTGGGCGAAAATTGCCCAGAATAGTAGGGTCCAAAGATGGTTTCTTGAGGAGGGGGTGCACCAGCGCCTCCTTAAAGGCAGCCGGGAACACCCCCTCACTCAAGGACGAATTTATAATTGCCAGGACCCAGCCACATGTCACCTCTCTAGCTGATTTCACCAGCCAGGAGGGACATGGGTCAAGTTGACATGTGGTGGCATTTACAATCCCAAGGATCCTGTCTACTTCATCAGGCCCAACAGGATCAAACTGCTCCCAGATAACATGGTAAGTACGAGCCTCTGGCATCTCCCCAGATCTTGTCTCACGCTTGGAGTCCAACTTGGAATGAATCTGAGCGATTTTGTCCTGCAGATGCTCAGAAAACTCTTCCGATCGGCCCTGTAGATGGGTCTCCCCTTGTTCCCGAACCAAAAGCGATCTTGTAATCTTAAACAGGGCCGTCGGACGGCGTTCTGCGGACGCAATAAGAGCAGAGAAATATTCACGTCTCGCCGCTCTTATCGCCACAAGGTAGGCCTTAACAGCGGCTCTAGATTGTGTTCGGTCAGATTCCGTCTTCGTCTTTCTCCAGCGGCGCTCTAGACGTCTCTTAACCCTCTTCAAAGCCCTCAACTCCTCCGTAAACCACGAAGAGTGACGGGCCGAACAGGGCCGGAGAGGTCGCATAGGCGCGATCTTGTCCAGGGCTCCGGCTGCTGCCTTGTTCCAGGCTGCAGCCAGGACCTCCACTGGACCGTGAAGCAAGTCCTCGGGAATAACCCCCAGCTCCTTCTGAAACCTCACTGGGTCCATCAGTCGCCGGGGGCGGACCAGTCGAATAGGTCCCACCTCCCTGCGGAGTGGGGTAGCACAAGAGAGTCTCAGGGTCACCAGGGCGTGGTCTGACCATGACAATGGGGAAAGATGTAACATGATGTAAAATGTAAGATTTTAGAGGTTATATACACATGTTATTGCCTTCAACACATCCACAGCCCTCTGCACAGACAGCTTTAGTTACTTTCAGTTGTTCCAGCTTTAAAGTAGTGTTTTCCATCTTCTCATGACACAATTTTAGATGTAGACATGATCTTCCATACTTCATTGGTTGCTGATGTGCTCTGGGGGAGTAAGATCTGCCCAGGTCCTAATAACCATTTTAGGACAGAGGCCCTGTGGATCAGTGGTCACCAGGAACTGCACTATGTGAGAAGGAATAGCTATGCAGTTGAGGTGCTTCTAGAATCATCCTTGCACCCAGGGGAGTTCCATAACCTGGGAGCACCTATGTCCATCTGCAGTTGATATACCAACTCTGCCCCTTTCTAGAAAGGGACAATTTTGCTACAAGGGTTTATGCATCTAATGCTTTTGTTGTTGTTGTTCAATTGTGTGATTCTCGGAGACTGCCTGGACAAGTCCCTGCAGTTTTCTTGGCGAGGTTTTTCAGAAGTGCTTTGCCATTGCCTCCTTCCTAGGGCTGAGAGAAAGTGACTAGCTCAAGGTCACCCAGCTGGCTTTGTGCCTAATGTGGAACTGGAACTCACGGCCTCCCGGTTTCTAGCCTGATGCCTTAACCACTGCACCAAACCGGCTCTCATCTAATGCTTAGATTACTGTAATATGCTCTGTGCCCTTCAGCTTGGTCTAGAATTTGCAGCTACTGAGGAAAGTAGTGGGCAGGTGGGAGGGCTAAAGCTGCTAAGACAGGTACCAGTGATTCCCAAGCCAGACAAAACTGTTTTGGAAACACTGAGCAAATAGGCATTATAGGTTTTTTAAATGAGAAAAACTTTATGGGATGGGCAGACCCCTGGTTTTCTTTATCTCAATTGCAACTTCCATATGAAGAATGGGACTTTATTTTCTTGGATATTCAGTTATATAATTGGGCCTATATTAGAATTCATGTTTCTTTCTGAAATTCATGTGATGCTTTTCAACATGTAATGCATTGCAAGACAAATAAATCTGCATAAATTTGTTGAATATATTATGTCTAGCCTGGAATAGCCTACACTAATTTTCAGTCTTAACCTGGAGAGTCCAGGGGCTGAAATGGATGTTTTGGCCCTTCTGAAGGGTGGTAGAAATCTTCCCCATCCTTGATTTTTCCAAGCTTCCTTGAGGATTCAGGGAAAGAACCTGAATGTTGTCTGCAAATTCTCCAAGACTACCCTCATACGTGTACATTTTAAGTTGGGTCATCACTTTTTCACGCTGAGGCTTAGCAGCAGGTGAAGGCACCCAAATACCAAGATAAATCCCTGCTTTTTTTCTTTGAATGCTTATTTGTTTTTATGAAAAATTTTGTCTGCCTGTGTAGGTGGGCATCCAAGGGCTGTTTTGCTGCTATGTAGACTCCTCCAAGCAGAAAAATTACAGCAGAATAAATAAACTGGAAAGATTAAAGAGATTATAGGCTAGTGCATGCATCATAAATGGATAATATGCTTTCTTGATCTTGGAGATCAGCCCATCTCCCCATGAAAAATTACCAATTCTCTTTAGTGACTTGGCAGGACAAAAATGGGATGCAGACATCACCAAACTTAGTTGGGTTGGAACAGATCTAGCAGATCACAGTTACTTCATTCAAGATCATATTACTGCTGCTGAAAATGGAAACTGAAATGACTTGCTTTTCCATTTTTGTTGAAAGCAAAATTCCTGGCAAAACTTTTTCAACAATTGCTCCCAATTCCTGAGTTATTTCACATTCACATTTAAAGTTAGGGGTAAAAATGTCCATAAGTTATTACATGCATGTTTTTGTTTTCCTAGGGTTGTTCACTAATCAGAAAAACAAAACAATACACAGTGAAGCAATTGCTTTCTATTTAACAAAAGCTAGTGGCCACAGGAGACTCCACCTTAGAGGAAGAGTTGGTTTGTTTTGTTTTACATTAGATTCTGATTCAAACACAATTAAAATTATTTGTCTTTGTTCACACTTTCACCCTAGATCTTCCCCAAAATGCTGTCCACTGTCCTCTAGCCATTTCTGATGCACCCTGTTTTTGTCCTCATCCAGTACCACCAGTGTTATTTTTTTTATTGTCCTGATCTGCTTTAGACCAGGGGTCGGCAAACTTTTTTATGCCGGGAGCCATTTTGACATGCTCGAGGACATTTTGAAATGCTTGAGAGCCAGGGGGCGGGGTTTGTGGGCGGGAGCCAATCGCGTGGAAGGGGGCGGGTTTGGGCTGTGAAGCTGGATGAGCCGCCGGACCTGGAGCGCTTCCGCGCGCAGCTGAGCGAGGCCCGGCGCGGCAGGGAGGTGGCCGCAGGGCTTGGGTTAGCGGGGGGAGAGGACGCCGAACGGTGGGGTGGGGGGATTGATGGGGAGGGAGGGTGCACCCGGAGGGCCTCCCGCGGCCGCTTTTCCAGGAGCGCCTCCAAGGCGGGTTGCAGAGCGCGCGCTGCGCCCACGGGAACGCCTGGTCCTTCCGCTCCCTCCAGCTCTGCCACCAGCCCCAGCAGCGCCGCCCGCCCCGTCCTGCCGCCCGGCCACCTCCGCCGGCTCCGTCCCCCCGCCGCCACCGCCCCGGCCAGGCCCCCTGCGCCGCCCTGCCGCTCGAGAGCCAGGGGGAGGGGTTTGTGGGCGGGGGCCAATCGCGTGGAAGGGGCGGGGGTGAGTTCAGCTGCAGAAGAGCCACACTCAAGGGGCCAAAGAGCCGCATCTGGCTCGAGAGCCGCCATTTCCGACCCTTGCTTTAGACTAATCATTTAGACTAATTGGCAGTGCTGTATAATGCTGTCTATCTCTGCTTGAAAAATCTCACAGGATTCAGTGGATTTATTCCTTAAAGTTAAAGCATCTGCAGGAAAATTACAATTAAAGTCATACAGTCCTTTACAGCATATTGTCTGTTTTCACCTAATATGCTTAATTGAATCACTGAATTAACTAGGACTACTATAACAGTCCAGATGACCCTGAAATGGCAGCAAGGAGTTAGTTTTCTGTGTTGCTACCATCTAGTGGTCATCCACATTTTTGCACCCAAATATTATGGAAGCCCTAGATTATCTTCTGAATTTGCACAATACACTGAACCATAAATGAATAGGCTTCACCCAACAAAAACTGAAGTTAACATGTGCAAATGTAGCACCCAATTTTTATAACTGAGCTGCTTAAATATTAGGGCTATGCATATGTGAGAGATACTTCTCATTTTTGTGTTGAAAATACAAATGGTTTGGATGGGTTCCTCAGAGTTGGCTCATCTGACTGTATCAACTTGCCTTGTGCTGAGCCAATTCATTCATAAAGTAAAAGTATGACCTACACTGGTGATACCAAAGATTGGTGTTAGGGTTCTCTGCTTGCAAATCTTGTGCTTTTGTAACTTTGAATATACACTGCTTTCCTTGTTAAACTGTGCTACCTGGAACGGAAAGCTTTAGCAGAGGATGTTAGGCTTACGTGATGCTCTGCTGTTTTAAAATTGGCATGGATGCTTCTTTGTCCTTTCTTATTGCAAATATTACCTAACCTACAGACTGGATACGTGGCATCTCCTTTCTAGATATGAGATTTTCCCTTTGTGATACTCCTACAAAGGCATTTATTTAACATTTACAAGAACTCATTAGACAGAACTCATCTGTTGGTCTTGCATAAAATACCATCAATTAACTGATGATATGCGGCTGTACCACTAGGTCAGGGGTTGGCAAATTTTTTTATGCCAGGAGCCATTTTGACATTTATAATATTCATAATATCACTCAAGAGCCAGGGGGCGGGGTTTGAGGGTGGGAGCCAATTATGTGGAAGGGGGCGGGGTTTATGAGCGGGATCCAATCGCATGAAAGGGGGCGGGGTTTGCAGGCAGGATCCAATCGCGTGGAAGGGGCGGGGTTTGGAGGCAGGAGCCAATGGCGTGCACTGGGGGGCTGCCACGCCTGCCGCCATGCCTGGTTTACTCAATCAGCCCGGCTGGCTGAATTTGCTGAACGCCCAGAATGGGGGCTCGGACTCCGGAGGGCTCAGTAAGAGCCACGCTGCCGGGGGGCTCCCGGAGGGAGGGGGCGCAGCCAGCATGAAATCCCTGGCGTTTCTCTTCCACAGGGCTAAAATGTATTCGCCCCCTCAAAAAACCCACTTGCCTTGAGCAAAGGTTTATCATCCCCCCCTCTCCTTTCAGAAGAGGGGCCGACCAAGGGCAAGATGGATGGATGGTATTCTGGAGGTGACGGACTCAACCATTGGGGAGCTGGGGATGGTGACGGCCGACAGAAAGCTCTGGCGTGGACTGGTCCATGAAGTCACGAAGAGTCGGAAACGACTGAACGAATAAACAACAAACTCTCCTTTCAACAGCAAAAAAGGGGTGTGTGCAGCAGTATTTTGGAGCAGGCACTGAGGACAAGGACAATAACAAAACCGACCCATTGCGTGAAGGGGTGGGAGAGCAGGCAGGCAGCCTCTGTGCAGAAAGAGGAGAAGAGACTCAAAGGAGGGGATTCTACAGCCAAGGAACGCGTGGGTACACAAACACGCCCAAGAGCTCCAAGCAGCGTGGCGCGATGCACTGATAATTCAACAGCGCCCAGCTGCCCCTTCGCTCAATCTCCCCCCTGCAAAAAGAAAGAAGGGAAAGGAAAAGCATCTGAGAACACTCGGCTGCCTCTCCTCCCCCACCCCTTTGCTGGTGGGGGAGGAGAGGCAGACGAGCATTCTCAGATGCTTTTCCTTCTTTCTTTTTGCAGGGGGGAGATTGAGCGAAGGGGCAGCTGGGCGCCTAAAAGGAAACGAAAATGCTCTTTTCCCACTCTCAAAAATCTGCCTCCCCATCCTGCGGGAAGCAGTTTAACTGGGCGGGACGAGGGGGAGGGGCCGCCTGGGCTGGGTCAGGGCCAAAGGGACGCCGCGCAAGCCTTCAGCTCAGGGGCAGGAAGGTTGCCGCTCTCCAAACCCCTGGCCTCTTTCCTCTCCAGTCCCCGCCAGGATGGTGAGAGCTGTAGCCCAGCCTCTTTGAAGGCACCCGGTTGCCCGGCCCTGCCGCCCTTAGCGGAGACCTCAGGTCATCGAGCCGCCTTTACTGGGAATTCCACCCGGCTGAAAAACCGTGGCAATTTCCTCTGGCGGGAGAAGAGGGCTTGGAAAAGCGGCCGCGACTGGTTTTCTTGGGGGAAAAGGCAACCGAGAGAGCCGGAGCTGCTGCCGGAGCTCCGATTCTTGGAGCTCCATGGGACATCTCCCTGTGGAACTGTATGCCCCCCCGACACAGACACACCCGGCGCCGAAAGATGGGGGCCTGGCGCCGGAATGCCCCCTCCAAGAGGCGGGCGGGACTCCCTCTTTCTAGGGCAGCTGCTCCCGAGACTTGCGACCGGAAGGCGGTCGGGGGAAACCGTTTGGGGAAGAGGGAGCAGCAATTCTTTCTCCTTGCGTGGGATCCGGTGCCTGACCCCCACGGGTACTGCCTTCCTTCCGCAACCCTGGTGGGCTCCCGATGCCGCGTGGGATGATGCCCATTCACTCCGCTATTTCTCCCAGCCAAGTGGGGAGGGTAGAATCGGCCGGCCGGCGCGTGGGGGGAGGAATGGAAGAGCCACAGTCAAGGGGCCAAAGAGCCGCATCTGGCTCGCGAGCCGCCATTTCCGACCCTTGCACTAGGTGATGCTGGAGATTCTGTCGTCCTGTCCCAGTGTCTGGAGCTTGTTAGAGTCCAGATGGGATGGAAAAAAAAGGCTAAAATTGAACCCAAGTAAGACAGAGGGGCACGATGGCTCAGTGGTTAAGACGCCAGACTTGTCGATCGGAAGGTTGGTGGTTCGAGACCCGAGTGCCGCGTGACGGAGTGAGCTCCCGCACTCGCCCCAGCTCTTGCCAACCTAGCAATTCGAAAGCATGCAAATGCAAGTAGATAAATAGGTACCACTTCCATGGGATGGTAACAGTGTTCCGCGTGCGTCATGCTGGCCACATGACTGCGGAAGCGTCTTCAGACAACACTGGCTCTTCCGCTAACAAACAGAGATGAGCACCGGCCCCTAGAGTCGGACACGACTGTGCAGGGGAAAAACTTTTAAAACAGAGCTGCATCATGGCTCTCAGTATGCCCCACTTGGCCCCTCCAGTCTGCCCCTCTAGACAGGGAAGCACTACTCCTGAAGGAGCAGAACACAGCTTGAGAGTCCTCCTAAAGTACTGGTTAGGCAGGTAGAGGCCATGGGCAGTGGGCCTTTGCCCAACCCTGGCTGGTAGATCAGCTGCAGCTCTACCTGGAGTGGAAGAACCTAGTCCCAGTAACTCATTCCTTCATCACCACTGCCTCGACTACTGCAGTGCATTTTATATGGGGTCACGTCTGAAGACTTATCCTGAAGCTGCAATTGATTCAAAATGTAGTGGCCCTGTTGTTAATTGACATATGTCACCAGGAGCACATTACACCTGTATTACAGGCCCTGCTGTGTTGCAAACTCTGCATTATCTTTTGACTTCGTAAGTCACAGTAGTGAGGTGGGTGACTATATAAATTTAACAAACAAACAAACAGGCTTCCAGTGGCAATTTAAAGTGCTAGTTTTGACCTATAAAGCCATATTTGGCTTGGTTCCTAGATATCTTCAGGACCACCTTCTCCAACTGGAATCAACCTAGCTGATTCAATTGTTCCAGGAGTGTCAGTCGTATAAGGTAGATCAGACTAAAAAACCAATGCTAGGACTATTTTTATTGCAAAAGCCATAGTAACAGAATCTTGCAAGTCTGAATGTGCTTCCCACCCCGCTTTATCATTGTGTGAACTAGGGAGGGGCCTGAGTCATTTACTCAAACTGGTTTCTCGGAATGGGCTTAAGCCACGCTTGCCTGATAGCTGCCTTGGTAGCAGCTCCTGCTCCTGTCCTTCAAAGCCATGCCCTATGCCCTCTATGTTGACAAGCTGTTGGTAAAGCCCCACTCCTATGAGGTGAAGAGGGCTGCAGCATGGAAGTGCTGTTTGCCAGCCTTTGCTCCTTGGAGTAGCCTCCCAGTTGTGATCTGGTTGGCCTCCTTCATGTGCTCATTTTAGAAACCGCTGAAAACAAACTCTCCCAAAGAGATTTTTAGGTGTAAGAAGCTGCTTATTTTGTTTTGATTTGGGTGGCATGTTGTTACTATTTATAGGCACCTTCTTTATGTTACCATGGACATTTCATGTTATGTAATTGTTGTGCACTGCTGTGTGTCCTGGCAGATTATAGCAGGCTAAAAATAAAATAAAATAAAATAATAAAATAAAATAAAATAAAATAAAATAAAATAAAATAAAATAAAATAAAATAAAATAAAATAAAATAAAATAAAATAATAAAATAAAATAAAATAAAATAAAATAAAATATAAAAATAAAAAAATAAAATAAAAAAATAAAATAAAATAAAATAAAATAAAATAAAAAAATAAAATAATAAAATAAAATAAAATAAAATAAAATAAAATAAAATAAAATAAAATAAAATAATAAAATAAAATAAAATAAAATAAAATAAAATAAAATAAAATAAAATAAAATAAAATGTATTTATTTTAGCTCAAATTCCTGGCAGTTTACCAAAAAAAGAGGAGGATACCAGACATATCCCTGGGAGCAAGGCGTTCATAGGGACCCGAGAAGGGCCTGTAGGAACTGGACCTAACAATCCCCTTTATGCATGCACACATGGACTAAGCAGATGGAGAAGATAGTTCCTAAGGGCTTTATTGGTCAAATCAGCACTTTGAACTGGATTTGAAAGCCAGCTGGCAATCGAGGGTGGGCAGAGAATCGATACAACACAGTGGCTCTTGCCCATTAACAGCTTGGGTGCTACCAATTGTTGTGTCTGAATCATTTCAAAGGTACATTGTGTTAAAGTAATGTAATGAAGTAATGATAGCCAGGACATCCTGGTCCAGATAGGGCCACAACCGATACCCCAATTTCAGCTGAGTGAAGGCTGCCCTGACCATGGTTTCAAGCCTCAGGTCCAGGAGGATCCCAAGTTGCAGGCCAACTCTTTGGCAGCTCCATTAAGATTGGAAAAAATCTTCCAATTCTTCCATTGGAAAAATCATAGAACCAAAATGTTTCTCAGCAAATAATCTGTCTCACTGGGCTCATGGATTTTTAAAAAGACTTTTTCATAGTTCCATAGAGATATTTAAGTCAAACTATGTACCAAAAGATAAAGCTGAAAGGAAAGTTAATCACCACTGATTAACACATATGATAGTCATAATTTAGATTAAAAAGTCCAAGTGGTTGGCCCCTCACATTTTTTCTTAATATATTATCAATCTGATTGAAATAATTTAAAGATGGGCTTCTGGTGGAGAATAATGGCGATTTGAGCAGCTCCTGTGGAATGGGAGTCGATGCCACAGTAGATTTGAGGTTTGGGCTGGACCCTTGTAGCCTGAAGAACTCTCCGGAGTTAAGGAGGATGCTGGATATTGACCCGTCTGTCCCTCAGACAGCTGTTCCTTGCAAGAAGTTCACAAAACAAAGGCTTTTACGGTCGGCTGGTGAGTCAAGCAGCTAGGAGGTGGGGTTTACAGCAAGTTCGAAGCTGTGGTGAAGCCTGCAATAAATGAACACTAGAACAGACCCCCCCATTTCTAAATCACTTATAACTTTGTTATAGCTTTCTTTGGTTACATATAAATTTTTCCTCATGGAAATTTTCAGTATTTTTGGGACTATTACACAAATAAGATGACATGGGTATTGGAATTTGCTTTTCTAGCAAAAAGACAGAGGCTTGGATCACTGGCTATATGTCGATGAAGGTTCTCAGTCATCCAGGTGGAATTGTCTGTAGCTTGAATCATGTCAACTGGATTTCTATTTTCTCAGTGGAAACGTTTCGCTCCTTATCCAAGGAGCTTCTTGGATAAGGAGCGAAACGTTTCCACTGAGAAAATAGAAATCCAGTTGACATGATTCAAGCTACAGATTGGATCACTGGCTGTTTTTTAAGAAACAAGAAAACTGCTTTTAATGGATGATTAAAAAGTTTACCTTTCAACGAATCTGCGTTTATGGTGCCAGAGCTTGGAATTTTTTATTGTGGACTCTTGTGAGAATGTTTTTTCCCCACTTATATTAATATTATTTCCCCAATTATAAACAAAGGTAATTGGAGAAGTTTCCTTTTGCCTCTTTTTTTTCTCTTTTACTATTTCCAGTGAGGCTATTAGCTGCAATTCATACTTTTGGACACTAGAGTGTGCTATTGACTATGACTACAAGGAGATTACAGCATCGTCGATCTGGAGAGTTGGATGTTTTCAGTACGTTTGAAGAATTTACAGTAAAAATAATACATTCTATAGATGCTAAATTAGAAACTTTGGGGGAAATGGATAATAAATTGGATAAGATTATTGGCAATATCAAACAAATGAATGACAAGGTGGATCTTTTGGAAAATAGAATGGAGACTAGAGAGGTAGATTTGGAAAGAGGGTTAGATAATTTTCCATTACTTGAGCTCAGAGAAAAAGAATTCTGCTTAAGGCTAAAAATATTCCAGAATATTTTTCTGAAGATATAAGGAAAGTTATCAAAATTATTAACCTGGGAGGAAGAGAAGGTGGAGGAAGAACTGGATAAGGTGCATTGCATAAATCCATGTTATGCAAGGATGAGAAAGACTCCAAGAGTTGTTCTGGTCCACTTTCTGAGGAAAAGAACAAAGGAACAAGTCCTGCAAAGCCATTTCCACTCAAGGTTAAAAATTGACAATACTGATATAATTGTCTTAAAAGAAATCCCTATCAGGATCTTACGAAAAAGAAACATTCCTTTTTAACAGACGTTTTGAAGCAGAAAAAGATTCCATTTCGTTGGGACAAGCTGGAAGGTGTAATTTTACTTTTCATCAACAAAGATGTAGGTTAAATTCTGTTCAAAAGGCTAAAGGTTTCATCACAAAATATGGGGCAGACTTGGACCAGGAGTTGTTAGAGATGGAGGAGAAGGGCGTACAAGGACAGCAACAACCCGAAGATACTGAAAAACAGGTTGTGGAGTTGGGAGCCACAGCCAAAGAGTTTGAGATTATTTGCCTAATTATGGATCATAAATATACAACATGGAATATAAATGGAACCAATGCTCCTCAAAAAAGAAAAGATTTTTCATTACTTGAGAAAATTGAATCAGTATGTGATTTGTTTGCAAGAAACACATATAAGAAAAAAAGATGTAAAATATCTGATATACAAGACTTTG
The DNA here is from genome assembly GCA_023362775.1 of Charina bottae. NCBI lineage: Eukaryota > Metazoa > Chordata > Lepidosauria > Squamata > Charinaidae > Charina > Charina bottae. Next base: position 210,150 of record JALMGJ010000093.1, read on the forward strand.
GGTAAAGAATTTATATCAGCAGGTTTGAAAAAACTAATGGAGTTGTTTTGTATATTAAACTACAGCTGAAACCACGGCTTTTATTGTCTGATGATCATGGTAGATACTGTATGTTGCAGTAGAAGTAGAGATGCAAGGGATTAAATCTATAATTGTTGGACTATATGTGTCAGGATGCCATCCTGCCATTCTGCTTTAGATAGATGGGATTTGTAGTAACTAGTTAGTGCGTAGCCTGTAGTAATTAGCTAGAGTGCCTGCCAGACAGTAGAGCAACCGTTAGAGATAGGGAGGGCATGCCGGCGTTAAGGGAGGGGAGAGAGGAACCAGGCTCCAAGGCCATCCATCTGGAAACATCAAAGGCTGGCAGTGAAGTTACGGGAAGTGAGTCAGGAGGGGAGGGGTGGATGAGGGGTGCTTGAGAGTCTGGCAGGCTTTAAAATATGTTTGCACGTGAAAATGCTTAGTCTGCTCTTTGCATCAGTTCTATTCACTTGTATCAATAAAAGAACTTTTTCATATCCTATCATGGCTTGTGCTAAAAGTTTCTAAGTTAATATCAAAGGAATGAGTCATCACAATATGTGCCAAATGATGACAAAGGGAATTTTTTTAAACATCTTATGGAACAATTGTCACTGTTTTCATATGAGAATTGGTCCTTGTTGGGATATTGGAATGGAGTAATTGTTCCACAAGTTGACAGAACTTCTGGTAAGGGAACTAAGCTGAACCAAGGAAAACTACCAAAATCCTTTTTTGACTTGATGGACAATTTGGCACTAATAGATTCTTGGAGACCAAAGAATGGAAACTCTAGAGAATATACTTTTTTTTCAAAAATACATCAGTCATGATATGGATTTCAAAGGTCATTGCCAAACATATAAGATTGCTGAGCTGGATATTCTACCTTAGACTTTCTCTGATCATAATCTAGTTACTTTAATAATCAAGAGAAAACCTACAACTTTTAGATGGAGATTAAATGAAGCAATATTACAAAAAGAACTGATTGTGGAGGACTGTAAAAAGAAAAATGATTTTTTTGATAATAATTTGGATAAAGGTACTGAATTAAAAACTGTTTTGGATACTAATAAAGCTGTAATGAGAGGTTATTTTACCCAATATAATCGTGATTTAAAAACTTAAAAGAACTTAAAAGAAAAAGGATGATTTACAGAAAGCACTAACACATTCTGCTATTTTATATAAAATTAGACTCTTACAGCAACAACTATCCATGTTAATGGTTATTTATTATTTCATATGGCATTTTTCTTGCTGGGTCTCTACCTTGTGAGGTCCAGCAGCCGGATGTATAGACTATTTAGCCGTGAGAAGTCACGTTGCCCGGGGTGCACCACGAGGAGGCTAGTCTACATTGCACCCACTGTTTCCTTCCCGCCGGGGTGGTACCTATTTATCTACTCACATGTTAACTGTGAGAGAAATAGAGACTAAATTAAAATATGTGAAGCAGAAGAATTTTGAGTTTTCACACAAACCAAGGAAATGGTTGGGATACAAATTGAGAAAGGAGGAGAAGAAAATGATATTAAAGATGCAAGAAGGCAATACTGTATTAACAGATAATGCCAGTATTCAGAAATCCTTCCATGACTTTTACCTAAATCTTTACAAAAGACACAATGTTTCTCTAGAAAAGATTGATGAATATTTGAAGAAACAGAATTTACCAAAACTTTCACAATGTCAGAAACAAATTATAAATGGTCCTACAACAACTTTTGAAATATCAGAAGCAATTAAAAAGATCAAAATAGGGAAAGCACCAGGGCCTGATGGATTACCAAGTTCATATTATGTTTTGAAGACCAACTTCTGCAACCACGTAAAAACGTGATGAGTTCTATTTTGCAGGGATCTGCTATGCCAGAATCTTGGAAAGAGGCTAATATTGCATTATTACCTAAGGAAGGACAAGATTTATCTTCAACTAAAAATTACAGACCGATGTCACTGTTGAATAATGACAATAAAATATTTACATCAATATTGGCTGATAGATTGAAGAAGATTTTACAGGATTTTATTCATGATGATCAATGTGGGTTTCTACCTAAAAGACAACTAAGAGAAAATGTGAGAACGGTACAATATACAATATATATTATATATCGGCGGGTTACAATAAGGATGAAACCGTTCCCAGATAACAGGGTAAGTACATACCTCTGGCATCTCCCCAGAATGTGCTTCACGCTTAGAGTTAAACTTGGAATGAATCTGAGCAATTTTGTCCTGCAGATGCTCAGCAAACTCTTCCGACTGGCCCTGTAACTGGGTCACCGAATCTTCACGACCCAAAAGAGATCTAGTAATCTTAAACAGGGCCATTGGGTGGCGTTCTGTGGATGCAATAAGAGTGGAGAAATATTCACGTTTCGCCGCTCTTACCACCACAAGGTAGGCCCTAATAGCGGTTCTAGATTGTTTCTGGTCAGATTCAGTCTCCAGCGGCGCTCTAGACGTCTCTTAACCCTCTTTAAAACCCTCAACTCCTCCGTGAACCATGGGGAGTGACGGGTCGAATGAGGCAAGAGAGGTCGCATAAGCGCAATCCTATCCAGGGCCCCGGCCGCCTCTTTATTCCAGGCTGTGGCCAGGACCTCCGCTGGACCGTGCATCAGATCTTCAGGTATAACCCCCAGCTCCCTCTGAAACCTCATTGGGTCCATCAATTGCCGGGGGCGGACCAATCAAATGGGTCCCGCCTCCCTGTGGAGTGGGGCAGCACAAGAGAGCCTCAGGGTCACCAGGGCGTGGTCTGACCATGACAATGGGGATAGATGTAACTCTCCCCTCAGATCACATTGCCACTGCTCTGACAAGAAAACTAAGTCTGGGGTGAGCCCACTGTCCCGAGTTGGGTCCTGAATAACCTGAGAGACCCATGGTTGCCATGGTAGCCATGAACTCCCGAGCTGCCTCCGAGGTCTGTCCCAGGGATGGCAGATTGAAATCCCCCAAAACCATGAGTCTGGGGAACTCCACTGCCAACCCCGAGACGGCCTCGAGCAGCTCAGGCAGGGAGGTTGCTATGCAGCAGGGAGGCTGGTACAGTAGCAACACTCCCAACTGTACTTGGGAATCCAACTTGAAAAACAGGGTCTCACAACCGGCTACTTGTGGAGCAGCGCCCCTGGAGGCCACAAGAGACTCTCGGATGACAACTGCCACCCCTCCTCCCCTGCCCTGTTATCTCGGCTGATGCCACACTCGAAACCCGGCTGGGCACATTTCAGAAAGGGCAACCGCTCCTTCTGGGCCCAGCCAGGTCTCAGTGATACATGCTAGGTCTGCCCCCTCCTCCGCGAGCAAGTCACAAATGAGGGGAGCTTTGTTATTCACAGACCTGGCATTTAGGAGCAACAGCCGGACATCAGGGCCCTTGAAGATCTGCTTACCAGGGTCTGGGTTTGAACTTGGAGGGCTTGTAATCGAATTGGCCGAATAATGGAATTGGCTGAGATGGCGAAACGGACTACTTTGATTAAAGAAAAGACTGTCCAGCTATGTTTCTACTTGGAAACCACTTTTGGACATTTTGCTTCAAACTGAAAGAAATGAAACTTTAATTTGGGATTTGATGATTAGAATTTTTTTAAATTATAAAAATATTGTGTACTATTGTTAATTTTAGAGTAAGAGGTTAATGTATCTTATATTTGTATCTGTACCAAAGAAAGTTGGAAGCTATTATTTTTCTTTTCTTTCCTTTTTCTTTTCTGTACTCTTAATTTTGCTTTCTTTCTGATCTTTTCTTCTCAATTCCTTTTTTCTGTTTTTTTATATTTTATCTCTTGTTGAAATTTTTATGAAAAAAAAAGAAATAACAAGATGGAATCGCCTGTGCTTCACTATAGATCCCAGAAGCTCAAATCTGGCTAAGGCTATTCTCTGGCCATGTGTCAGGCCCCTTGTTAAGTATTTTTCTAATTGGAAAGTCTTTTTATTCTGGGCCAACTATTTTAAGGATTTGACGTTAGCAAGGGTCTCTATGTCAACTTTTTAAAATTAATTTTTATTGCTTTTTTAGATAATAACATAAAAAGAAAAAAAGAAAAAACAATACACAAAGATACATACATTATCAAAAATATATATATAACAGATGCTTAAAAAGTGAGAAAAGTATAACATAAAAAGAAAAAAAGAAAAATAATATATCATTACAACAATAAGCTGTTACAATTCTATATATATATTTATCTAATGCAAATATATATCTACATTTATTTCTAATACAATTACATAACCATCATGCTTTCCCTAAACTACTGTATTTTGTATAAAAGAGCCCATATTTCATTATATTTATCCATACAAAGTCTACGCCTATAGACAATCCTCTCATAGGTGACAAGTGTAACCAGGTCTTCACTCCATTGAGTAAATGGGGCCATACGTTTATCTTTCCAATGTTGCAATATCAGTCTTTTAGCTTTAATAGTATACTAATAGTAAGGGCATGGAGAATCCATTTACGTTGTCCAGTTGTCAAATTCCATGTACTAGGTATGTAATTCAGGAGAATATTGTCCTCTGAAAATTTTAGCTTTTGTCACACAGTCACATTTATATGATCCACTTCTTTCTCCCAAAATTTAATAAGTATTGGACATTGTAAGAACATATGTTTTAAAGAGGCATTGTCCTTATTACATCTCCAACACAATGCTGTTTTAGACAGTCCTTTTCTATACAAACGTAATGAAATCCAATATATTCTAAATATTTTGTTTTTGTATAAGTCGTAATAAGTCCACTGACACTCTTGCTATAAAAGTTAAGATACTCTCCCATTGTCTGGGCAATATAGAAACATCTAATTCTTTATTCCAGTCGTCTCTTAACATCTGCATGTCAAATTGATTTATTGATACTAAATATCTATAAAAACTAATAGTAGGTTTTTTAGTTTTAAAATATTTAACAATTTGTTCTACTATCTCAGGTGTCTCAGATGCTGAAAATGCTGCTGGTCCAAACAATGTTGTTAACAAATGTAACTGTAAATATTGCTTTTGGGATACATCTGGTAGTTGATATTTGTTAACACAGCATATGTTAAAAACTCATCTTCATCATCTATTAATTGGTCCAAAGTCAATATCCCCGCATCCATCCAATTCTTCCATATCACCAATTCCCCCCCAATTTCTAAAGTTGGGTTTCCCCATAAAGTCAATTTAGCATTGGAAAAAGAATCAAATCTTTTTTTATTAGACAATACATTCCATAGCTTTCTGACATAATTATTTCCAGAGATACTAATGTATTTAGATCCTAATACTGTCCATCCAACCAAAGGTGCTATAAAAAGGTAAAGGTTCCCCCCGCACATTTGTGCAGTCGTGTCCGACTCTAGGGGCCGGTGCTCATCTCTGTTAGCCGAAGAGCCAGCATTGTCCGAAGATGCTTCCACGGTCATGTGGCCGCATGACACGTGCGGAACGCTGTTACCTACCCACCGAAGTGGTACCTATTCATCTACTTGCATTTGCATGCTTTCGAATTGCTAGGTTGGCAAGAGCTGGAGCTAGTGCGGGAGCTCACTCCGTCACGCGGGACTAGGGATTCGAACCTCCGAACTTGCGATCTTCCGATCGACAAGCCTGGTGTCTTACCAGCTGAGCCACCACGCCCCCTAAAAAGGTGATATATATATATTCATTCCAATGTTGCCCAAATCGGGAAATTAGCACCAGTTGTTGGCTTCCAGTATTTAATACTTGACAATAGATAAGCTTGATGATATAGCTCCAGATTCAGAAAACCGAATCCCCCTTCATTAATCGGTAAATGCATTTTCTGTAAAGATATTCTTGGAATCATAGAACCTCATACAAATTTTCTAAAAAAAAAAAAAATATTTTCTGAAAATATTTTCCAGATATCTGAACAGGAATTCCTCTCTGAGTATAAATTAATCTGGGAATAATGTTCATTTTGAGAGCATTCACCTTTCCCTAAAGGGTGAGGTTCAATGACTCCCATCTATCCATATCTGAAGAAACCTCTTTATATATTTTATTTATAGTATATTAGATGTTACTAACTGAGTTATATCCTTTGGTATGCACATACCTAAATATTCAATGAATTCAGTACAAATATGGAATTGATATTCCTTAAGTGGATGGGGTTTCTCAGTCAACTTGAGCACTAATATTGAGGTCTCTGTGTTTGAAGGTGCCCTTGTCTTGATGGCTGACTGAGATTAGATGTGAGGTGCCCCTCGTGAAGTGCGCAACGTTTCTCAAAAAAAGACTTCAGCTCTTTTAATCAGCAGTAAACATTTTATTTCAACACCAGGGTAAGCACTAGTCAAAGGCAAGAATGGCGGCCAGAGTCCTGGGTTGGCTTTTTATACTCTCCCGCCTGAGTACCCAAACCCCTCCCCGTTGCAGGCTTCACTCCGGTCCGCCGGTCTGGTGTCATTGTTCTTGAACGTTGACGCGTTCATCAGCAGAGGGGCGTGACGGGTGTTTGTCGCACTTGTGAATGGCGGGACCCTGGGGCCATGCCAGGGTTCTGACATGCCGCCGTCCCAAGGTCTTCCACCCCCCTTTTCTGCGTCCCGCACTTGTGGGTCCTCATCCTGTTCGTGGTCTTGGTGTCTAGAATATATAAAACACAGTTAGCATAGGGGTCAACGGGGTTTGTCGGGGAACATGTGATGGAATTTCCTGATTAGGGCTGGTGCCTGCATATGTTCTGCCACCACCCATTCCTTGAAACCCTCTGGAAGGTGCTGCCATTTGACCAAGTATTGCAGCCGCCCTCTGTGATGTCGCGAGTCGCAGATGTGCTCGATTTCAAAATGCGGCTCCCCATTAACTAATGTTGGTGTTGGTTCCCATCGACATCTTGACCGCCTCCGTGTAGTGCCCCACCTTTCTGTTCCATCCAGAAGGCAAAATGTAATGGGCGATTTTAACTTGAATAGCTTAAGTCCCATCTCTTTTGCTATTGATGGGTGCATCAAGCATCTGGTGCACCCCGAGTCCAGCATTGCTGCCCCCATGAACTGCTCCCTCCCATCTAAGGTTGCAAGTACTACCTTAACCTGCATCGTGGGGCAGTCTTCCATTGTCATGGTATCACAGCGCCCCTTACTGAAGGCCTGTCCCGTGGCGCATTTCAGGGCAGGCCGCCGTCGTTTCCCGCCGGCACGAACTCCTCATCTGTGGTGTCGTCCGTGAGAGATTCTGGTTCTAGGTATTGGTGTTGTTCCGTCGCAGCTTTAGCCGTGGTTTGCTTGGAGGGTGGGGGGTTTGTGTTGCTTATCTCTGATGGCTGTTTGCATTCATTAATTCTGTGCCCCTCTCTCCCGCATTTGAAGCAGAGCTTGTTTTTTGCCCCATGCTCTTTTTCCTCCACCCATTGCTTCCTCTCGTAGTTTCTTTTTTGTTGGTATCGACTGGTTTGTACTGCTCTCCCTGCATATTGTAGTTGGCGGTATGAGTGTATTCGCATTTTGGTGCTTTCGACCTTCCCTGCCAACTGGACCCATTCGTCAAGCGTTTCTGGGTCCCCTCTCCCTGCTGCCATGTCCAGTCTTAGTTCCATTTGAAAATATTCGACCTTAAATGATTTTGGCCAGTTCGGGAGGTGATTTACGAGTTTCTTGAATTCCAGTGCATACTCCGCAACAGTTCGGTGTCCTTGTCTAAGTCTCTGTATTTCAGCCTTAGCTGACATTCCCGACAACGTGTCCTCAAATCTCCTGCGCACGGCTTTCATAAACAGGTTAAAATTATTTAGTTCTTTTGCCCTGGTGTCGTTTAGCATCGCCAACCATTTCGCTGCTTCACCTATCAAGAAATTTGACACATACCGAACCCTGGTCTCTTCGTTAAGAAATAGTCTTTCTGACTCTTCCATGAACCCTCTCACATGGTTCAGGAAACATGCTAACTTATCCGGGTCCCCGTCAAATTTGGTTTTCAGTTTAGTGATGATGGCCGGATAGTGCATTGGGTAGTGAGTGCGGCTGCTCACGTAAGTTGACTGCGCTGCCGGTTCATCTGAGTCCTCCCCGTAGTCTCTTCCTCCTCGCTTTCCTTTGTGTTCTCGGGCTCGGAAGTTTCTGCGGGTTGACTGTCGTTTAACGTATATCTGCATTTTTCTTGGTGTTGGGGAATTTTCAATAGTGTCTCTAAGGCTGCCTGGATTGCCATTAGCTTGATATCCATGTTCTCCAGCCCCATCTCCATTCTGGCTGCCCTTTCCTCGAGCGCCATGACTCTGGGCCTGGGAGATTCGTGATTTCGCTGCTGGTCTCCCTTTTGCTGGGGCCATGCCTCTTCCCACCCCCATTGACCACTCAGCTGCAGGGTGGTTTGCCTGTGTGGTGGGGGTGTGAGGGGCTTTGTCTCCATGCCCCACCCTGTCTTTCTTTGGCTTACGCCGCTCTTCTGCCACCAGCATTGTTGCTTCTGTCACGTCGGTTGGGTGCGTAGTTATTTCCTCTTCGCTGTGGTTTAACCCGGTCTGCTCCATCGCTTTCACCCACTTTGTTGGTGCACCGCTGCCTGCTCACTGCTGGGGATCGCCGCTCCTTGCTGCCACGCTGCCGCCGCCTCTCAGCTGCTGGGGAAGCCGGTCTCTGCAGCTTCTCCCGTCTGCTGTTTTGTTTTGCCACGGAGCTGCTAGGGGGCACTGGTTCCTTCGGGTTTTTTTTTTCTGGGAGGAACCGGTCTACTTGCAGGCTGCTGCTCTACACCTCCTCGCTGCTAGGGGGCGCTGGTTTGCTGCTTGGGATCGCCGGCCTCCACGTGGCTCCGTCGGTCTCTGCCGTCGCCGCAAATCGCTGGGCCGAACTGCTGGGGAGCGCTGGTCTTCCAAGTGGCTGCTGCCATCTCCCGCCAAGCCCTGCTGTCGCCGTAAGTTGCCGGGACGAGCTGCTGGGGAGCGCTGGTCCCTGCGTGGCCGCTGCCGTCTCCTGCCAAGCCCTGCTGACGCCGCAATTCACTGGGACAAGCTGCTGGGGAGTGCTGGTCTCCACGTGGCCGCTGCTGTCTCCTGCCAGGCCCTGCCGCCGCCGGAAGTTGCTGGGGATGAGCTGCTGGGGCGCGTTGATCTCCGTCGCCCGCTACCACCTCCTGCTAGGCCCTGCCGCCACCGTAGGCCACTGGGGACAAACTGCGGGGGGGGGGGTTGGTTTCCGCCGCCTGCTACCTTCTCCATTGCCAGTTGCTGCCCGCTGCTGGGGACGAGCTGCTGTCTCTCGCCGGGTCCGCTACCGCTTGCTTCCCGCCTTTTCCGTTTCCCGCCTTGGGGCGCTGCTTCGCTGTCTGAGGGAGTGAAAGGTCTTGATGTCGCCTCTCCGCTGAAAAAAAAATTTGCCTCCGCAATTCCACCGCGAGCTAATTCTCCGCCAGGAAATCTTAGCTGGGTCGTTTGCCACTGTGGTCTGGAGCCGATCTCAACTGGGGTTGTCCTGATGGATCTCAGGTTCACTCCCGGGAAAATTGACTAGTTGATTCTTGCCTTTCTGTGAGGTGCCCCTCATGAAGTGCGCAACGTTTCTCAAAAAAAGACTTCAGCTCTTTTAATCAGCAGTAAACATTTTATTTCAACACTAGGGTAAGCACTAGTCATAGGCAAGAATGGCGGCCAGAGTCCTGGGTTGGCTTTTTATACTCTCCCGCCTGAGCACCCAAACCCCTCCCTGTTGCAGGCTTCACTCCGGTCCACCGGTCTGGTGTCATTGTTCTTGAACGTTGACGCGTTCGTCAGCAGAGGGGCATGACAGGTGTTTGCCGCGCTCGTGAATGGCGGGACCCTGGGTTCTGACATTAGATAGGAAAATGAAAAGCCATGCAGCAAAATGGCCTTGATAAGCTGATTTACCTATATGGCAGGATGGGACATGCCAGACTGCTCTTCAAGAAACTTTTTTGATAGCCTATCAGGATCCATTGAAAGGAGTCTCCACCAGAAGTTGAAAGCTCCAATTGTAAATATGTATGTGGATGTCTGTTTCAGCTCTAACCATGGAGACTGGTGCATTTTTGTCAGTTTGCAGAATATATCTTAGAAAGCAAGTCTGGGTTTTTCAACTAATGATGACTGTGATACTCCATAGGTCATTATAGGTTCTAATCTGGTCTTATAGACCATTAGTATAGGGACTAGGACACTTGGATAGTTATACTTAAGTACTGTAGCTTTGGAAGTGTTTTAGAACTTGCTGAGGCCCCCACCATACTTCTTTTGAAATTACTTATCCATGACCCTGCATTGATGAAGACCCCATCCCTAAATATGAGAAGGAATGAACTTGTTCTATAGGTTCCCTGTCCAAGTACCAGCTGTATTTGGTATACCTATTTCCAAATACCATTACTTTGAACTTGGCCTTATTAATTTTCAAGAGTCATTGGCGCAGTAAGCACCCAGATTCTTCAGCAGTCTCCTCAGATCAACTAAGATTGCACCATCAGGACCATGTCATCTGCATATAGCAAAATGTTGGGGTTACTTAGCACATGACTCAGGGCAGTGTACATGATAAATAACAGTAATAAATCAATAAAAACTACATAAAACAAAATATAAGAAACATCTCACACACATACACATACACACATGTGCTGGGAAAAAAATCTCGCAATGGTTATTGTATATTTCCATCAAGGTCATCTTCCTTACTTTCTACACTGGCTACCAAATCTCAAGGTGGATGTTGTTTGAAAGGGCAGGAACAGCAAGGGTCTTGCCAAATGACATTGTCTAAATAACAGGACACAAAGCATGCCAACCCTGTGAGATATTACTGTATGGGCAGTTGTAATTGGAGATAGATAGCCCCACAAGTAACTTCCCCAATTCATGAAGGGCTTTATAGGTAAGAACCAGCACCTTGAATTGCACCAGAAGTGCACTAGTAATTAGTAATACCTTTAGTGTTATGTGGGCCTACCAAGGTGCACCCATTACAACACTCAGTGCTGCATTCTGAGCTGAAGCACTGAAGTGGTCAGTCAAAGGCAGCACTGCAGTAATCCAACTGTGCGGTGACTGAGGTGTAAGTGACTGTGAGCAAGGTCTCCTGATCCAGGAGTAGGTAAAACTGATACACAAGATGGGGCTGTGCAAAGGGCCTCTGAGCCACTTCTGCCAGCTGCTCTTCAAGCAGGAGTTGCAAATCTAGGAGGACCCCCATCTATACACTGGGTATTTGGGGCAATGCAACCTTATTCAGAACCAAAACTATTCAGAAGGGTTCAGCCTGAGCCTGTTCTCCCCATCCAGACCCCAACAGCCTCCAGACACTAAGACAGAACTTCGACAGAATCACTTGGCTGGTCCAAGGTTGAGTTATACGATTATCGTCAGCATACTGATGATATCCAACTCTGAGCTCAGAGTTGAATGACCTCACCCAATAGTCTTAGGTATATATTAAACAGGAGTGGGAAGAGAACTGAACCCTGAGGCACCCAGTAAGGTAAGGGCCTTGGGCCAGATCTGTCTCCCACATCAACACTAATTGAAATTGGCTCTGGATGAAGGAGGAGAGTCAGCACAATATTGTGCTTCCAACTCTTTGAACCCTTCCAGAAGGATATCATGATTGATGGATCAAAGGCTGCCAAGAGATCAAGGAGGGCCAGGATTAATGCACCACTTCCATCCCAGTCCTGTCAAGGTCACCAATAAGCATGACAAATGCCATCTCTATACCATGACCAGGAATGAAACCTGACTGAAAGAGATCCAGATAATCTGCTTCATCCAGGAGCCTTTGCATCTGCAACACAACCACCCCCTCAACAACTTTTCCTAAGAAAGGAAGGTTGCAGACATGCTGGAAATTATCCAGCACAGCAATGTCTTATTGAGGAAGGGGTGGTGCAGGTGGGACCACTCCCTTTCTCAAAGAAGAATTCTCCATCGCTTGAACCACATGCTATCTCTCAGCATACCTTAACCAAACAGAAGAGGCATGAATCTAAAATAAAGGTAGACACACTCACAGCTCCAAGCAGCCAAGATAACTATGTCAGGCTGTGCTTCAGCCAACTCTACAGGACCTGCACAACCAGAGTCCAAATGGGAGTGAATCCTGATGGAGTCTTGAAGGTTAATGAAAGAACTCCAAGCAGCTAACAACAATCTTGCAGAGTAGAAGCGTGAACCAGCAGGGAACTTGCACTTTAAGCTTAATTATGTTCAGAAATAAATTCAGTATTCACACATTAGTTAGATGAAGAAAAATAGAGATAGCTTACATTTATTCAGTAGATCTGGATATGAGTAGATTCATTGTAGATCTGTGTGCAAGTGAGATGTAATGGACGAGAGCTACATCCCTGCATCCCTCCTTGCATGCGTGCCCAAGGAGTAAGAAAAATGGAGAATGAGAGTCACCAAACCAAGAAGGAGGAGGAAAAGGAAATCAGGTGACCCATGTGACTTCCCACAAGCACAATAGAGATACATTTACTAGAAAAGACCCCCTTATGCTTATGAGACAATGCTGAGTTGACTCTTGATAATCCCAACAAATCCAACCAATTTATTCTAAAAGATGCCATGAAAAACCCTCACAGCTTTCATAAACATCAAAGCAGCATTTGATCCCAGGCTAAATTGTGGAACAAGCTGGAGGCCTCATGAATTGACTGATGTCTACTTCATTTATTACGTATTCATCAGCATACTCAAAGAAAGATGTAATCTCACCACTGCTACTGAAACTGAGGAAAGCATCAAGCAAGGCTGCATATTGGTCCCACTCTTATTCAGTTTCTATATCAACTCCATGGTGGGCCATCTCCAAAACATAGACTTTCATTCCCAACTTCCGGTGAGGACATGGTGGTCTGAACAGCTGTGCCTGCGGGCTCCGCAGGCGAACTGACAACGCGGCAATTTTTTTGGGCTCAGGCAGGTTTTTTCTGAAGCCTAGGAGCATTTTTCCAGAGAAAGGAAAGCACTCGGAATCACCCCATCTGTCCTTTGGATGGCTGCTTGCAGGCAGAAGATCGCAAACAGTGTTCACATTCGACTGGTAAGAGCAGCTGGGAGGCTGGGGTGTCATCATTTTCAAGCTGCGCTGTAGCCTTAAAGGGACATTAAGACCGGCCACCCCGTTTCTAAATCACCCAATTTATTTTTTTTAAATAGGCTTTCTATAGCAAGGAGAAACCAGTTCTCTCAGTGTTTATTGTTATTTTTGTGATTAATTAAAAATTTTTTTAAAAAGAAGTTTTGGACTTTGCTTTCCATCCAAATACAAAGAAGGGTTGAGAGTATGTAATCGTCTCCCTGTTATTATTTTTGTACTAAATTAGCATTTCCCTACATGTTGAATCTGCTGTTTTGAACTTTCAGCTTTCTGCTGGTACTTTCCCTGGGGAACTGTCTGTTTTCTTACTCTCACTTGTGTAAACACATTCTGGAATTTTTCTATTATCTTCCACTTTCGCTGGTTAAGTACCTAGGGGGCACCATAATCTACTGCGTGAGATATGGAGGATTTCCATCAGACTTTTTCTGACTTCCATTGAAACTTTAAACAGATGTTTTCTGACTCCTGCCAAGCTCTTATGCAAGGCATTCAGGATATTGTGGAAAACATGAGGTTTAAAATGTGTCATCTGGTTGGGGATGCCATGGATGAAACTGAAGAATTTAACAGTGATAGAAATGTTTCTTCTAACAGTAAGATCGGGGCTTCTGTTGAAATGCTGGATGGACAGATTGGACAGTTGAGTTGAAGAAATTTAAGGGAGAGATTGAGTTGCAAGCCACAAGTGAAATTGACTTTTTGATGGAACGCTATAGAAAAGAAGGTGTTATTATATATGGGAGGATTTCTAAAGAGAAGTCGGAGTTTTTGAGGGGGGCAGTTGGGTTGTTCAATTTCTTTATGAAAAAATCTGTGTGTGCACTGTGGGGGATGCACACAGTAAATACTCTAGTTTCTTTTGGAGTGCGGTAAGGGCTTAAGAATATTTATCTGGATTGCATTTACGGTGTGGTTGATTTCATTTATCTTTAACAATTTGGATTAAGATTATTATGGTATAAAAAAGAAATTATAATAAATGTTTATTATAATTGTTGTATAATTAATTACACTGGCAGACAATTTCTATGTTTTTTTAGTTTGATCTTTATTATAGTAGATAGGAATGTATAGATTAGTAGTAGTAGGAAATAATTAAGTAAATGTTATCCTTGGGGGGGAAGTTGATTAGGAGGTGTGTGTGTGTGTGTGTGTGTGTGTGTGTGTATTCTTCTTTTAACATAAGGGGAGGGAGCAATTGTATTTAGTGATTTTTATTGTCATGCTTGTGATCCTTTAGCTATTAAATCGGAAACTCTTGACACAAGCCGTTAGGGATATGAAGAGTTCTTTATTAAAGCTAGTGATCCATTACACTTTAAAGACTCGAAAGAAGGGACTCACACAAACCAACAGTTAAAAATTTTCAGGGTTCCCCCCCCCATCGGGGATCCATGGTTTAACAGCCCCTCCCATCGTCTCACAATTTCTAGGTCTTCCCAATCTCGAATCAACCAACAAGATGATAGCGTTCTTTGATCTGTCTTTGGTGCTGAACTGTTTGATACCATACTCGAGTCAGCAGAACTTTGTTGTTTGTTGTTCAGTCATTCAGTCGTGTCCGACTCTTCGTGACCTCATGGACCATAGCACGCCAGGCCTTCCTGTCCTCCACTGTCTCTCGGAGTTTACTCAAATTCATGTTCATTACATCGGTGATGCTATCTAAACATCTCATCCTCTGCCGTCCCCTTCTCCTTTTGCCCTCAGTCTTTCCCAGCATCAGGGTCTTTTCCAGTGAGTCCTCTCTTCTCATTAGGTGGCCAAAGTATTTGAGCTTCAGCTTCAGCATCTGTCCTTCCAATGAGCAGTCAGGGTTGATTTCCTTTAGGATTGACTGGTTTGACCTCCTTGCAGTCCAAGGGACTCTCAAGAGTCTTCTCCAGCACCACAGCTTGAAAGCATCAATTCTTCGGCGCTCAGCCTTCCTTATGGTCCAACTCTCACAGCCATACATTACTACTGGAAAAACCATAGCTTTAACTATACGGACCTTTGTCGGCAAGGTGATGTCTCTGCTTTTTAATATGCTGTCTAGGTTTGCCATAGCTTTCCTTCCAAGGAGCAAGCGTCTTTTAATTTCATGGCTGCAGTCACCGTCTGCGGTGATCTGGGAGCCCAAGAAAATAAAATCTGTCACTGCTTCCATTTCTTCCCCTTCTATTTGCCAGGAAGTGATGGGAACAGATGCCATGATCTGGGTTTTTTTAATGTTGAGTTTCAAGCCAGCTTTTGCACTCTCCTCTTTCACCCTCATCAAGAGGCTCTTTAGTTCCTCTTCACTTTCTGCCATTAGGGTGGTATCGTCTGCATATCTGAGGTTGTTGATATTTCTCCCGGCAATCTTAACTCCGGCTTGTGATTCATCCAGCCCGGCATTTCTCATGATGTACTCTGCATATAAGTTAAATAAGCAGGGTGATAATATACAGCCTTGTCGTACTCCTTTCCCAATTTTGAACCAGTCGGTTGTTCCATGTCCGGTTCTAACTGTTGCTTCTTGACCCACATACAGGTTTCTCAGGAGACAGGTAAGGTGGTCTGGTACTCCCATCTCTTTAAGACTTTGCCACAGTTTGTTGTGATCCACACAATCAAAGGCTTTAGCGTAGTCAATGAAGCAGAAGTAGATGTTTTTCTGGAACTCTCTTGCTTTTTCCATGATCCAGCGAATGTTGGCAATCTGATCTCTAGTTCCTCTGCCTCTTCGAAACCCAGCTTGCCCTTCTGGTAGTTCTCGGTTCACATGCTGCTGAAGCCTAGCTTGTAGGATTTTGAGCATAACCTTGCTAGCATGTGAAATGAGCGCAATTGTATGGTAGTTTGAACATTCTTTGGCATTGCCTTTCTTTGAAATTGGAACGTAAACTGACCTTTTCCAATCCTGTGGCCACTGTTGAGTTTTCCAAATTTGTTGGCATATTGAGTGCAGCACTTTAACAGCATCATCTTTTAGGATTTTAAATAGCTCAGCTGGGATACTTGTGGCCTTGCAAATATACCAAGACCCCATCACAAGCATTCTCACCTATTCTACAAGTCTGGCAAGTTTCCACTACAAAGCACTCCCCCTGAGCCTGCAGGTATGCCCATTGATAGACTAGCAGGATGTCACCTCCTGTCTCCATGGCAGGATATAACATCCTGACATACTGGCCCCATGAAAATAATTCCCCCACCTTAAAAACTTACTGAAGTTCTTTACTGAAGTCAGAGAGAAACATACATTACATTACATTGCACATGTTAATATGATTTTTTCAAAACCTTCTATTTTGGCTTCGCTGGAATTTGTCATGATTTTTTTTCACTAATTGGGGTGCTTGCACATGGTTGCTCCTTACCCATTCATTATGAGTTTTGGGAAAGTGTTTCCACTGTATTAAATACTGTAATCCCCCCTGATGACACCTGGAATCCAGTATCTCTTGTACTTCAAAATGCTGCTCTCCATTAATCATCACTGGAACCAGAGTAGGCTGTTCTGGGTGCCAGCATCCCAAGTCTTTAGCTGGTTTCAGCAGGCTGCAATGGAAAACGGTGGATTTTTCTCAGATTTTTCAGTAACTGTATCTGTACTGTCACATCATTGATTACTTTGGTTACAGGAAAAGGTCCCACGTACTTTGGACTTAGCTTTTTCGAGGGCTGTGAAGATTTTAAGAACCTCGTAGACAAATACACTTTCTCCCCCACTTTCAGTTGCCATTATGGTGTCCTCTTGCGATCAGCATATTTCTTGTAAGTTTCCTTAGCACCCTCCAGTGCTTTCTCTATTACTGACCAACTGTCAGTTATGTGTTTTATCCATTCGTCTAATGGGACAATTTCGGATCTATCAGTTGACAATTCTGGGAAGGCTATGAATTCTTGCCCGTTCACTACCTGGAATGGGGAAAACCCCGGGCTCTGGTGTACAGAATTGTTTTAAGCCACCTTTGCAAATGGGAGTAGGTCCACCCAATCGTCCTGCTGATAGCTGATGTAAAATCTAAGGTACTGCTCCAACACCTGGTAAGTCCATTCAGAAGCTCCGTCTGTTTCAGGGTGATGGGAGGAGCTTATCCCTTGTTCCACGCCAATCATCTTCAGGAATGCTCTCCAAAACATGGAGGTGAATTGTACACCCTGGTTGCTTATAATTTGTTTGGGGGTCCCATGTAGTCTATAAATGTGCTGCACAAACATTTTGGCCAACTGTCCTGCATTAGGTATGCTAGTGCAAGGAATGAAATGAGCTTGCTTTGAGAATAAGTCAGTTACTACCCAAATCACTGTTTTCTTTTGGCTCTCTGGTAAGTCCACTATAAAGTCCATGGCTATCTGTTTCCAAGGTTGGGCAGGGCTCGCCACATTATGCAACAGTCCTCTGGGCTTGCCCACCACTCTTTTTGCCATGGTGCAGGTTGGGCAACTGGCCACATACTCCTCCATGTCTTTATGAAGAGCTGGCCACCAAAATTGCCACCTTAACAGGTGCAAAGTCTTTAGGAACCTGAAATGGCCAGCTGATTTCATGTCATGACATCTCTCAAGTACTTTCCTCCTCAAAGGCTCCAGAATATACAATCTATCCCCACTCCACCAGGATTCCTGTTTCTCTATCAGTTTTGATTTATTAGCCTGGAACCATACATCCTCCTTCAGCCCAGAGCGCAACTCATTTTGTAAATCCTCCCCCACTTTTAGGGAAGGAATGGATTTTTGACTTCTTGTGACCACTGCCATCCCCAATTGCTGGGTGGGGACGATCGAATCTACTACCTCTTCCCTCTGGCTGTTGTGCTCAGGCAACTGGGACAAAGCGTTAGCCAAAAGGTTCTTTTCCCTGGACAAGTATTTGAGAGTAAAGTTGAATCTACTAAAGAACTGAGCCCAACTAACCTGCTTAGGGTTCAATTTTCTCGGAGTGTGTAAGGCTTCCAAATTTTTGTGATCTGTCCACACTTCAAAAGGCTGAGACGCCCCTTCTAGCAAATACCTCCAGTTCACCAGAGCCCATTGCACCGCAAATGCTTCCTGTTCCACCATGTGCCAGTGGCATTGCCGTTTCTCTCCCTCATCTTTTTGTAATAAAATCTCCCCTATAGCCACATCTGATGCATCTGATGCATCTACTTGCACTATTAGGGGCTTCGTGGGATCAGGGTGCTTTAATACGGGCTCCAAGGTGAATAGTAATTTTAATTGTTCAAAAGCCTCTTGACACTCTGCAGTCCACTGTAAACCCGCTCCTGGTTTCTTTCCTGCCTTAGGATCTCCTCTCCCTTTGGTTTTTAACAAATCAGTAAGGGGTAAATCCACTTGTGCAAAATTGGGTATAAACTGCCAATAGAAATTAGCAAACCCCAGGAAACTCTGCAGTTGCCTCCTAGTCTTTGGTGGTTCCCAAGCTACCACATCCTGCACCAAAGCACTTCTGACATGAAAAAAAAATGGCATACCTAACTAAACTTGAACTACCTAGACACTGAAGGGTCTTTACTCTGGCACAATGTCATGCCCTCCCCTCAGCTGACTCGAAGGCCAATACAGGAAGATTCCTTACCCAGAGAGACAATGCCCTTGTGACTCTGAAGACAGAAACAACAGAGTATGTGCTTTTCCTGTGCCTGTACTACAGAGACATTCACACTAGCCTTATCTGACCATTGTTGCATAAATACCCAGGGCACACAGGACAATTTTACACCTCCCTGTTGCTTTCAGATACCAACCGTGCTACAACGTTCTGTACTATGTTGCTGCAATGCAGCAATGCTCAAAATTAGTCAGATGGTGGCCTGTGCTTGGGGCTCACTTTTATAAAGTAGATCTAATGAACACCTAGTTTGCCATATTTTAATGCTCTGTAACTTGATAGATATAGTCCTCCAAGTATTAATTTTTTATGCTCCCTACACCCATCTAAAGGGGCGTGGTGGCTCAGCGGGTAAGACGCTAGGCTTGTCGATCAAAAGATCGCAAGTTCGGAGGTTCGAATCCCTAGCCCTGCATGCGGAGTGAGCTCCCGCACTAGCTCCAGCTCTTGCCAACCTAGCAATTCGAAAGCATGCAAATGCAAGTAGATTAATAGGTACCACTTCTGTGGGTAGGTAACAGTGTTATGCGTGTGTCATGTGGCCACATGAGCGTGGAAGCGTCTTCGGACAATGCTGGCTCTTCGGCTAACAAACGGAGATGAGCACCGGCCCCTAGAGTCGGACACGACTGCACAAATGTGAGGGGGGAACCTTTACCTTTTTTACACCCATCTAATGCTGCTAAACCTTATTTTAGATTCTCTCTTTCTATATCTATAATCTATAATCTATCATCTTTTATATGTATAAAATATATCTTTTATTTTAGTTTTTAATAATTATTTTTAGATTTTCATTTTTCCTGTTGATGTATATTTTTAGGTCCTTTATGCTTCTTTTTAATGACTGTACCCCACCACTCTTATACTTGTCTATGACCGTAAAAAAGATTTGATTTGAGTCTAAATCATTATATAGTTTACTCTGAGCATCCTTAGTAATAGAGACAATATTACATTATTGCACTTGTTTCAGCTGAGAGTCGAGTAATTAACCAGGTCTTTCATCTCACTTCCAATATCTTTGCTTTCTTCAATGAATATTCTGTTTCAAGTAAATAATTCAGTTCCAGCTTTGCACTTATAAAAGCTACTGTATGTATAATTGTGGTACAGGTGGTCTTGCATATGTGAACAAAAGTTCCTTAATTTGTTTTTCAAAACAAGTTCCTCTTATGGTTTTTAATATTTTTCCCATTAAGCATCAAGAATAATGTAAGTGTGTGTGTGTGTGAATCTCTTAAAGTAGGGTGACTTTTGCTTGTAATAATTGTGATAGTGTTAGTGGGGCATGGTTTCTTATATGCAACATAATATTTTTGTTGTTTCCTTTTTTCCCCTTTCTCTTTTGATTTGCATTTTTCCTTGCATTTTAAAATTGGCCTCTGAGGCCACAGGGAGCATGGAAGTAATACAGTGGCAATGGGGGCGACAGCACATGTATGATGACATTGTCATGCAAAGGACACGATTTATGTACTTGCATCAGACTGTGATGCCATTTCACAGTCATGCCATTTGAGCAATAACTTCATAATCCCCATTTCATTTTGATAACTTCATGACTTTTATGGATGCTTCATGCAGCATCACCAGACTGAGTATGGCGAAAGTTTTCAGCCTGTTCCTTGGGGTGAAGGGGAAATGGCACCTTCTGTTGAGCACCCATTTTGCCCTTTAAGCCCTGTCCCTACCCACACTGGGCTACTCTGGGAGGGAAGGGCTTCACTGATGCCTTCATTAATAGCAGTGGAGCCAATAAGCTGGTTAACCACTTTATCCACTGATATCCACAAGGAGAGCCCAAAGAGGGCAAATTCTATCATGTGCATCATGATGCATCTGTGCAGGTGTCAGTTTCTGCCAGTTACTTTTCAGTCGCAGACGTTTCTCCCAAGAAATGACTTCAGCTCAGATCTTTGGTAAGTAAACGATTTATTGGTTAACATGAGTAAGCCTCGCAAAGGTACTGATGGTGCCCTGGTTCCCGGCTTGGGTTTTTATACTCTCCCGCCGGAGCATCCGCCCCTCCCTGCTGTGGGCTTCCTTCTGGTCCACTGCAGTCTTCCCTCTGGTTCGCTTGATTGTCAGGGAAATGGCAGGACTCTGGGGCATGCCAGGGTTCTGACATGCCGCCCCCCCCAAGACCTTCCCCCTCCCTTAGTCTTCGTCCCGTCCCTTTGAGTTTCCATTAGTCGGTGCTCGTGACATCTGTAACATAACAACAAATTGTTAGTAAGGGATTCACCGGGGTTTGTTGGGGAATTTACGGTGGCATTTTCTAATCAAGTCCGGGGCTTGCATGTGTTCGACCGCTACCCATTCCCTGAAGCCTACTGGTAAGTGCTGCCACTTGACCAGGTATTGCAAGTTTCCCCTGTGTTTGCGTGAATCACAAATGTCCTCAATCTCGAAGTGTGGCTCCCCATTCACTATCGTTGGAGCTGGGTCCCTTGCCGCAGGGTGCCACAGTTTCGACGGGAGGTATTGTTTCAGGAGACTTATATGAAACACCAGGTGGACTTTCTTCAATGTCTTGGGCAGTTGCAGTTGTGCCGTTACTGGGTTGATGACTTTTTCTATTGGAAACGGCCTGGTGAATTTTGGGGCCAGTTTGCGAGACAGTTGTGTAGAACGTAAGTTCTTGGTGGATAAGTATACTTGGTCCCCTATTTTCAATTCCCATTCCGCTGCACGTTTCCTGTCCGCATATTTTTTGTAGGTGGCCTTCGCTTCCCGAAGTGTTTGAAGCATGACAGGCCAATTACTAGTTATTTTGTTTACCCACTGCCTGTAATGGTGCATGAGCGTCCTTCCTTTGAATCATGCCTACTTCTGGGATAGCAGAAAATTCCTGACCTGTGGCTATTTTAAATGGTGTGAACCCCATGCTGTGGTGTACTGAGTTGTTGTATGCTACTTCTGCAAAAGGTAGTAGTTCAACCCAGTCGTTTTGCTGGAAGCTTATGTAACATCTTAAGTATTATTCTAAGATGCCTACCAGTCGTTCCGACGCTCCGTCTGTGCACGGGTGGAAAGCACTGCTCAATCCTTGTTCAGATCCAATCAGCTTCAGGAATGCTCTCCAGAATTTAGATGTAAACGTGCTCCCTTGATCGCTAATGATTCTTTCGGGTGCCCCATTTAAGCGGTATACGTGTTGCGTGAAAAGCCTGGCTAGCTTGGGTGCTGTCGGTATCCCTTTGCAGGCGATGAAATGAGCTTGTTTGGAGAACAGGTCCATGATCAGCCATACCGCCGTTTTCTGTTTGCTCTCGGGTAGGTCGACTACGAAGTCCATGGCTATCTGTCGCCATGGTTGTGATGGGTCCGCCACGGGTTGTAGAAGTCCCTTGGGTTTTCCTGCGGCCCTTTTTGCCGTAGCGCACACTGGACAAGTACTCACATAGTCCTTTATGTCCCTGCGCAGCGTAGGCCACCAAAACTTGCATCTGATGAGGTGCATGGTTTTCACGAACCCAAAGTGCCCCGCTGCTTTGTGGTCGTGATTGATCTTGAGTACGCGTTTTCTCATGCTGGCAGGCATGTACAATTTGACGTTGTTCCACCATCTCCCATTGTGCTCTTGTAGTAGATGTTTGTTTTCTCCCCACCATGTGTCGTGCGTTGTTGCAGCCTGTATCTCTGTTTCCAATGGATTTTGCGCCGAGGTCTCTGTTTCTTTCCCACGTGCCACTGCCATGTGTCCCACCTGTCTGTTACATGAGTTCATGTTGTCAGGTGTGTCTGTGTTTCTGTTTCGGAATAGGGTTTCTATTATGTCCTCTGATTTTCCGTCATGTTGTGGCAGTCGTGATAGTGCATCTGCCAGGTAGTTCTTCCCCCCTGGGAAGTACCTCAGGGTGAAGTTGAAGCGGCTAAAGAATTCGGCCCATCTAAGTTGTTTTGGGTTCAATTTCCTGGGCGATTTCAGCGCTTCCAGGTTCTTATGGTCTGTCCAGACTTCGAACGGTACAGATGCCCCTTCAAGCAGGTGTCGCCATGTCGCTAGTGCGTGTTGGACTGCGAATGCTTCTTTCTCCCATACATACCAGCGTTTTTTTGTGTCTGAGAATTTCTTCAATATGTACGCGCACGGCCGTAGTTTGCCGTTCTCGTCCGCCTGCAGTAGGATTGATCCCACTGTGTTATTTGATGCGTCCGTGTGGATGATAAACGGTTTGTCTATTTCCGGGTACTTCAAGATAGGCTCAGCTGTGAATAGCGCTTTGAGCTCCTCAAAGGCCTCCTGGCATTCTGGGGTCCACTTAATTTTGGTGCATGGCCGTTTTGTCTGGATACCACTGCCGTTTTTCGTTTTTAACAAGTCCGTTAGTGGTAGTGCTATTTGCGCAAAAGTCCTGATAAAGTCTCTATAAAAATTTGCGAAACCAATGAACGCCTGCAGTTGACGCCTGGTTCGCGGAGGTTCCCACCCCACTACCGCTTGCACTTTGGCCGGGTCCATTTCAATGCCTTTGCTTGAGATTCTGAACCCTAGGAAGTCCAATCTTTCTTGATGAAATTAGCATTTGTCTAATTTGACAAAGAGTTTTGCTTCCAGTAGTTTTTCTAGGACCACTTTTACTAACTGTGTATGTTCCGTCAAGTTCTCAGAGAAGATCAGTATGTCGTCTAAATAAATGATGACCCCCCGGTACAGGAACTCGTACAAGACTTCATTTATCAATTTCATAAAAATACCTGGTCCCCCTGCAATCCCAAATGGGAGGACCCTGTATTGAAACGATCCTAGCGGGCAGTTGAACGCCGTCTTCCATTCATCCCCTTCTCGTATCCGGACCCTGTAATAAGCTTCCCTTAAATCTAATTTGGTGAAAATTTTTCCCTTCACCAGCTGTGCTAGCATGTCCTTCAGAAGTGGGAGAGGGTATTGATTCGTGACTGAGATGGCGTTCAGCCCTCTGTAATCCGTGCATAGCTGGAGCGAGCCATCCTTTTTCTTACGGAACAGTACGGGGGCTGCTGGCTCGATAAAGCCCCTTGCCAAGTTTTTATCCACAAATTTGCGCAGCTCTTGGAGTTCCCGTTGGGTCATGGCATACATCTTCGGTTTTGGAAATGTGGCCCCAGGGATTATTAGCTCGATGGCGGAGTCCGTTTTCATGTGGAGCGGTAATAGGTCACACTCCTGCTGACTGAAGACTTCTCTGACAGGTACGTAATTCCGTGGGAATGTTGTCTTTGCCTCATTCTGTGATTCCTCCCCCCTCACAGTTCCTGCAGCCCCTGATTCCATCCCGCTCTTCGCAGTGTCTCTAGTGTCATTGCCATATTTCCCATCGATAAACTCCATCTCCCCAGATACCCAATCGATTTGGGGGTTCCTTTCTCTCAGCCACTTGAGACCTAGGATGATGGGTTGCGTGGAGATGGGTGCCACAATGAACCGCAGCGTTTCTATATGTGAACCAATTGACATCTTCACTGCCTCCGTGAAGTGCTTAACTGGCCCCCCTTTCATTCCAGTCCCGTCCAGTTGGCAGAATGTAATGGGTGACTTTAATTTGAAAAGTTTTAGTCCCATGTGCCTAGCTATTGATGGGTGCATTAAACATCTAGTGCACCCTGAGTCCAGCATTGCTACCCCAACAACCTGCTCCCCCCCGTCCAAGGTTTCCAACTTTACCTTGATTTGCATCATGGGGCAGTCTTTGGATGTCAATGTCTTGCTACGCCCTTTACTGCAGACCTGTCCCACAGCGCACTTCAGGGCAGGCCGTTGTTGTTTCCCGCTGGCAAGAATTCCTCATCCGTGGAGCCGTCCGATGATGACACTGGTTCCATGTACTTTCGCCGCTCCATTGCTGCCTTGGCCGTTGACTGTTTGACAGGGGGAGTTTTGCGTGGCTTCTCCCCGAATTTGGTCTTTTCCGGTGGTTGGGTGCAGTCATTGATTCTATGACCCTCTCTCCCGCACTTAAAACATAAGTTATTCCTGGCCCGCCGTATGCGCATTTTCGTGCTCTCTACCTTTCCTGCCAATTGGACCCACTCGTCAAGTGTCTCTGGGTCCCCTCTCCCTGCTGCCATGTCCAGTATTTCAGGTCTTAGCCCCATTTGAAAATACTCGACCTTGAACGATTCAGGCCAATTTGGGAGGCGGCTGACCAACTTCTTGAATTCTAGGGCGTATTCCGTCACTGTACGGTTTCCTTGTCGAAGTCTTTGTATCTCCGTTTTTGCTGACATTCTGGACAGGGTGTCCTCAAACGTAGGGCTTTCATGAACCAACCAAAGTTATGAAGTTCTTCCGCCCCGGTGTCATGTAATACCGCTAGCCATTTAGCAGCTTCCCCGATCAGAAAGTTTGATACATACCGGACCTTAGCCTCTTCGTTTAAGAACAGTCTTTCTGATTCTTCCATGAACCCCCGCAGGTGGTTCAGGAAGCATGCTAATTTTTCAGGGTCCCCATCAAATTTAGTCTTTAATTTAGTCACAATGGTAGGTTTGTGCCATTGACGTGTTGCGGGGTAGTTTCCATAGCTAGGCTGTGCTGTTGGTTCATCACTTTCCTCCTCATACACCCCTTCCTCTTCCTCGCTTTCTCTGGCGCTTTCTGCTTCACATGCTTCCTCAGGTCGGTCGCATTCGTACAGTATGCTTTGGTCCCTTTCACAGCTCTGGGGACCTCTTAACAAGCTCTCCACGGCAGCTTGGATTGCCGTCAGTTTGGCATTCATGCCTTCAAGCCCCATTTCCATTCTGGCTGCTCTTTCTTCCAGCGCCACGATTCTCTGTGACTGAGAGATTCGTGGTTTCGCTGGTGGCTTCTTTAGGGCTGGGACCATGCCTCTGCCCACCCCAATTGACCAATCCGCCGTTGCTTCACTTGCACGCAAAGTGGGGGTGCGGGGGGGGGATTGGGCATGTCCCTCTCCTTGCCTTTTTTCTCTTTCCCCCGTCCAGTGATTTTCTTTTGTGCCCCTGGTTCTGGTGCTGCTAGTGGTTCTGCCGCGTTGGGTTGGGGCGCTGTGGCTTCCTCGTCGGTTTGAAGTTTTCTGTCATTCTCCATGGTTTGTTGGAGCTGCTCCTTGCTGCTTGTGTGCACTAGTTTCCTGATCCGATGTCCTGGTCGCTTTCGTTCCGTCTCTGAAATCTGCCTGCTGCTGCTCCCTGCTTTCCTGCGCTGATCAGCTGTCCTGGCTGCTGCCGCTTTGCTGCTGAGGTTTTCTGTCACCGCAAGCTGTCAGCAACTGCTCTTCTGCTGGCAATTTTGCTGTTGACCTTTGCGTGCCGCTCCGCTGTTCCGGTTGCTGCTGCTGCTCTGCCACTGCCTATCAGCTGCTGCTCTTTTCACGCTGCTCAGCTGTTCCGGTTGCTGCTGCTGCTCCACCGCCGAAGGTTCCTGTCACCGCTGGTTCTCTGTCGCCGGAAGCTGTCCTTTTTGTCTTCGTCCGGGTCGCCGCTGACGATTCCCTCAGCTCTTTCGCGCTCTTTTTTTTTTTTTGAAGGGCCTCTGCCGCTGCGAGCTTGCTTGGCGATCCCCGGTCTCCGCTTTCTTCTGCTTCTCCGATGTGAGCCGATCTCAACTGCGGAGCTTTCCCGAAACTTTCGGGTTCGCTCCTGGGAAAATCGGCTGTGAGGGGATCAGTACCTTTCTGTCAGTTTCTGCCAGTTACTTCTCAGTCGCAGACGTTTCTCCCAAGAAATGACTTCAGCTCAGATCTTTGGTAAGTAAACAATTTATCTTTGCGAGGCTTACTCATGTTATGGTTAACATGAGTAAGCCTCGCAAAGGTACTGATGGTGCCCTGGTTCCTGGCTTGGGTTTTTATACTCTCCCGCCGGAGCATCCGCCCCTCCCTGCTGTGGGCTTCCTTCTGGTCCACTGCAGGCTTCCCTCTGGTTCGCTTGATTGTCAGGGAAATGGCAGGACTGGGGCATGCCAGGGTTCTGACAGCAGGTTATATAATTTATACAATTTGCAAATTATATAATTCTCATCATTTGCATGACGATGTAATTGTGGCTGATACCAAATACTTACAACCTCCCAGAGTCACTGGGTGTTGGGTGGCATATAAATTTAATAAAGAATATTATTATAATAATAATAATATTATCCCCCTTCTCCCTCCCTCCCTCCCTCCCTCCCTCCCTCTCTCTCTCTCATTCTCATGTTCTGAAAATTAGCAAGGCTAATTTTGGCACACATGAAGCTTCTCTCCTTGGTGTTCCTCAATAACTATTTCAAGGTTTATAAAGACTGACTTGATTCCTGCTAGAGATATAAATCTGAAAAGTAGCAGATAGAGAAAAGTATGTATTTACATTTTCAGCAATTCATCAGATTCATCAACATTTCATTACTTTGTCACTTTGTTAAATATTTTAGCTCTTATAAAATCTAAAATATACAATTTTCATTGTATATTTTCATTGTTTCAATTCCTCTTCCGGAATACGTAGAGTTCTTTCTGAATAAAACCTTTGTTTTTTCATGAAATCTTGCTATGACTTCCCTTTTATCTTTTTGAAAGAATGAAAGGAAACCAATATATTCTTGAGTGGCTGACTCACTTTTAAGGTACTAAGGAATTCAAATTTTTCTTCAATGAGATTTTTCACCCTGATCAGAGTATTCCTAGATAGAACACCATTCTGTCACATGGAAGAGATGGAACAGGATGGAGCTACTTCAAACATCATGAGAATGAAGTAGAAAAATCGAAGGTTCTTTCACAGGGGAAGAAAACCTTTCAGAAACTGGGTAGATTTCATTGCAGTATTAGCACACATTTTCTAAGCATTCCTAAATGCACAGGGAAGCAGGTCTGTTGTGGGAAATACACACATTTACATGCAAGTGCATTTACATTGTAAATAAAAAATATTTTCTTAATGCAGAGTTTGATGGTGTGTGTATATTTTGATGTAGCTATGGAGGTTCTAGAGAAAGGCACCAGAACAGTTTTATACAATGACAGGATTAGTCATGTGAATATGATTCAGGCTTAAAGAATGGATATTTGCTCAATCCCAACATCCTAGAAATCTGGGTCTGCCATTATGACCTTATTAGACTCAAAGCAAACATAAATTTAGAAGCAAACACAAATAATTATCCCAAAGGTTTGGCTTTGATTTATTTGAAGATCTCTGCAAGGGAGAATCCTTACCAGTTGGGACCAGCTGCTTTGTGGAGGGCATCCAAAACTGCTTTTAAGTGCAGGTCAGAACAATAGCTGGAGGAGCCATTTAAATTATCAAATGACAGGGCAGGTATTTTGCCTGCATTCTATTATTTTAAATTTCCTCAGCATAAATCCAAATAATTCCTGTTGGCTTCACAGATATTATTTAGGTGCACCCACAACCAGATGCCCCATTCAGAAGCACTGGCGAAGTCTAAACTAATGCTGACCTGAATCAACTTTAAAAAACAATGATGGTATAGTATATAAATAAAAATTACTTAGCGGTGGATGCAGCAGTTCTGTGAATATATCACTAGATCAGTTGATCAAGTGATATATCCACAGAACTGCTGCATCCACCGCTAAGTAATTTTTACTCTATGGCAGGGTTTCTCCACCAGGGTTCTGTGGCACCCTTGGGTTCTGTGAGAGGTCACTGGGGGTTCCCTGGGAGATAACAATTTATTTAAAAAATTATTTCAAATTCGGGCAACTTCACATTAAAGAGGTAAGTTTCATTCTTTATTTTTAGTTTA
This sequence comes from Charina bottae, assembly GCA_023362775.1. Taxonomy (NCBI): domain Eukaryota; kingdom Metazoa; phylum Chordata; class Lepidosauria; order Squamata; family Charinaidae; genus Charina; species Charina bottae. The sequence continues at coordinate 238,545 of JALMGJ010000093.1, forward strand.
AGAACTTTGTTAATGCACATATACAGGCCTACCCGTGAAACGAATATAATAATTTTGTAACTTCTGGCCTCTATTTGAGCCTGAATGGGCAGGGGTTCCCCGAGGCCTGAAAAATATTTCAAGGGTTCCTCCAGAGTCAAAAGGTTGAGTAAGAATGGCCTATGGGACACAGCTCTGCAGAACAGCAGGAAGAATGCAGTCTTTTCCTTTCCTAGACAATCAAAGTGAGGGTCACCAAAGTATTTAAATGAGAACCACTGTGGGGAACCTGGATACAAGAATATTTTCCCTCAAAGCTCTTGAACTTGGGTTCATTCTGTTGGAATCATCAGGGTCAACTCAGCATTGTCTCATAAGCATAAGGGGGGTCCTTTCTAGTAAATGCATCTCTAGTGTGCTTGTGGGATGTCACATGGGTCACCTGATTTCCTTTTTCTTCTTCTTCTTGAGTTTGAGGGATTAACAACCTCCATCACTCCTTGGGCACACCTGCAAGCAGGAGGGCTGCAGGGATGCAGCTCTCGTCCATTACATCTCGCTTGCACACAGATCTACCATGAATCTATTTGTATCCAGATCTACTTAATAAATGTAAGCTATCTCTATTTTTCTTCATCCAACTAATGTGTGAAGACTGAATTTATTTCTAAACGTAATTAAGCTTAAAGTGCAAGTTCCCTGCTGGTTCACGCTTCTACTCTGCAAGATTGTTGTTAGCTGCTTGGAGTTCTTTTTTTAACCTTCAAGACTCCATCAAGGGTTATGGACCCAGTACAGGACCAGTACAAGACCAGTACAGACCAGTACAAGACCAGTACAAACCAGTACAAACCAGTGCAGTACTGATCTCTTGAAAAGGTTTTTTGTCAGCCTCACAGCCACAAAAAAGGGAAGCCACTTGCACATTTAAAAAGCTAAGTTCAGAATTTTTTCCCCCTCTCTCTAAACCAGAGCTTTCCAAACTTTTCATGTTGGTGACACACTTTTTAGACATGCATCATTTCGCGACACACTCTTGCAGCAGGGCACAAGGCAGGCACTAGGACCTGCGTGGAATCACAGCAGGTTTGGAGGCAGCAAGGCACAAGGCAGGCACTAGGACCTGTGCGGAATCCTGGCAGGGCAGGTTTGGAGGCAGCAGCAGCTGCAGCACACCCAGACACTGCAGCCAACACACTAAGGTGTCAAGACACACAGTTTGGAAAGCTCTGCTCTAAACAATGGAGAAAGAGGAAGGTGCTCCCCCTTTACCAAGATTGACTGAGGATAATTACTCAGCATGGCTATTCAGATTAAGGATGCAGCTAGATTTTGAAGATTGTTTGGATGCTTTGGATTTACCTGAACCTAAACCAGAGGATGGGGAGGAAGCCAAAAAAACAGTGGAAGAAAAAGGATAAGAGAGCTAAAATTCTCATTGCTAGATTTCTTCCAGATCACAGATTAGCAGAGATTAAAAATATTTCTACTGCTAAGGAAATGATTGAGAATTTATGCACCCTATATTCAGAAGCTGATGATCAGAAAGTAATCTCTTTGTGGCGAGAACTGCATGCATGTAAATTGGAAGACAGTGGAAATGTAAATGACCACCTGATCAGAATACAGGGAATATTTGATCAGCTGAGCACACTTCAGAATCTCATGAATGAAAAACTTAAGATGTCCTTTTTGCTAAGCACGTTACCAAATAGATTTTTCTCCATTCATTGCTGGTTTGAATTTAGAAGGGAAGAATTTTTCTCAGCTTCTGGGAGCCATTAGATCGGAATCTCAAAGGAAAGAGAATTTGCATAACAATAGATTGCCTGGCAGAGACATTGGTTACCTAGCAACGAAGGGTAATCATGAGCCGGGGCAATTAGTAAGAAATCAGAATACCAAAAAGTCTATTGTTTGTAATGCTTGCAAGAAACCAGGACATTTTGCCAAGTTTTGCAGAAGCAGGGACAAGAAGGATTTTTCCAAGGGAAAATCTTTTAAAAGTGAAAAAGCTTTACACAATCTTTATAAAGCTGATACTGTTCTTAAAGCTGATACCAATAAATGCCCCAGATGATGGGTAATCGATTTGGGGACCAGCAGGCATCTATGTGGGAATAAAAGTGACTTTTGTGAACTAAGTGAAAAACCAGAAGGAAGCATAACATTAGCAGATGGCAATTCAATTTTGATTCAAGGAAAAGGAAGTGTGCCATTGCGATGCTTCAATGGAAGTGAACACAAAGATCTTATGGCAACAGATGTTTTCTTTGTACAAGACTTAGAAGCCAATTTACTGAGTGTCTCAACATTGAATAATCAAGGCTTTGATGTAATTTTTAATGCTAATGGACAAAGTAAAGTCACCAGTGGAGAAAAGATTTATGTTACAGGTTTCCAAAAGGATGCCGTTTACCAGGTGCACTGCGAACAACCGCCACCAGATGTCAGCCTCGCCTATCGGCAGCAAAAGGAGGACAACAGCGCCACCACCTGGCACAGGCGTTTTGCGCACCGTGATTTTAACGCAATTTTAAGAATGAAAACTGAAGGCATGGTAAGAGATTTTGAAATAAGCAACCATGATAAATGCCAATCAAAATGTGTGACATGCATCAAAGGAAAAGCAATGAGACTAGCCATACACAAACAAAGGGAAAGGCGGGCAACTAAGCCACTAGAACTTATCCACACTGATTTGTGTGGACCTCTTCAAGCATCAGCGGGCGGAAATAAATATGTTTTATTCTTTATAGATGATTTTTCCAGATATTGTGTGACCTACCTAATGAAGGAGAAATCCCAAACAGTGGGTATTTGGGATGAACTGGGTTCATACAATACCTTAACCCTAAGTTCACAAAATACAATTCTAGTGCTCACACAGAATGCTATGCCCAAACAGGTAAAACATATGATGATTTAGTATGAAGATTGATCTATATAAACTGGTAATGTAATGCATGGGTTCCCACAACACACTGACTCACAAAGTTCCCAATCCCATTTTCACCTAGACTAGCATGTTGTATGAATTCTAATACTGAATTCCTGGTGGTGGTGTTTCCTTTCAGAACCAGGATAAAAAAAAGGACTGGTGAGCATCTTGGTTTATAATGGCCTATGTGTGTTTGATAAAGATCTTCCATGTCATCCAAAGGCAAGGAGATGCAACTGGCTATAGACCACGTGACAAGCAATGGTAATGGACCTTTAAGATGAGAATCTACTCAGATCTAAGCTACACTGTGAGCTTGAAAGGAAATTGAAAGACCAAATGTTGAAAATGGTTTGTAAAGTAGAAATGCGTAAAGGAGTAAGAGAAAAGATTTGCAACCTTTTCTGAGTCATGTTGAATACTAAAGAGTGCAGCAAAATGTATTTTCATATGTCTATTGAACTCATATTTGATTTACTTTTATACAATGTTCAAATAGTACATTTACAGAAAGCAAACAAGGAAGAAAACTATTTGGAAACAGTTCTATTTTCTTATATTTTATTGGTGGTGGTGGTGGTGAGGTTGGTTACTAGATACCTCCTTGATTTTTTCTCTCTTCTTGAAACAGAATGATAAAAGCCCTCCCACACACACACTTTATTGTAACTTCTATTAGATGGCAAAATATATAAAAGAACTTGTTCTTAATCCCTTGTTTTTCATTACAAAGAAACTAAATTTATAGCATAATTACTGTGAAGTAATTTCAGTTTGTTGAACTTGGTGCTGAGCCATTAATAATTACAAATCAAGCATGGACAAGTTAGTTTGCAAAATGGAAGCCATCCTTGCTTTGGCTAACAGATTACTGTTCTTTTGTTAAAAAGGGTGAACTTGGTAGAGGCAAAAGGCTTTTCAAAGGCCAGGAACCAGAATAATCTTAGATCTCTGAGAAAATAAATAGAAGTAGTATTCCCTTAAACAGGTCTTGAGAATCTTGGGCAGACCAATCATCATTAAATCCAAGATCCAGGTTTAAGAAATTTGACTAGGTGTGGTCTTTTTATTCCTGATCCCAAATTATCCATTTCCTCATTCTGGCTTGGTAGGTCATGGGAAGAGTTTTTTCTTTCTCTTTCATCTTCTTTAAAGACTGATCAACAGGCAGATTACAACAAATTAAATCAATGCAAGATTAAAAAACAATTAACTAGCAATTAATATCAGGAGCAAAATTATTTTCTGTTAGATGTTCAGGCAAAAGACCTCATCCCATGGTGACAGATGATCTCACCCAACAGCCTCATGTAGATGTTGAATAGTAGGGGCTGGGGGCTGGATCTTTCCTCCCAATCACCACCGACTGGAATACCCTGGAGAAAGGAGGTGAACCAGCACAACACCGTGCCACCCTCTCCCAATCCTCTGAGCCAATCCAGAAGGTCAAGCAGAAAACAATGCCCTAATCAAGGAACTACCAAGGAGGAAACCACACCCCACCAATGCTGGCAGAGCAAGCTACTGTATATAAACAGGGTGCAAACCCACACTCACTAGCACTGATGATATTACCTAGTCAGGTAATGAAACATCTCCAAACAAACAAACAAGCTCAGAGAGTACCAAGAACTCCACAGTTCAACCGTGAGCTACCGATATTCTCTTCTATTAGTATCCAGAAAGCTGTAAATATTACTGGTACCCAATGCAGCTTGCGCAGCAGAGGTGTTACATGGGCCGATCTTACAGCACCCATAACTGTCCGCGCGGCTGCATTCTGGACCAGCTGAAGCTTCCGGATATTCTTCAAGGGTAGCCCCATGTAGAGCGCATTGCAGTAGTCTATATGGGAGATGACAAGGGCATGAGTGACTGTTCGGAGGGCATCTCGATCCAGGAATGGGCGCAACTGGCGCACAACCCGAAGTTGCACAAAGGCCCTCCTGGCCACGGCTGACACCTGCTCTTCAAGCTGGAGACATGAGTCCAGGAGGACCCCCAAGTTCTGCACCGGCTCTGAATGGGGCAGTGCTACCCCATCCAGGACCAAAGATGACAACTTCCTGGAACCCGAGAGGCCATCAATCCACAGCCACTCCATTCAATTTTCTATATCTCTTTGCTGCCATATAGTGGTCTTTGGGGTTTTGCAGCCCAAATGTTGGGCTGTTACTCTTAACTATCAGACCAATGGAAAAAAGGAAGACAAAGGGGGAAAACCCTCACACTTCTTTGCTTTATTCTTACCACAGTATCCTTGGTTGCCAGAAAGCAATAAGAAAAGCAGGGAGGATGCTTTGAGGGCTTGTAGGGTAGAAGAATTACTTCATTTTCAAAGCCCCTGTGAACTGATTTCATTTGATGAGTTTTGGTATTGGCAAAACAATGGATTCATGGCCTGTTCATCCAGCACTGAAATGATGTTGATGTTCTTGCTTCCCTTAGTGTTTTCAGAACCAGCTGCTGCAGGATTAATTTCTAGTCAAGCGAGAATACAGGAGGCTAGTCTCTGTTTATTTACAAATTTGCAAACTGGGCCAAAGAGGAGCAACTCTGTTTCCCAGACAATGCTAGTTGTCTTTGAAAGAACAATTGTTCCCCTGAATTCACGCTTGTTAGTTTCTCCCTCCCCAACTTTAAAAACATAAAGTTGATTCCAGCCAGCCCTTCCTACATGACCAGGTATTCCAGAGCTGTGTCCCACTTCCTTGAGCAACTGGAGCTCACCACCAGTTATCCATAGTCAAGCACATTCCGGAGTGAGGGGCCTTTCTTTCATATAACCAACCCAATAGGATTCTGGCTGTAATTTGGTTCCTGAGGCTGGGGGAAAGAGGGGAAGCCAGCCACTTAATTTCATTGTTGAGGTTTCAGTTGCCAAATCAAGAAGGCCAAGATAATGATTTTTCTCTCTTAAGGACTGACCTGGGGGTTAACTTGCACTTAATTTTTTTCCTTGACTGGCATCTACCCTGGCATTTCTCCCTCTATATTCCATTTTCCCCCAAACTATTTTCAGAGCAGCTTTATTGTTACAGTTTTCCATGTTCTACTAAGTTCTAGGCACTCCAATCTGATAACATCTAAAGATATTACAATTGTTACCAATACATTAAGAGCCGTGTAGATGATGATGATGATGATGATGATGATGATGATGATGATGATGTCTTTGAGAGTCAGGCGGCGTACACATTTAATAATTTATTTTATTATTATTTTTGCACTCCCAATCCCTCCACTTTCTCTCTGTCTTTTGAGCAGGGGAGAAGGGATTTGCAGGTATAAAATGGGGGCTTAACTGCAACCTGAATTTCTGTGCAAATGCAGAATCTCCAGGCATGTTGTTACTATCATGATGTTAAAATTCTCACTCACTGGATCGTCACCTTGTTGTGGTGAGTGGGCTTGTGTGTTCCCAATGAACCCTGTGAGCGAAGCCATCGGGAGTCATGTACTCCTGGTAGGGTCACCCATGGCGGTAAGGTCCAGGGGGAGGAACCAGACAAAGAACGATCCAAGAAAGTCCTCAACGGCAGAACATGCAGAAGATAACAAGGTGTATTGTTATAACGGCTGCGAAGGTGGATGAAGGCTGCAGCAGACAAAAGGTCACCAATCATCATGGTATCCATGCCATTGGATTAGAGCCTTTTTCTGTGAAGGTTGTGTGCTGATCGTTGTGCACCGATCTCCACACATAAAACAAATTCACGCACAGGCGTCTTCCAACCACACCAAACCCAAAACAACCAAAAGTCCCATGGCGACTGACGAATGGCAACGGGGGCAGGACTGTGAAATCCGGAAGCTCCTAGTCATGGACCAGCACATGGGTGGTGGATACGGATTCAGTCGCCCTGACTCAAGGATCGAGGCAGTTGAGTAGTTCGGCAGCTGTATCCACGACTGAGCAGCCCTATTTAGGATCCACTCTGCTCACCCCATATGGGGAGGGGGCTAGTAAAGGTGCCCTAAACATAGTCTGCCTCATTTTCTCCCTGACTGGATTACCGTGACCAGTGGGGTCACCATCTAGCGGTCGTAAAAAACACAAGAATTTTGGAACATGGAATATACGGACACTGCAAGCCAATATGGATAGTGAACGACCTGAACGTAGGACTGCCATTATTGCAAGGGAGCTGAGACGTTTTAATATGGATATAGCAGCACTCCAAGAAACTCGAAGATCAGGAGAAGGACAGTTGAAGGAAGAAAAAGGAGGTTATACCTTCTTTTGGAAAGGACTGCCTGAACAAGAACGACAAATACATGGGGTAGGCTTTGCTATCAAAAACGACCTTGTGAAGCTCTTGTCAGAAGTTCCCACTGGGATTAACGAACGACTCTCAACTCTCCGAATAAAACTCGCCAAAAACCAACAGGCAACTATCCTAAGTGCTTACGCACCAACACTAGATGCAAATGAGGATATGAAGGAAAAATTTTATACCCAGCTGGACACCATCTTATCAGAGATACCAAAGGAGGATAAAATTATCCTCCTGGGCGATTTCAATGCAAGAGTTGGGCGTGACTTTGATTTGTGGCCAGGGATCATTGGGAAAGAAGGAGTTGACAACAGCAACATGAATGGAATCTTACTTCTGACTAAATGTGCAGAGCATAACCTTGTCATTACTAACACACTCTTTCGCCAGAAAAATAAATTTAAAACATCATGGAAGCACCCACGGTCGAAGCACTGGCATCTTTTAGATTATGTAATTGTCCGTGCTAGAGATCGCCGCGATGTACTTCTCACCAGAGCCATGACGAGCGCCGATGACTGCTGGACAGACCATCGATTAATTCGATCCACGATGGCCATAAAGATTGTCCCTCATCGTAGGCTCCAAGGAAGAAAACCAAGGCATAAAATGAATACGCTGGCCCTTCAAGATTCTATTAAACGAGCTTGCTTTCAATCAACTCTCAAGGAACATCTGCCTATGGAACTTCCTGAAAATGTTGAGGAACACTGGGTTAAATTGAAGACTTCTATTATTTCAGCCTGTGAACAAACTATCGGATACCAAACTAAGAGACATCAGGACTGGTTTGATGAGAACAATAGTGAGATTGAACATATTATTGACAAGAAAAGGAAAGCCTTCCGGATATGGCAAAAAGATATTAACTGTGCCGTTAAGAAAAAAATCTACGCCAGTGCAAAGGCAGAAGTCCAAAGAAGAACTAGAGAACTTAAGAACATATGGTGGATAAAAAAAGCCCAAGAAGCCCAACATTTTGCAGATGCTCATGATGCACGGGGCTTTTTTAATGCCATAAAGGCCATATATGGACCAACAAACCATGGTACAAATCCCTTACGCTCAGTAGATGGTGCTAAACTTCTAAAGGACAAAGAGTCTATCGCACTGCGCTGGAAAGAGCATTACTACAATCTCCTTAATTGTCACTCTACTGTGGCTGATAAAGTCTTCTTGCAAATCCCACAAAAACAAATAAGAGATGAGCTTGCAGTACCCCCTAGTTTGGAGGAAGTCAGTAAAGCCACTAAACCAGAGCTTTCTAAACTGTGTGTCGCAACACAAAAGTGTGTCGCCACACACAGCGTGGTGTGTCGCCACAACACCTGGAAGCAGCAGCGCGCGCGTGCACGGCGGCCGCCATGCACGCGCATGCTGCCGCACGCCCCCTGCACCACCGCACGCCCCCGTTCTGTCACCGTGCGTGCGCGCCACCGCACGCCCCCGCGCCGTTGCCGTGCGCGCGTGCCACCGCACGCCCCCCCGTGCTGTTGCCGTGCATGCGCGCCGCCGCACGCCCCCCCGCGCCGTCGCTGTGCGCGCGTGCGCCGCCGCTGCCGCTGGTGTGTCGACAGCGGCAGCACTTTGGAAAGCCCTGCACTAAACAAATGAAAAATAACAAAGCTAGTGGACCTGATGGGATTCCTGCTGAAGTCTTTAAAGAAGGCGGGCCTGAACTTACACAACAACTTCATAAGCTCATCGAAAAAATCTGGATGAGGGAGGAGATTCCAGCAGACTTTAGGGATGCCATAATTATCACTCTCTTTAAAAAGGGTGATAGAACAGACTGTGGAAACTATCGAGGCATCTCCCTTCTAGCCACAGCAGGCAAAATCCTGGCAAAGATCATTGCAAACCGTCTCCTATCTGTATCAGAAGACATCCTCCCTGAAACGCAAAACGGCTTCCGCCCTTCCAGGGGAACAGTGGATATGATCTTCACTGCACGACAGCTTCAAGAAAAATGCAAGGAGCAAAACCGCCCTCTGTACATGGCGTTTATTGATCTGACTAAAGCTTTTGACACTGTAAATCGTACTGCTCTCTGGACCATCCTTCTGAAAATCGGATGCCCTGATAAATTTGTGAACATCTTGCGGTTACTTCATGACAACATGATGGCAACAATCCTGAATAACAATGGCTCTCAAAGCGATCCATTTAAAGTGGAATCTGGCGTTAAACAGGGATGTGTTATTGCTCCAACCTTATTCGCTATCTTCATCGCTATGATTATGCACCTTGTTGAAGAGAAACTTCCTACTGGTGTAGAAATTATATATCGAACAGATGGAAAGCTTTTTAATCTTAGTAGGCTGAAAGCAAAAAATAAGGTAATTGCAACTTCTGTTATAGAACTTCAATATGCTGATGATAACGTAGTCTGTGCACACTCCGAGGAAGATCTTCAAACTATCCTAAACATCTTTGCAGAAGCATATGAAAAGCGAACTTCCGGTGTAGAGAAATGGCGAGCGAACGCGAAACGAACAGCTCATCTTCTCTTTGATTAAAAAATGAAGATAAAACGCCGATTTCGTGAGTTGTCAACAGTGCGGACATCGGCAGGGTAGCCAAAATAAGGGTGGACCCGAAGAAAAGCAAGAAAAACCTGCAGCTTCTGAGTGGCGACGGCGAGAAAGAAGAAGTTACTTTCACTATCTCAGCCAGCTGACAGCCCACAGTGAAAGTAAGCCGGGAAGCCGGGTGCGCATTTATCTTCGCTTTTCCGTTATATGGATTGCTGCCGTTTCTTCTGCACCTTTATAGACTTATTATACTAAATATAATAATATTTAATGACTTTCTCATCTAGAGAATTTCTTAGAGTTCCAAAGAAGGTGGCTGAGACTTCGAAGTTTTCGGATTTAGTAGGTGGAACTGACTCTTTAATTAATTAATTACTTAAAATCGCCATTTTGACCGCTCTAAAGTCTCCAAGGAAATAAATTTGTGAACTGTTAGAAAATAAGTTTAAGCAAATTTACTGTTTTACATCTGGTGGATAAGATTTATATTAAAGATGACTTCGAAGAAAACTTTTAGAAGAGGTTCGGATCCGGGAGAGGATAAAGGTGAATGGCTAAAAACGCTCTTTGATGACTTAACTAAGAAAGCTATACAGAGTATTACAATGAATGTGACTACTTTATTACAAGAAAAAGTACAAGGTTTTGAACAGAGTCTGGACAAAAAACTAGACAGCATGGAACAAAGATTTCAAGGAGAAATTAAAGGAATGAAAGAAAGAGTGAAAAAAATAGAAAAACAAAAAGAAGAGGAGTTTGACAAATTAACCCTAATTGAACTAAAACAAAAGGAGAAATGTTTAAGAATAAGAGGGTTAAAGGAGGGTAAAGAAGCTGAGATTAAAAATACAATTATACAGGCGTTGGCAGAAATGATTGATTGGGAAAAAGATCAGTTAGAGGAAGAAATAGAATTTATGTATTGTATATTCAAAATATGCCAGAGAACATTATATAGCAAGAGACCTAGTTATTGAATTTAGCAGGAAGAAATTAAGAGATATGATTTTGCAATCGGGGTTTGATAAGAAAATTAATATAGAAGGTAAAGATATCAAAATTTTTAAGGAAATCCCAAATGTAATTCTGAAAAAAAGAAAAGAATATTATTTCCTAACAGAGGTTTTGAAAAGGAAGAAAATTATGTACAGATGGGAAATTCTGGAAGGGGTGAACATGTTGTATAATGAGCAAAGGTTTAAACTAAATTCAATTGAGAAAGTGAAAGATTTTCTTAGAAAATTAGAAAAAGAGGCCATTATTATTATAGAGATAGAAATCCAAAACAAAAAAGTGATATTAGTGGGTGTCTATGCTCCAAATGAAAAACAAAAACAATTCTTTAAAGTTTTAATGAATCATTTATCAGACCTGCCTAACAAAGAATGGATCATTATGGGTGATTGGAATGGTGTGGTCTTTCTAGATAGAAAATCTGATAAGATTATTAAATCATACCAAGGTAAACTACCTAAGGTTTTTTTTTTAACTTATGAATAATTTATTGTTACCCGCCCAGAGTCCCTTGCATGGGAGATGGGCGGGGAATAAATTTGAAAAATAAATAAATAAATAAATAAATAAATAAATAAATAAATAAATAAAATTTAGAAACGATTGATGCCTGGAGACATAAAATGGGTAATGTTAAAGATCTCACTTTTTTCTCAGATAGATTTCAATCTTATTCCAGGATAGACATGATATGGATTTCAAAAAATTTAGCAAATAAGATTAGGGATATGAAGATTTTGCCAAAAACATTGTCAGACCATAATGCAATTCAATTAGACTTACAAATTTTACAAATGCCATTTAGATGGAAATTAAATGAATCCTTATTAAGAAACAAAGATTATATAGAAGAGAGTAAGGTCAAACTAAAAGAGTTCTTTGATATAAATATGAAAGATAATATGAACATAAATTCAGTTTGGGAAGCAAGTAAAGCGTATATGAGAGGCCATTTTATGTCTTTATGAAGTACCAAAAAAAAAAAAAAACCGAATTTACAAAAATTTACAAAAATATGTGAACAAATTAAATCAAAAGAGATTAAACTCCAAAGTAATCCAAGAGATAAAGACATTAAAAATCAAATTATCTTTTTACAGAAACAATTAGAAATATTAACAACTGAAGAAATGGAAAAAAAATTGAAATATGCTAAACAAAGATATTTTCAATATGCAAATAAAGCAGGTAAATGGTTGGCATTTAAGTTAAGAAAAGAAGGGGAAAAAAATTATAAATAAAATAAACGATAAAGGGGCAGAACTAAAAGATAACCAAAGTATCAAAAACGCGTTCCATGAGTTTTTAAAAATATTATACCTAAAAGAACAAATAGATGCAGATAGGGTGGATAGATACTTAATAGAAAGTAATTTGCAGAAAATATCTAAATCACAACAGGAAATGATTAATGAACCTATTACTATTCAGGAAATCTCGAATGCCATTCAAAGACAAAAAGCAGGCAAAACGCCAGGTCCAGATGGGTTTACTGCTATATATTATAAACTATTTCAAGATCAATTATTAACACCATATAATATTCTACTAAATTCAATAATGACTGGTAATGCAGTACCTGAGTCATGGACCGACGCCAATATAATTTTGATTCCCAAGATGGACCAAGATCAAACCTTATGCAAAAATTTTAGACCAATCTTGCTGTTAAATATAGACTACAAAATTTTTACCACTACCTTGGCAAATAGATTAAAATTGGTTTTACAAGACACGATAAAGGTAGATCAATCTGGCTTTTTGCCAAAAAGACATATTAAAGATAATATGAGAACCATTATAAATTTAATTGAATATGCAAAAGAACATAAAGAAAAACAAATTTTACTATTCTTAGATGCTGAAAAAGCCTTTGATAATTTAAATTGAGACTTTGATAAAAACATTGAAAAGTTTGGATTATGGTAAAAATTTTATTAATGCTATTCAGGCTATTTATACACGGCAAACTGCCAAGATAGTGGTAAATGGTGATAAAACTCAAAATTGTTCTATAGGTAGGGGCACTAGACAAGGTTGCCCAATTTCACCTCTCCTATTTATCTTAGTTTTAGAAGTTTTATTAGAAAACATAAGAAAATATAATCAAATTGAAGGGATAAAAATAAAACAGGAGAATTATAAATTAAGGGCCTTTGCCAATGATGTGGTTATAACTTTACAAAATCCAGAAAATTCGATTGAACATTTGTTAAAGAAAATACAAGATTTTGGTGAATTGGCAGGGCTTAAAATAAACAACCAAAAAACAAAGATGATAAATTTAAATATGAATCAAAATAGTATACATAATATGGAACTGCTTACGGGATTTGCAAATGTTAAGAAGCTAAGATATCTGGGAGTGGAAATAACATCAAATAATTCGGATTTATTCAAGAACAATTATATAAAATTATGGAACAAAATAAAAATTGATCTACAAAATTGGACGAAATTACAAATATCTTTTTTGGGTAGAATATCGACAATAAAAATGAATATTCTTCCAAAAATTATTTTCCTATTCCAATCAATACCAATTGTGATAACGGATAAAACGTTTCAAAATTGGCAGCGAGATTTGGCCAAGTTTATCTGGCAGAGGAAAAAACCAAGGATAAAATATAAATTCTTACAAGATATCAAAGATAATGGGGGTTTTGACCTACCAAACTTAAAATTATATTACGAGGCTTGTGTTCTTTGTTGGCTTAGAGACTGGATAAAACTGGATAATAAAAAATTACTCAATCTAGAAGGACATGATCTCAAATTTGGATGGCATGGATACCTTTGGTATAATAAAATCAAAGCTAATTTGGCATTTAATTATCATCCCATTAGAAAATCAATTTTAAAAATTTGGCTTAAATATAAAAACACACTTCTACCCAATATACCTTTGTGGACTTCGCCACAAGAAGCACTTACATGGCATGGAAATTTAAATGCAGGAAATTGGTTAAAATATAAGGATTTATTAATATTTGAAGGATTAGATTATAAATTAAACTCAAGAGAAGATTTATTAAAAGAAGGGTTTAATTGTAATTGGTTTTCATATATACAGATTAAAGAACAGTTTAAAGCGGATAGTAAAATTTTTAAGTTCAAAGAGAATGTGGTTAAATGGGACAATGTGTTATGGAAAGATAAAGATCACCTGATTGCTAAAATTTATAAAATATTAATACAAACTAATTCGATAAATTTACCTAAAAAGAAATATATGAGTAAATGGGAAGAGAATTTAGGTCATAATATTCAAATTGATATTTGGGAAAATATGTGGTTAAAAGATTTAAAATTTACGTTGAATTACAATATGAAAGAGAATTTTTATAAAATGATGTACAGGTGGTATTTAACTCCTAACACATTGTCAAAAATGAACAGCAGAATATCTAATAGGTGCTGGAAATGCCAAAAAGAAGTGGGTACATTTTATCATCTTTGGTGGACTTGCCAGAAAACCAAAAAATATTGGAATATAATACATCAAACTATATGTGAAATATTGAAAGAAGACTTAACTAAAGAACCGGATATGTACTTATTGGGATTTATAAATCCAGATATACACAAGAAACATGGAAAATTATTATTTTATCTAATAATAGCGGCCAGAGTTATTTTTGCAAAACATTGGAAAGAGGACTGTTCACCTACAGTTGAAGAGTGGTTATTAAAAATGATGGATTTTGCACAGATGGCGAAGCTAACAGACTTATTAAATGATAAGAATATGGAAGAATTTAATTTATGTTGGGGCCCATTCTATAAATTTATAGAAAAATCTCAAAAAATACAAATAGAAAATTAATGTAAATATACTATAAAATATAATGTAAATATAATTATACTTAAAATATGTAGAATTTAGATGTAGAAAATAAGGATGAGAAAGTGGGAAGTCTATTTTTTGTTTCTTTTTTTTAATGTAGATTAGTAAAGAGAGATTTGGGGGATTCATAAAGTAAAGAAGGTAAGAGTAGGTAGAGGAGGGGAAGAAGGAAATAGAGAGTTTAAGAAAGTAAAAGAAAGTTTTAAAGGTTAAGTAGGGTTTAAGAACGAGAGGGGAAAGATAAGGAAGTTTGAAATGGAGGGTAAAGAAATTAATGTTAAAAGAAGTTTGAAGGTTATATAATGTTTAATGTTGTTTATGTTTATAGATGTTTTATGTTTTTTTTCCTTCTATGTACATGTATGTTATTGATGTAAAAGAATAAAAAGTTATTAAAAAAAAAAGAAGCATATGAAAAGCTCGGCCTCTCGATTAACATTAAAAAAACCAAAGTGCTTTACCAGCAAGTTCAAACCAATCTCTCCGCAGCGCCATCAATCCAGCTTAAAGGTGTGTCACTAGAAAATGTCGACCACTTTTCTTATCTTGGCAGCCATCTATCTACAAAAGCCGACATCGACGCTGAAATTCAGCATCGCCTGAGCTCTGCGAGTGTAGCTTTCTCCCGAATGAAGCGTAGAGTGTTTGAGGATCAGGACATTCACAGGGAGACCAAAATGCTTGTTTACAAAGCCATTGTACTACCAACCCTTCTGTACGCCTGTGAAACATGGACCCTCTACAAACGCCACCTCCAACTTCTTGAAAGATTCCATCAACGCTGCCTCCGAAAAATTCTGCAAATTACTTGGGAAGATAGGCGGACTAATGTTAGCGTATTAGAAGAAGCGAAAACCACCAGCATTGAAACAATGATTATCCAACATCAACTTCGCTGGACCGGTCATGTTGTTCGAATGCCTGACCATCGTCTTCCAAAGCAGCTACTTTACTCCCAACTTAAGAATGGAAAACGGAATATTGGTGGACAGCAAAAGAGATTCAAAGATACTCTCAAAGCTAATTAAAAAAAAATGTAATATCAGCATTGAGAACTGGGAAGCCCTAACTCATGAGCGTTTCAATTGGAGGTCATCCTTTATTAATGGCGCTATGGACTTTGAAGAAGCACGAGTACAGGGCGAAAAGGAGAAAAGAGCTAAAAGGAAGGCATGTCAGGCAAACCCTCATCATGACCGTCTCCCACCCGGAAACCTATGCCCTCATTGTGGGAGGTTGTGCGGATCCAGAATTGGCCTTTATAGCCACTTACGGATCCACCGTTAAAATTTTACCTTTGGAAGACAATCTTACTCGGCTACGAGTGATCGCCAATGAGTTAAAATTATGGTGATGATTATGCAACCTGAATGAAACCTGACTGCCCATAAGTGCAAAGCTATAAACAGTTTCGTGCATGTGATCATCTTATAAACACAAACAATAAAATACATTATTTTTCCAGTGGTCTGGCATTCCTCTAGTAGTATTATGTACTACTCACCACAGCAATGCCACAACAATGACTCAGAAACAAAAGAGGTCCAGTAGAGATCTCGCTTAAAGAGTGTGGAAGGGTCCTTGAGCTGGTTAGAAATTTTTTTGCTACTGTGCATTAATAATATTCTTTCTCCTTATGCTATTTGTTCATTTGTCCCAACTGGGCAGACTCTGCAAACTTTATTTCTCCCATCCTGCTAGTGTGTGCTTTTTTCAAACCTACTTTATCTCAACAGGAACCTAGCCAATAGCCAGGATGTCTGAAAGCCGTAGGAGCTGTGGTCCCAACATGCTTAGAGAGCAGCTCCTTGACAGGATGACAGAGTCACAATTGCAGGTGCATTGATTTGTCCCCTGTGGTATAGCCTCCTATTGATGGAATATAGTGGTCAGAGTCTTTGGCTTTGCCCCAAAGCAAAAGTGATTCTTTCAAAGCAAGAATTTCAGGCTTTAGCAAAATTGGCTGAGATGAAAGGAATGGAGTTATAAGTATTCCAGCAACTGAACTATTTCCCATTTAGAAATATCTTCATATACATTGAGGCAGAGACTGTAGCTTGAATCATGTCAACTGGATTTCTATTTTCTCAGTGGAAACGTTTCGCTCCTTATCCAAGGAGCTTCTTCAGTCTGAGCAAAGTTAGTAAGGGAATCCTAAATATGTTTCTAGGTAGCTGTGTGACCTTACACCTGGGGCTAGGTCATGGTTATATTGAGATGTTATTTTAAGTCCTTTTATCATCTAAAGGAGGATCGTTAAGATCACCATGCTGCTGTTGAGCTTGTGAAATGGTCTTAATCTTCCTAGGCACAGAAGACAGCAAGCAGAAACAAGGAACTGGAGAAACCGCTGGGAGGAACAACAACAACAGGACCACAGAGGACAAAAAGAACATGTGGGTGAAAAATCTCTCAGACAGAGAACTCACCCAAACACAGAGAGATGTCCTAGCCAAAGGTCTTAATTTTGCCATCACTCCCAAGCAAGTTCCGGTTGTGGAACTCATTACAGCCACAGAATCTGCCATCCACAACAACCACCTACCTTTTGAGGAAGCAGAACAACTCCGGCTTAAAATATCTGCAGCTCTGTCCAGTGCTCAACCTCCTCCCCCCAACCTTACCGTCCAAGAGAGGAGAGCCCTGACAGCCCTCAGCAAAGATGAAACCATCACCATTTTACCTGCTGACAAAGGAAGATGTACAGTGGTTCTAAACACTGCAGACTACCACAATAAAATTACCTCACTTTTGGAGGATCACCATACATATGAAAAACTGAAAAGAGACCCCACCAACAATTACAAGAAAAAGGTAATAGACAGTTTGAAACAATTGGAACATGATGGCTCCATCGATAGGATTACCGTATTTTCCGGTGTATAAGATGACTTTTTAACCCAGGAAAATCTTCTCAAAAGTCGGGGGTCGTCTTATACGCCGGATGTCGTCTTATAGGGCAGGTGTAACTCCACTTCCCCACCGCACAGCTGATCCCCGGCGCACAGCTGATCGGTGCCGAGATTTTCCACCCGGGCCCTCCCCCCCAATACATCTCCAAGCTTTAGCAGAACAAACCATGAAGGAGGAGGAGGAAGAGGGTGGTTGTGATGATGGGGGGAGGTTTGAAAAAGCAGATCCAAGCGCAAAAGTTAGTGAGTCATTTCAGCCTCCCTCCCTCTCGCTCTCTTTCCCTGGTGATGGATCAGTGCCGGGGGGGGGGGGGTCGGGAGGGAAGGGAGGAAACGGCAAGGGAGGGAGGGAAGGAGCGGAGGGTGGGACCCCCCACACACTGATCCATCACCAGGGAAGGAGAGCGAGAGGGAGGGAGGCTGAAATGACTCATTAACTTTTGCGCTTGGATCTGCTTTTTCAAACCTCCCCCCATCATCACAACCACCCTCTTCCTCCTCCTCCTTCATGGTTTGTTCTGCTAAAGCTTGGAGATGTATTGGGGGGGGGGAGGGCCCGGGTGGAAAATCTCGGCGCCGATCAGCTGTGCGCCGGGGATCAGCTGTGCGCCGGGGAAGTGGAGTTGCTCAGTACTCACTCAGTAACTTTTGCACTTGGATCTGCTTTTTCAAACTTCCCCCATCACCCTCCTCCTCCTCCTCCTCCTCCTCCTCCTCCTCCTCCTCCTCCTCCATGGTTTGTTCCGATAAAGCTTGGAAATGTATTCTTCACCCCTCTGCCTTGCCCAGGTAATTAAAGCTTTCTTTAAATCGTTAAAGCTTTCTCACCCCTCCCCCCAATATTCTCCTTCACACACACACCCCGTGCTGCTGCGCTTCGCATTACTACGGTATTCGCTTTCTACTCTGCTTCCCTGTTTTCTCCCTGCAGTTTTTTACTTTCTACTCCGCTTCCCCACCACACAGCTGATTGGCGTGGATATTTTCCAGCCCGGGGCGGAGCAAGCTGCATGTTTTGAAGAGGGGTAGTCTTATACGGCGAGTATATCCCAAACTCTATATTTTAACTGGAAAAGTTGGGGGTCGTCTTATATGCCCAGTCGTCTTATACGCCGGAAAATACGGTACCTACCACCGTCTGTATCCTGGAGAAGCCATCCCCTGCATCTACGGACTTCCTAAGATCCACAAGGAAGGAACACCCCTCCGACCCATAGTCAGCAGCATTAATTCGGTAACATACAACATTGCCAAACACCTCTCTACCATACTAGCACCTCTAGTTGGACACTCTGAACACCACATCCATAATTCGGAAGAATTTGTTTCCAAAGCAAAGATCCTGAAACTGGATACAGATGAAACTATGGTCTCCTTTGATGTGTCCTCCCTTTTCACCAGCATCCCCACCACTCATGCTCTATCCGCTGTCAGGAAGAGACTAGAAGAGGACAGCACCCTTGAAAGGAGAAACCATCTCAACCCAAACCAGATCTGCCATCTTCTGGACCTGTGTCTTAACACCACTTATTTCACATACAGAGGTGACTATTACAGACAAAAACACGGCTGTGCCATGGGTTCTCCTGTGTCACCCATTGTGGCCAATTTATACATGGAAGAAGTGGAGAAGAAAGCACTCAACACATTCCAGGGAACGGTGCCCACCCACTGGTTTAGGTATGTGGATGACACCTGGGTCAAAATCAAGGCCCAGGAAGTACAGGCCTTCACGGACCATATAAACACTATAGATGCCAACATTAGCTTCACCAGAGAAGACACCAAGGACAACAGACTGGCATTCCTAGACTGTGAAGTCCTCATTGGGACCGGTGGCAAGCTAGAAATAGGGATCTACAGGAAACCCACACACACAGATCAATATCTGATGTTTGACTCCCACCATCCACTGCAGCACAAACTAGGAGTCATCAGGACATTGTCACACAGAGCAGAAACCATCCCCACCTCCATGGATTCCAAAAAGAATGAAAATCAGCACCTGAGAACAGCTCTGAAGGCCTGTGGATATCCAAATTGGGCCTTTACCAAATCTAAATCTACCAGACCTAAAACAGCAACAGATAGGGCTGAGACTCAGAGTAAATGAAAGAACCTGGTCATTCCCTACATGGCTGGCATGTCTGAAAAGATAAAAAGGATATTTGGCAAACACCACATACCTGTATATTTCAAACCCACCAACACACTGAGACAGAGGCTTGTACACCCCAAAGATCAAACTCCAAAACACAAGAAAAGCAATGTAGTTTATGCAATCCAGTGCAGTGAGGAGTGCTCTGAACTCTACATTGGAGAAACCAAACAACTTTTGTACAGGAGGATGGCCCAACACAAGAGAAGTAACACCACAGGACCAGAGTCAGCAGTTTAACTTCATCTAAAGGAAAAAGGACACTCATTTGAGGACATTAATGTTCACATTTTAGACAGAGAAGATAGGTGGTTTGAGAGAGGGGTCAAGGAATCCATTTATGCCAACTTGGAAAATCCTTCCTTGAATAGAGGTGGGGGCCTCAGGCACAATCTTTCCCCATCTTCCTCCCTGCTTTGTCTTCTGTGCCTAGGAAGATTAAGACCATTTCACAAGCTCAACAGCAGCATGGTGATCTTAACGATCCTCCTTTAGATGATAAAAGGACTTAAAATAACATCTCAATATAACCATGACCTAGCCCCAGGTGTAAGGTCACACAGAAACATATTTAGGATTCCCTTACTAACTTTGCTCAGACTGAAGAAGCTCCTTGGATAAGGAGCGAAACGTTTCCACTGAGAAAATAGAAATCCAGTTGACATGATTCAAGCTACAGACAATTCCACCTGGATGACTGAGAACCTTCATAGACATTGAGGCAGAGAGTTTCTAATTTTTCTTTTTCACAGCATTCTGGCGAGGGAGATGGATGGAATTCTTTCACAGAGGGGGTCCGCAGCATGACCTCTCTGCAAGATCGGGTGGGACGGGACGATGAGATGAGGAGGTCCCTCAGATAACCTGGGCCCATGCCATGTAGGGCTTTAAAGGTAATAACCAGCACCTTGAATTGGACCCAGAAGCAAACTGGCACCCAATGCAGCTCACAGAGCAGAGGTGTTATGTGTGTCGATCTTGGTGCACCTAAAACTGCCTGTGTGGCTGCATTCTGTACCAGCTGTAGCTTCCGGATATTCTTCAAGGAATATTTCACATAATGACAAGATTATGTGAAAAATGTTGAAGTGTGATTGATTGTTGTGGAACTCAAGATCGGGATATAAATAAAGCACAGGACCTGGGGTAAAATGACTTTATAAGTAAGGAAAGTTACTTATAACATCCTCCATCCACTGAAATTCATAAAAATATCTAATCCCTTGAAAGGAATTCAAAAGCAACTTCTTGTTCAAACTGAGAACAGGTATGAAAAAATACAGGATAATTTCTTTGCCTGGCAGTATGTCAACAGTCTTGCAATTGCTCATCCTTTATAAATCAGCAGATCAAAGGGTTTATGTGTGTCGACCTTAACCCTAACCCTAACCTTTATCAAGGGCCTTTCTACACTCACCAAAGAATACAAAAATAGACCTAGTACACAGAACACACACTATTTCATAATTTGATTAACTATGATGTATTGAATAAACCACTATTGTTTTAGTTTATACTATCTAGGGTTTCTCAAACTAAACTATCATGACCCTGAAATGAATTTGTACATCCTCCACATAAATAAATTTATGATTTCATTGGGTTAGAGTTGGGCAAGAAATAATTGGTTTTGCATTTGTGCACCAAATTCTTTCAAAACCTCAACCTGTTAGGTCTCTCAGCTGAGCACCTGCATCGTAGGCCAAGTGGAGACTTCAAATTAGTATCACATTGGCATTTCTAGCCTGGTGGAGGAGGTGGAGGAGGAAGGGCATTGTTTGATCTTCATTGAGTCAGTGGTTTGTAAAAGAGCAAACATGCGATTCATTTCTTTGTATTTCAACATGAAAAGAGAGTGAAATATATGTGGGAGTACAGATTAAAACACAAATGAACTATTGACTTCTTCTACCTATGTAAGATCAAATTAAGAAGTCAGCAGCAAACTACTCACCATAAGAAAGTATATTATGATCAACTCAACTCTAGCAAAGGAAACATTGCCATTAATAGGTTGATACTGATGGAGTCTTGAAGGTTAATAAAAAAAACTCCAAGCAGCTAACAACAATCTTGCAGAGTAGGTGTGAACCAGCAGGGAACTTGCACTTTAAGCTTAATTACGTTCAGAAATAAATTCAGTCTTCACACATTAGTTAGATGAAGAAAAATAGAGATAGCTTACATTTATTCAGTAGATCTGGATACAAGAAGATTCATGGTAGATCTGCGTGCAAGCGAGATGTAATGGACGAGGGCTGCATTGTGCAGCACCTCCTGCTTGCACATGTGCCCGAAGAGTAATGGAGAATGAGAATCCCCAAACCAAGGAGGAGGAGGAAAAGGAAATCAGGTGACCCATGTGACATCCCACAAGCACAATAGAGATACGTTTACTAGAAAAGACCCCCTTATGCTTATGAGACAATGCTGAGTTGACTCCTGATAATCCCAACAACTGTTCTCAAGTTAGCATGTCTCAGAGTCCACAAGGTTCAACTTCTTCTGTCGTTCTTGGTAACTGCTCCTCGGCAACGGCTTCATGAGAATGTCCACAGTCATGTTCCTTGTGGGACAATAGTTTAGTCTGACTATTCCTTACTCTTGCAAGTTTCTTACTGCATGATACTTAACATCAATGTGTTTAGTTCTCCCATTAATCTTTTCTGACCGTGAGAGCCTAATACAACTTTGGTTGTCTTTGTAGACCTGAATAGGGGTAGATTCCTCTATCCCCATGTCTTCAAGCAGTAGCTTGAGCCATGAAACCTCTTTGCATGTTTCTGCTACTGACACATACTCCGCCTCTGTGGAGGAATGTGCAACTGTATCTTGCTTACGGCTTCCCCAGCTTACTGCCCCACCCCCATAGAAAAATATACTACATGCCCACTAGTGGATTTTTGGTCAGTAACGTCTTCTGCCCAATCTGCATCTGTAAGCCCCACTAGTTTTGGATTTTCAGTGGCTGGTAGCTTTAGTTTTAGGTGTATGGATTTAGCTACCTTCCCACCCGTTTAACACCAGTCCAGTCTCTCTGTGTGGGTGTGCTAGTCTTTCTACATAGAATGTTTACTGCAGCTGCTATGTCTGGCCTAGTGGTAGTGGCTAGATACAATAGCTTACCTATGGCACTTTTATAGCTGTTGCTCTCTGGTAAGAGTTCACTAGGTTCCCGTTGCTTGTGGAAACCTGTTTCCATTGGTGTTGGCATAGGATTGGCATTTTGCAGTCCTAAGCTTTCCAACAGTTCTAGGATCCTTTGCTTCTGGCTTAGAAGAAAGCTTCCATCATCTTCCCTTTCAATCTGTATCCCCAAGTAGTAGCTGGCATTGCCCAGATGCTTGACTTCTACTTCTTTGTTCAGGTTGGACATGATTTCATCAAAGTCTCCTTTGTTATGGCAGATCATCAAATCATCCACATAGCAAAGAATGTAGACCTCTCTGCCATTTCTGTGTCTTGTGTAGAGACAGGGATCAGCTTGGCCTTGGACAAAGCCTTGCTTAAGAGGTACTTGCTTCAACTTCTTATTCCATGCTCTTGCTACTTGCTTCAGGCCATAAATCCCCTTCTGAAGTTTGCAAACGAGTTGCTGTGCTTCGGGATTGGTGAAGCCTGGAGGTTGTAGCATGTATAGTTCTTCCTCTATCTCTCCATGTAGAAATGCAGTTTTTACATCTAGGTGTTCCATTCTGATTGTGGTATGTTTTACAACAGGAGCAAAACATTCATCATAATCAAGTCCATATTTTTGTGAATAGCCTTTTGCAACTAGTCCAGCTTTGTATCTTTGTACTTCTCCATTTTAATCTTCTTTGGCTTTGAAAACCCATTTGCATCCTATGACTTTCTTGCCTTTTGGTAGTTTTATCAAAGTCCATGTTTTATTCTTGTGTAGAGCTTCTAGCTCTTCTTGTGCTGCTTTCTTCCACTTGCTTGCTTCATCTGGTGGCATTTGCTGCACTTCGTTCCATGATGCAGGTTCTTTTGGTAGCGACGACCTTGTGAGGTAGGTGAGTCTCTCGACTGGAACTCCTTTGTTGGGTCATGATGAGTGTCTTGGAGCAGGTTCAGGAGTGGCACTTGGTGGTTCAACCCCTTCTGCATCCTGGGCCTCGTCATCTGACTCTGGTGGAGTTTCTACCTGGGCCTCTGGGTCGGTGTGGTGGTTGTGTCTTCTGATGCTGGGCTAAACATCTCAAGCTGGTAACTGCCGCTGTTGGTTTCTCTGCAGTCATCATCAGCATGACTATGGTAGCCTTTCTCTCATTCATCGAAGTACACCACTCTGCATGTGCTTACTTTTCCTGTTTTCGGGTTCAGGATTCTGTATCCCTTGCTTCCTGGAGCATACCTGATCATGATGCCTTCTTCAAATCTGGGGTCTAGTTTGGATCTCTTTTCTTTTGGTATGTGTGCATAAGCTTCGGATCCAAACACTCTGAGATGCTTTACGCTTGGTTTGCGTTCATGCCGTAGCTCAAAAGATGTTACCTCATTGGCTTTGGTTGGCAGTCTGTAAGTATGTAGCTGTTAAAACAGCATCTGCCCAGTATTTGTCAGGCAGATCTGCTTCTAAAAGCATACATCTTACCATGTCCATTAGTGAGTGATTTTTCCTTTCAGAAACTCCATTTTGTTCAGGTGTGTATGGAGTGGTTAGTCTGTGTTCTATGCCTAGCTGTGTTAGGTATGTTTGCATGGTTTGAGAAATGAACTCACCTCCTCAGTCGCTCTGGAGGGCTTGAGGGGTTCTGTTGAACTTGTTGGTCACCATGGCTACATACGCTTTCAGCATGTCCGCTGTTTGGGATTTCTCCTTCATTAGGTAGGTTACACAGTATCTGGAAAAATCATCTGTAAAGCATAAAACATATTTATTTCTGCCCGCTGATGCTTGAAGGGGTCCACACAAATCAGTGTGGATAATAAGTTCAAGTGGCTTAGTTGCCTGCCTTTCCCTTTGTTTTGGTATGGCTGGTCTTGTTGCTTTTCCTTTGATGCATATCACAGATTTTGATTGGCATTTATCATGGTTGCTTATTTCAAAATCTCTTACCATGCCTTCAGTTTTCATTCTTAAAATTGCGTTAAAATCACGGTGCGCAAAACGCCTGTGCCAGGTGGTGGCGCTGTTGTCCTCCTTTTGCTGCCGATAGGCGAGGCTGACATCTGGTGGCGGTTGTTCGCAGTGCACCTGGTAAACGGCATCCTTTTGGAAACCTGTAACATAAATCTTTTCTCCACTGGTGACTTTACATTGTCCATAAGCATCAAAAATCACATTAAAGCCTTTGTTGTTCAATGTTGACAAACTCAGTAAATTGGCTTCCAAGTCTGGTACAAAGAAAACATCTGTTGCCATAAGTTCTTTGTGTTCACTTCCATTGATGCATCGCAATGGCACACTTCCTTTTCCTTGAATCAAAATTGAATTGCCATCTGCTAATGTTATGCTTCCTTCTGGTTTTTCACTTAGTTCACAAAAGGCACTTTTATTCCCACATAGATGTCTGCTGGCCCCCAAATCGATTACCCATCATTTGGGCATTTATTGGTATCAGCTTTAAGAACAGTATCAGCTTTATAAAGAATGTGTAAAGCTTTTTTACTTTTAAAAGATTTTCCCTTGGAAAAATCCTTCTTGTCCCTGCTTCTGCAAAACTTGGCAAAGTGTCCTGGTTTCTTGCAAGCATTACAAACAATAGACTTTTTGGTATTCTGATTTCTTACTAATTGCCCCGGCTCATGATTACCCTTCGTTGCTAGGTAACCAATGTCTCTGCCAGGCAATCTATTGTTATGCAAGTTCTCTTGCCTCCAACATTCTGATCTAATTGCTCCCAGCAGCTGAGAAAAATTCTTCCCTTCTAAATTCAAACCAGCAATGAATGGAAAGTGCTTAGCAAAAAAGACATCTTAAGTTTTTCATTCGTAAGGTTCTCAACTGTGCTCAGCTGATCAAAGATTCCCTGTATTCTGATCAGGTGGTTGTTTACATTTCCACTGTCTTCCAATTTACATGCATGCAGTTCTCGCCACAAAGAGATCACTTTCTGATCATCAGCTTCTGAATATAGGGTGCATAAATTCTCAATCATTTCCTTAGCAGTAGAAATATTTTAAATCTCTGCTAATCTGTGATCTGAAAGAGATATAGCAATGAGAATTTTAGCTCTCTTATCCTTTTTCTTCCATTGTTTTTTTGGCTTCCTCCCCATCCTCTGGTTTTGGTTCTGGTAAATCCAGAGCATCCAAACAATCTTCAAAATCTAGCTGCATCCTTAATCTGAACAGCCATGATGAGTAATTATCTTCAGTCAATTTTGGTACAGCTCCCCCTCCTCTTTCTCCATTGTTCAGAGAGAGGAAATTTTTTCCTGAACTTAATTTTTTTTACGAAGAATTTTATTAAGTTTAGAGCATAGATAAAAACTACAGAAAAATAAAAAACTACAAAAAGAAAAAAAGTGAAAAGTACAAGAAAAAGAATTTTGAAACATTACATAAGAAGTGACTTCTGACTTTCAACAACAAGAATATATAACAATTTCCATAATTAATCCCTTACTCTAAATTTAACCAAAATCACATTGTTTCTATAAATCATCCCACAGACATTTTATAAATCAATAAAAACAATTGCTTCTTCCCCTTATATATAAAGAAAAATAAACAAATATATAAACCTTCAAATCAACCCCCCCCCCCCCGATAAGAACTCATTTATAAAATGTTTCCCTCCTATCATTATTCTGTATGTTTCTGGCCACTATGTTAACAATCAACTTATATAAACATTTAAAAAAGACATTTAAATTATCTACTTTTGTGCTTAATACTACAATCTTAACCCTATTAAACCTTAAAGAACAAACTTTAAATCGTTACAGGAAGATACAGCCTAAAAGTCAATTCATATACTTATTCTTAATTTCTATATTAACAATCAGATTATAAAAACATTTTAAAAACATTTAAATTATCTACTTTTATACGTAATACTATTGTTTCAATCTTACCCCTATTAAACCTTAAAAAGCAAACTTTAAATCATTGCAAAAAACTTTAAATCATTACAGAAAAATAGAATCATACAGCGTTAGGATCAATCTACATACTTATTCTTAATTTCTTAAATCATTACTAAAAAAATAAAATCATACAGTCTTAAAATCAATCCACATGTTTATACTTATCCCATCTCAAGATGACTACTATTATTTCAATATTACCGCTATTAAACCTTAAAAGGCAAACTTTAAATCATTGCAAAGAACTTTAAATCATTACAAACAAGTAGAATCATAAAGCCTTAAAAGCAATCCAGATATTTATTTTTAATTTCTTATCCCACCTCAAAATAAACCAAAGCATTTATTTGTCTCCATATTGTACATAGAGGATTTTTTGTAAAGAAATCAAGAAACCCAGCTGTCTCCTCCAAAAAGTCAACAGTTATCTCCTTCTCAGAACAGGCCCCAAAGTAAACAAACCATTATTGCAAGTCCAGTTGTAACTCCTTCATGACTGGCATTTCTTCACATTTCTCACATCCGAGAAGAATGCTTCCTCCTTGATAAATCTCTTCCTTTCCCTTTGCAAAATCCTCAATCCATTGATACATTTTAGAAACAATGTCCCCTACATTTTGCAAAATAACTTGAGCAGCTTAATGGAAAATTTCTTTAAAGTCAGCAGACCGATCGGCACGGAGCTCTGGAATTGTTTTGTTAAGGTCGTCCATATTTCAAGCAGGAAAGTCTGACACCTTCTACTGATGTATATGAGCTGATGAGTTAATGAAAGGCTTTCAAAAGCTAAAATACAACATCCAAGGAAAGTGAACAGAAAGCTAAAAACTAAAATTCATCAAGTTGAATGTATAGGAAAATATTAAGTCCTTCAAACTAAATAGAAAAATAACAGAGAGATGATTATTTATTCACAGTCCTCCTTAAATTTAGAATGGGAAGCAAGCTGGCAGCTAAAAATATTTTTAAGCTCCTTCCAAAAACAATGTTATGCACCAAGAGATTAGTATCTTCTTGTTGTTAAGAGCTTCTATTGGGGTACAAGAACTTAAAAATATACAAATTAGGTGGTTTAGAAATGAGAAAGCCTCAACCTTAGTGTCCCAGTGGGGCTGCAGTGTGGTCTGGAAATGGTGGCGTCCCCGACTCCCATCTCCTCTTACCGGATTTATGCCAACACCGTTGACGATCTTCAGGCTACAAGGTGACATTGTGAAGTACAAATGGGATGATTCCGAGTGTTTTCTATCCATGAAAACACTCTAGGGCAACAGGAAAAGCCTGCCTGTGTGCCTCCAGAAAGAATCCACGCTGTTAGGTCTGCCCGTTGATCTTGCGAACAGTGTATTCAGTCGGCCATCTTCTCACTGGAAGCCTGAACTTGTACTGGTCTGTACTTGTCTTATACTGGTTTCTACTGGTCTTGTACTGGGCCCATAACCCTTGATGGAGTCTTGAAGGTTAATAAAAGAACTCCAAGCAGCTAACAACAATCTTGCAGAGTAGAAGCATGAACCAGCAGAGAACTTGCACTTTAAGCTTAATTACGTTCAGAAATAAATTCAGTCTTCACACATTAGTTAGATGAAGAAAAATAGAGATAGCTTACATTTATTCAGTAGATCTGGATACAAGAAGATTCATGGTAGATCTCCATGCAAGCGAGATGTAATGGACAAGGGCTGCATTGTGCAGTGCCTCCTGCTTGCACGTGTGCCCAAAGAGTAATGGAGAATGAGAATCCCCAAACCAAGGAGGAGGAAAAGGAAATCAGGTGACCCATGTGACATCCCACAAGCACAATAGAGATACGTTTACTAGAAAAGACCCCCTTATCCTGAGTTGACTCCTGATAATCCCAACAGATACTACACAGTCTGGATTAGAAGGGAAATCAAGCCTCAGAAAATATATTTCCTACACTGGTGATGTGAAGAACATCCAGCCAGGAACCAGAGAAACCAGAGAAGGGTAGGAGATGAGAACAATGGCTGATTGAGGCCATTAAGAAACCATAAAGAAGCAACCTATGTCTAGAAAGAAACAAGACCACATGGTTATTATGGCTATTTAATGG
This sequence comes from Charina bottae, assembly GCA_023362775.1. Taxonomy (NCBI): domain Eukaryota; kingdom Metazoa; phylum Chordata; class Lepidosauria; order Squamata; family Charinaidae; genus Charina; species Charina bottae. The sequence goes on from JALMGJ010000093.1 coordinate 267,321, forward strand.
GAAATCAAAGCTTTGAAGTTACAAATAAGCTTAGATTAATATTCCTATTTCTGGAAGCAGAACAGTGAACCCAGTTTCATGTGAACCAAGATAATCAAACCATTCTCCATGAAAGAACTGCTACTGTGCCATAGGTACAGTATATATATTCCAAATACTGAACTTGAGAAGAGTCTGATCTGAAGGTATCTCTTTGCAATCAAGCTTTTCTGGGAAGGAATCATTTTTTGCACTGGAAGTAGTCAGATAATTCCATCACTGACAAGGTGGCAATACTTATAGGAGGCCACATTTGCTGTCTTCATAACATTATAATGAGCCACATTATTAATTTTATAGATATTTGCTATCAATAAATCAATATGATATAGAGATGCTAAGATGCTAAGAGGAATAAAGAATTAGAGGTTCCTATATTGCCTAGACAATGGGACAGCATGTTAACATCTATAACAAGAGTGTCAATGGACCTTAAATTACAACTTATACAACAAAAAATAATATTTAGAATTTATTGGACTCCATTACGTTTGTATAGAAAAGGATTGTCTAAGACAACATTCTGTTGGAGATGTAATAAGGACAATGCTTCTTTAAAACACATCTTTTTACAATGCCCTATACTTACTGATGGGGCATGGTGGCTCAGTGGGTAAGACACCAGGCTTGTCGATCAGAAGATCGCAAGTTCAGAGGTTCGAATCCCAGACTTGTCGGTTGGAAGGTCGGTGGTTCGAGACCCGAGTGCTGCGTGACGGAGTGAGCTCCCGCACTAGCTCCAGCTCTTGCCAACCTAGCAATTCGAAAGCATGCAAATGCAAGTAGATTAATAGGTACCACTTTGGTGGTTAGGTAACAGCGTTCCACGCGCGTCATGCGGCCACATGACCGTGGAAGCGTCTTCGGACAATGCTGGCTCTTCGGCTAACAAACGGAGATGAGCACCGGCCCCTAGAGTCGGACACGACTGCACAAATGTGCGGGGGGAACCTTTACCTATACCTATACTTACTAAGTTTTGGGAGAAAGTAGTGGACCATATAAATCAGACTGTGACAAAAGCTAAATTTTTCAGAGGATAATATTCTTTTGAATTATATACCTAGTACAGAGCTTTCCAAACTGTGTGTCGCGACACAAAAGTGTGTCGCCACACACAGCGTGGTGTGTCGCCACACCACCCGGAAGCGGCGAAGCGTGTGTGCACGGCAGCCGCCATGCACGCGCACGCCGGCCGCCATGCATGTGCACACCGCCGCACGCCCCCCGTGCCGCCACATGCCCCCCCGCGCCGTCGCCGTGCGCGTGCACCACTGCACGCCCCCCCTGCACTGTCGCTGTGTGCGCACGCACCACTGCTGCCACTGGTGTGTCGCCAGTGGCAGCACGTTGGAAAGCCCTGACCTAGTACATGGAACTTGACAACTGGAAAACGTAAATGGATTCTCCATGCCCTTACTATGGCTAAAGGACTGATATTGCAGCATTGGAATACAATTACACAAATTACAGTAGGTTAAAAAAAATGATGATTTTTTATTTATTTATTTATTTTCTATCCTGCCTTTATTATTATTTTTTATGAATAACTCAAGGCGGCGAACATACCTAATACTCCTTCCTCCTCCTATTTTCCCCACAACAAAAACCCTGTGAGATGAGTTGGGCTGAGAGAGAGTGACTGGCCCAAGGTCACCCAGCCGCCTTTCCTGCCTAAGGTGGGACTAGAACTCTCAGTCTCCTGGTTTGCTATTGGCTCCTTCCTAGGGCTGAGAGACAGGGATTGGCCCAAGGTTACCCAGCCAGCTTTCATGCCTAAGGTGGGACTAGAACTCTCAGTCTCCTGGTTTTTAGCCCCTTGCCTTAACCACTAGACCAGGGGTCAGCAAACTTTTTATGCCGGGAGCCATTTTGACATGCTTGTGCACATTTTGAAATGCTCGAGAGCCAGGGGGCGGGGTTTGCGGGCGGGGGCCAATCACGTGGATGGGGGCGGGGTTTGCGGGCAGGGGCCAATCATGTTGAAGTGGGCGGGGTTTGCGGGCGGGGGCCAATCACGTGGCTTATTGGGGCGGGTGGGAGGCCGAATCTGGATTTTGGGAGGGTCAGGGGAGAACGGGACCTGCCTGGCCTCTCAAGGTGGGGTGGCGAATTGGGCTGTGCGGCTCGTTGCGGAGGGCTGTGCTTCCCGGGGCCCTTGCTAACAGGTCGGGCGAAGAGGTGCAGTCCTGCGCCCGGGGTCCTGGGTCCAAGCCCCCTTAGTGCAGCGGGACGGGTTCCCAGGAGACCTCGGGGCGAAGGCGGAGCAGCCCCGCGGATGGGAGCTGGGCCAATGGCGTGGAAGAGTCGGGATGCTCACGGAGGGAGGGGGCGCAGCCAGCAGGGTTGAAGTGACAGTCCTCCAGGCTCGCCCCGTTTGCCGCCGCAGTCATGGTCCTCCTCGGCGAGCCCTGCCTCCATAGCGGGGCATGTCAGGCCGGGCGGAGCGGGCACGGGGGAGCCGCACAGGCGCCGAGGGGGGCGGGCCCAGCAGCGGAGGAGGAGGCCCGGGCCGCCCGCCCGCCCTGCCCGCCTGCTTGCCTGCCTGCTTGCCTCCCTCCGCGAGGCCCCCCGCTGCCTTCCCGGGATCCGAGCCAGAGAGAAAGGGTGGCGGCGGCGGTGGGGCTGCGCTACCGCCACTCGGCGCAGGCAGGGCTGCCGCTTCTGCCCACCTGCGTCGGGCCAAGGAAGTGATGGGGGGTGGGAAACGAGGCGGGCGGCGACGACAAGCGGCGCGCTTCAGGGGAGCCGCCACCACCGTTGCCGGGTGTGTCCCCTCAGGGCGGGCGGAGGCAGGCGGGCAGCTGCTCCTCCTTCTCTCCCGCCGGCGGAGGTCGCGTTGGCGGCGTTGGCGTCCTCTTCCTCGCCGCCCGGCTACGGATCGGGCGGCAGACAGAGAGAGAGAGCCAGAGCTGAGGGGCCAAAGAGCCTGATCTGGCTCAAGAGCCGCCATTTCCGACCCTTGCACTAGACCGAATGATGATAGTTATACAAATGTATAAGATATATATACGTCCTTGAATAATATTTCTGTTAGATAAGTATATAGAGATAAGTTATATACAAGTTATATGTTAGATAACTATATAGATAAGAGTCCCCTTCGGGGGAGATGGGGCGGTAATAGAAATAGAAAAATAAATAAACAAACAAACAAATAAATAAATAATAAGTATATAGAGAGCCAGTTTGGTTTAGTGGTTAAGGTGGTGGGCTAGAAACCAGGAGTCTGTGACTTCTAGTCCCGCCTTAGGCATGAAAGCCGGCTGGGTGACCTTGGGCCAGTCCCTCTCTCTCAGCCCTAGGAAGGAGCCAATGGCAAACCAGGAGAGTGAGAGTTCTAGTCCCGCCTCAGGCATGAAAGCCAGCTGGGTGACCTTGGGCCAGTCACTCTCTCTCAGCCCTAGGAAGCAGCCAATGGCAAACCAGGAGAGTGAGAGTTCTAGTCCCACCTTAGCCATGAAAGCCGGCTGGGTGACCTTGGGCCAGTCCCTCTCTCTCAGCCCTAGGAAGGAGCCAATGGCAAACCAGGAGACTGAGAGTTCTAGTCCCGCCTCAGGCATGAAAGCCAGCTGGGTGACCTTGGGCCAGCCCTCTCTCTCAGCCCTAGGAAGCAGCCAATGGCAAACCAGGAGAGTGAGAGTTCTAGTCCCACCTTAGGCATGAAAGCTGGCTGGGTGACCTTGGGCCAGTCCCTCTCTCTCAGCCCTAGGAGGAGCCAATGGCAAACCAGGAGACTGAGAGTTCTAGTCCCGCCTCAGGCATGAAAGCCAGCTGGGTGACCTTGAGCCAGTCACTCTCTCTCAGCCCTAGGAAGCAGCCAATGGCAAACCAGGAGAGTGAGAGTTCTAGTCCCGCCTCAGGCATGAAAGCCAGCTGGGTGACCTTGGGCCAGTCACTCTCTGTCAGCCCTAGGAAGGAGCGAATGGCAAACCAGGAGACTGAGAGTTCTAGTCCCACCTTAGGCATGATAGCTGGCTGGGTGGCCTTGGGCCAGTCCCTCTCTCTCAGCCCTAGGAAGGAGCCAATGGCAAACCAGGAGACTGAGAGTTCTAGTCCCGCCTCAGGCATGAAAGCCAGCTGGGTGACCTTGGGCCAGTCACTCTCTCTCAGCCCTAGGAAGCAGCCAATGGCAAACCAGGAGAGTGAGAGTTCTAGTCCCGCCTTAGGCATGAAAGGCGGCTGGGTGACCTTGGGCTAGTCACTCTCAGCCCAACTCACCTCACAGGGTTGTTGTTGTGGGGAAAATAGGAGGAGGAAGGAGTATTAGGTTATGTTCGCTGCCTTGAGTTATTTATAAAAAAATAAAGGCAGGATAAAAATTAAATAAATAAAAATAAAATATACAGAATTGTAACTAGTTGCGCTATAATGTCATATTATAGTATTTTTTTTTCTTTCCTATTTTGTGTTGCACTTTTTCCACTTTTTTGTAAAGCACTTTTTATATTTTTCCCGTTTATGATAATGTATATATTTCCATCTGTATTATAATTGTATTTTGTTTTTGTTTTTCTCTTTTTCTTGTTAATTAAAATGCAATAAATAAGTAAGTAAGTAAGTAAGTAAATAAATAAATAAACACTATATTGAGCCATATTATACTATGGAGTTTCCAATTCTCACTATTTTTATTCTTTTCATACCCATTAATTTCATATTCATTTAATCAATTCTTTGTTATTTGAATATTTGGACAGTGCATAGTGCATTTTGTTACATAGAAAATAAAATAAACAAGATAATTCATGCCTTGCCTGTAAATACCCCCTCTGCCTTGACAAGGCACAGGATTAATCCTTACTGGTTCTGGTTCTTTCCCATGAAATGTTTGAAATTCCTTGTTTTTATTTCCTCCTCCTCCAGCAGCCTTGGGGTCTTTTCTCTGTAGCACAGAGCTTGCCCAACCCCTGTTAGTAGGCTGGTAGGCAAAGTCCATCCTATTACCATCCCCTCAGACAATCTTCAAAATCACTCTGATAGATACAGTACTTTTCATCACTAGGTATAAATCAGACTTCTCCTACAAGGACTCTTAAAATGGGTTGAACTAACTCCCATAATCTCCCAGCAAGTAATGGATCTCAAGATTTGGGGAGTTGAAACCAAACTCCTCTCAAGATACGCAGTTGAGGAAGGTCCTTCCTGGGGGAATACAGATAGTGATAGGAAAGCAACATGGCTTCTATGTTGGAAGTGCCAGTCCACAGATAATGTTAATTTCAATCTTCAGTTGAAAAATAACTGTACTTCTGGGAACTATGTTAGCATATCAATTTAGCTATGGAACATTATTGCTGAAGGTCAAGAGGCAAAGTCTTTTCTGGGTCACTGCTCTGTCTCGGAAATTTTCTTCTATGCTATTATCGCACAGAGAATCTGGATTCACTGCTGCTACAAGAATAAAAATAGGGTGGGAGGTATAGCCCCACCTGAGAGCTTTCAGAGAAAGCATAATTGAAGAAACTTGGCAAATCTCATGAATAACAACTTTAAGAGGAAGTCCTCCTAACCCATCTCCCAGCAAAGATATAATTTGAGATTGGGTGTGCTTTCAGTGTGCTGGAGCATCTTGCATCCATAGCAACAGCAGAGAAACACGGGAGGTGGGAGATGAGATTTTTTTGCCTCACTGCCAATTCTCCACTTACTTTTTTCATAGGCCCCCTCCCCTGAAATATTTTTACCCAGTCTGTATTCTCTGTGATAGTAGTTTTATTTTTTATGCTTCTAGACACAGTATAAAATAACAAAATGCATCGAGAATGTGATTAAAAATACACTTAATCCAGTTTAAGATCATGGCTAAAATATAGAACCTCCTTAACCTAAATGGCCCATAACATTTAAAATAATAATTAGAACCTTTGTCTAAATAACAATAAACATATTTATAAAGAACAATGCTTAAACCAGCTTCACAAAGGCTTATAGGAAAAGAAATCTTTTAGTGTCTTTTTAAATGTTGATAAATCAATCTTGAGTTGTATTCTGCTCTTTTCTGCATCTCCCCATGGAAAAAAAATAGGAACCCAAAGATTTCATAGTAGATTTATAAATGTGTCACTATTCTTCCTTTACAGTGAATATAACATTCAATATTACAATGAATAACAAAATCCTGGTTTTCAGGAACTGGGTTAAGATTACCTAATTCCAGACAGCATGGATTATACAATTCTCTGGCTATGCTACTAGAGGACAGAAGTGATGTTTCTGCCTATTACAAGATCCCTATCTCTGATGCTGTTAGCCTTTCTCTCTGTCTCTCCATTCAGTTGTGTCCGACTCTCGGTCACTTTGTGGAACAATGCTTTCCATGCCTTTCTATCTCTTACAGCTTCCTTTAGTTCCATCAGAGTCATTCCAGTGTCCCTTCTGATGGTGTCAAGCCAGTGAGTCCTAGGGAGGCCCCTTCTTCTTTTACCACTGATCAGTCCCAGCATAATTGTCTTTTCGAGTGAGTTGGCTCGCATAACATGACCAAAGTATGACAGTTTTTGTTTGGTGATCTTGGCTTCCAGGGATATTTTTGGTTTGACTGTCTAGGACTTCCTTGTTGGTAATCTTTGCTGTCCATCAGATGTGTAGTAGTCGTCTCCAGCATCACAATTCAAATGCATCTATCTTTCTCCTATCTGCCTTCCTCAAAGTCCAAGTTTCACAACCATACGTAGCTATTGGGAATATGTTTGTATTAACTAGTCTGCATTTGGTTGGGAGGCTGATATCTTTATTCTTCCAGATGTTATTTATGCTGGTCATTGCTGTTCTTCCAAGCGCTACACGTCTTCTAATCTCCGGGCTGCAGTCACCCTTTTGATCAACTTTAGAGCCAAGGAAATTAAACTCCTTCACTGCTTCAATTACCTCGTTATTGATCTTAACACTGACTTGCACATTCTCTCTTGCCATTGTCATTATCTTTGTTTTTTTTGGTGTTAAGGCGCAATCCAAGTTTTTCACTTTCATCTTTGACTATCAGGATTAGCCGTTCTAGATCTTTTTTACTTTCCGCCAGCAGTGTTGTATCATCTGCATAATGAAGGTTGTTGATGTTCCTACCACCAATTTTTATCCCAATAGTAGATTCTTCCAGATGTGCCTTTCTCATAACCATTTCTGTGTACATGTTGAATAATGAAGGTGATAGAATACAATCCTGGCGAGTGCCTTTTCCAATTTTGAACCATTCTGTGTCTCCATATGCTGTCCTTACAGTTGCTTCTTGAATAAAGTACAGAGATCGTATCAGTTGGATGAGGTGTGATGATATTCCCATTTCTTTCAAGCAGTTCCAGAGCTTGTCATGATCAACACAGTCAAAAGCTTTTGTATAGTCAATGAAGCACATGTAGAGGTCTTTTTGGAATTCCCTTGCCTTTTTCATCATCCATCGAAGGTTGGCGATGTGATCATGTGTTCCTCTTCTTTTTTGGAATCCAGCTTGTACATCTGGTAACTCTATTTCAATGGTTGAGTTCATACATTGTTGGATGATCTTCAAGAGAATTTTACTTGCATGTGGTATTAAGGTGATGGTGCGATAGTTTGAGCAGACTTTCGTGTCACCTTTTTTCGGTATTGGAATAAATACTGACCTTTTCCACTCTTTTGGCCATTGACCAGTCTTCCATACACTTTGACATAATGCTGTCAATGCTTTTGTTGGCAGTGGTCTCAGTAGCTCTGCTGGTATTCCATCAACTCCAGGGGCTTTGTGGTTTGACATCTGATTGAGTGCCCATTCTACTTCCTCCTCCAAGATATCAGGTTCCAGCTCCAGCAGTTCTTCTTCTCCTGTGCCTTGGTTTTGATTTTCGTTTGTGTAAAGTTGCTCTGTATATTCCCGCCACCTTTCTCTAATAATAATAATAATAATGATGATGATGATGATGATGATGATGATTATGATGATGTTAGCCTAGTATACTTAAAATTGCTATAAATTAGTTTCCTCTATTTTCCTTTTAAAAAATCAGTCCCATTGGTAGACAAACATAAGCTCTTTTTTCTATGAGGACTGAATTGGGGCTGATCATGTAAGCCTCTTGCCACCCACACTGCAGAGATATTACTAGACCAAGGTGGAATCATTTGTTAGGCTGGCCTAACTGGGTTAGGATCATATCAGCCTTCACTCCCATCCTGAACTAGCAGAGGTGATCATAGAATTGCTAACTATAATCTTTGAGAATTCCTGGAGAACTGGCAAGGTCTTAGAAGACTGGAGGAGAGCAAATCGAGGAGGATTTGGGAAATTACAGACCTGTTAGGTTGGTTGGTTGGTTTATTCAAATTTGTTATAGTCACCCAACTCCAGTGGATTCTGAGCATCTAGGTTGATATCTATACTGGGGAAGGTCCCTGAGCAGGTTATAAAACAGCATGTTTATGAACACTTGGATAAGGATGCTCACAAAGAACCGGCTTCATGCCAGACTAACCATATCTCTTCTTTTGACAGAGTTCCTATCTTAATAGTTTGGGGGGATGCCACCATCATACTGTATTTTAATTTCAGCAAAGCACTGAACACTCTCATGATATTCTCATTAATAAAATGATAAAATATAGGGTAGATGATACAACTTTTACATGGATTCATAAATGGCTGAATGACTACTCATAAATAGCTCCACATCGAGGAGTGCCATAGGGTTCTGCCCTGCACTATTCATTATTTTTATTAATGACGGATAGATTTTTAAAAAATATTTTACAATATGCTTTCTTCTCTTTGAGGGAAGTATTGAGAGATTGTTAGACCTCTCATAAAATAATGAGGAAAATAAAGATTCATGTAGAGAGAATAATTGATAAAGAAGATAATCTTCCAAGAAACTTTTCGAGGGCTCTGGCTGGATTTGGGGATTTGGCTGAAGTTCCCTGAACTCAGGAATCTCAGGAATCAGAGGCCTTTTCAATAACAACTAAATTGGTGAGCCAATCCATTGGCAAGCATCAGGTGACTACATCTCTCTTCCATGCCTGTAACTGCTTGTCCTCTTTCCTTTCCTCACCACTGGCACCCCCAAAGATGCTCATGAGATACAGAAGATGGGAGATGGCTTTCCACACTCACTTTATGTTTAAGTGTTTATACCTGCAGGTGTGGATTTTTTCCCATCAAGTTTTCCCACCTAGCACTGATGACAAATTAGTAAGATGAGAGCTAGCCCAAGACACTTATAACCTGAGGCAGATGGACGAACCTGCTATGGGGCAATTCAAAACAAGCCTACTCCATTTTTTATGTGGCAGCTCTCAGCTATTCGATGATAGCTCTCATGTATCCAATTAATTAGTCAAGATAGTACAACTGGGTCTCCTAATGGTCTTAACATCCCCTAAGGGCAGCTCCTGTACTTCTAAAACCAGATGCAAGTGAAACATGCAAATTTTCTTCAAACACTTTAATCAAATACTCTACAAAGAGTATGCATGTTGCTAGAAATAATGCTTCATCATTTTGTAAACTATTAGATCACTCACCATTTCAGTGTAGTTTTTTTTTTTAATCCATTCTGTCGTGTCCGATTTTTGGAGAATGCCTGCATAAGACCCTGCAGTTTTCTTGGCAAGATTTTTCAGAAGTGGTTTGCCGTTGCTTTTTTTCTAGGATTGAGAGAAAGTGACTAGCCCAAGGTCACCCAGCTGGCTTTGTGCCTAAGGCAGGACTAGAACTCACAGTCTCCCGGTTTCTAGCCTGGTGCCTTAACCACTTCAGTGTAGTTAATAGTGTTCTTATGTAGGATTTAACCTATAATTGCAATCTCAATTCCTGAGATACAGAAGTTGGTTTTTAAAAAATTGATTGCATGAGAATGGATGATTATTCTTTCTTTTTTCCTACCCTGCTCTCCACTCACAAGCATAAAAGCCTTCAGAAGAGTGAGCTGTTCTGAATAATAAACCCATACATTTTTGGATGCAGAAGGATAGCTGAAATCCCATAGCAAATGCATGAAATTTAAATGTGGAACGAATGAATGTTTAGGTCACCGAAACTTAAAATGAATTTCTGTTGGCAATTGTTTGCTGGTCTGCAAGCAAAGGGATGTAAAGCCTTTCTCAGTGGGGCACTGGTAATATTAACCAGATTCTGGGAGAAACTTCTATGTTTTTTATAGTGATGAAACCAAAATGAAAATTTGGATGTCTGTACTGTAGTAGCAGGGGCGTGGTGGCTCAGCGGGTAAGACGCCAGGCTTGTCGATCGGAAGATTGCAAGTTCAGAGGTTCAAATCCCTAGCCCCGCGTGACGGAGTGAGCTCCCGCACTCGCCCCAGCTCTTGCCAACCTAGCAATTCGAAAGCATGCAAATGGAAGTAGATTAATAGGTACCACTACAGTGGGATGGTAACAGCGTTCCGCTCGCGTCATGCGGCCACATGACCGTGGAAGCATCTTCGGACAACGCTGGCTCTTCGGCTAACAAATGGAGATGAGCAGTGGCCCCTGGAGTCGGACACGACTGCACAAATGCCTTTACCTTTTTTTTACTGTAGTAGCATCTTTATTGGCATCCCTTTCAAAAAGACTATCTCTAATATTTTCTCTGTTCCAAGAGCTGAGTCCTCTCAAATAGGGTAGGGAATACATTTATAGAATAGGTGACAAAAGTTTGTTCTGTTGACTCCCAGCTGTGTAATGGAGAAAACAAAGATTGATAACATGGGATTCTTGAAGGCTTTCAAGTTTCTTACAGTTTCCCAGCAATGCAAGATGTACTCTGAGGGTGATGGAAGGTAACCCTGTCTCTATCCTTAGAAAAGCAGCAGGGGTGCCCTGGGGGAGTCTCAAGATCTTCCTTATGAAGTTGTTTTGGATTAATTCCCATTGGGCAATAACCACACCCCACCCCAAAATCTCAGCCCGATACAGCATCTGGCTATCATCTGATCCTGGAATATTTTAAGTGCAAGCTGCCCTCCTTTGAAACAGAAAAACTTCAGAAGAGCACCCACAGTGCATTGGGCAGTTGCTAGAATGGTGGCTAAATGTGTGTTCCATACAAGGAACTTATGAAAAGTGATACCTAGGCATTTAAAAGAGGGCCATTGCTTTATTTGGCGAGGCATTGACTGTCCATCTACGTTTAGCATTGCTTCTACCAAAAACCATTACCTTTGGTTTGTCATAATTTATGCTCTGTTCCCTTTCACAATAATCAGCTAATCTGGCCAATAATCTCAGTACAGGAAATGAGAGCCATGCTGTTTATATCCATTGAAATCAACATTTTCTGTCCACTGAGTGAAGAAGCTCAAAGAGCTTTGTGACTTCATGGTTCTTAATCATAGCTCTGTCCTTACCTTGTTTTGACTTCTTTGTATTTAGCATTCTTTTTATTATTCTATTCTATTTTATTCTATTCTGTTTTATTGTATTTTATGCTATGCCACATTGTTATGTCCTATGGTTACAACAATAATTGTATTTATTTACACAGTCCTCCATAAATCCCAGCTGCATAGTAATTTTAGAACTTTAACCAACAAATCTGAAAATACCAAGCAAGTTTCTTAGAAGTAAGGTCAGCCACTTTAACCCCGAATTTAATATCTTCATCTTGAAAACTCTGTATGGCTTGAGGAAAAGTTACCCTCATCTGTCCGTCTCTTTTTGAACTGTAGGGCCACCCTGGAAGCCCTGCTGTGTGTGCCCCTCCCAAAGGAATGGGGGGTGAACAGCGAGGTATGGAAGGGCACTTTGGGTTCTGGCACCAGGGTTGCACAACTGCTTCAGAACAATTCACACTGGAGTCTATAATATGGGTTTTAAATATGTTTCACTTTTAATGTTTTATTTACTTGTTTGTTTGTTTGTTTGTTTAAACAATGTATTTAGTTGCCCATGTCACCATATTGACTCTAGGTCACTCACAAAACATTAAAATCAAAAGAACAAAACAGTTTAAACAATTTAAACAATATACTGATAAACCATCATATACTACATGCCTGGGGTCAAAGCCCCCCTCCCCCTACTAAGAACCAACCAATGGGGCTTGTTCAGCTGTCTGGCCCAAATGCCTGTGGGGACATATTACCCTGTAATGCTGCGTTTGTTCCATGAGTTGCCTAATTAACATGCTATGGGACATATATATATATATATAAATAATACATTAAGAAAAGGAAGAAACAAAATACATGTGGTGGTTCAGTGTACATGGAAATGTACACTGCCAGACAGGTGGAAGTGGGAGAAGGGGAAAACATACTTGCAGTGTTTGTTTTGGTGCCTCTTAATGTGCTGCCTTGAAAATGAGCCACAGAACTTTGCGGCTGAAGCCCAGGTCTCCTCCCCTCCAGCTGCAGCAGCTCCGTGTCCTGATCAGCCACTACCCATGGGTGTCCTTGTTCTTGTTCCTGGGCATTTCATCTTCAGGAGTAGGTACACTCCCTTGTCTCCAAGGAGGTTTTAAACCCTATGGCAAATAGAAATTGAAAAACTCTTCTGGTATAAAATGATAATACTATCCATCCCCCTTTATTTTTTTAAAAGCCAGTTTATCTACTGGAGAGTATCACTTCCTGACATTCACAACAAACTTACCAATTGAGCTAGAATCTGTTCTTGCCTCAGTGATTAACACTGGAAGATGAACATACAAAGCCTCCACAATCTGTACTACAAACGCTAAATCACCACACACACTATCACCAGCTGTTGTAGCTTGCTAGCAAACTGTTTAATAAAGTAAATAACAGAAGCATAACAAAGCTGTAGCTGCATATATTAGACATTTTTAAACACTACTAGCCAACACTTTTTTTTACTTTTAAAAATCAAAAGATCAGCTATTAGGCAAAACATGAAATAAGAAAACCCAAGGTGCTGTAAGTGAGACTTGGCCTGCTAATTAAACATTTCTGGCAGCAAGATGGTTCTGAGTCCTCTTGCAGATGATGCTTAAATTAATATCAAAAGAGTTGCCTTCTGAAACTTTGTTCTGCACATTAAACCTCCTGTATTTGATTGATACAATCATGAAAGCTAATGCTTATAGGGCAATTAATACATGTTAGAAACAAAAGCAGCAGATATTCTCTCTTTGTTCTTCACCTTCACAAGCAAAGCGGGATGACTAAGGGCTCATTCAGACACCTACTGTAGTTTAGCAGGATTTTCTCCAATTTGTGTGGCAGCAGAAAATAACGCTGGCATAACTTGTTCCATGATAGCTGCTCTTTGCCTCAGCAACAAGGCCAGCAAGTGGACAACCAATATCCGGACAACTTTGATGTGGGACAAGTGGAGGAAAGTGACTGATGGATTCCCTGATGGCGGGAGAAAAGCCCACCGATCTCCTGAATGTGTGCTGGGGATGTGGGAGGAGGTGAGATTTGATAGACGGTTAGACCCATAGGGTTGGCCCTCTGTCCGAATCTGATACACTGGGAGCTTTCTGCCTCTCTCCCTGTCCTGCATGTGCGTGTGCGCTCTCTCATTCTCAAAAAACAGACAGTGGGGGGCTTTGGATCGGGGTGCCAGCAGGACTCCCTGGTTTTCCTGCCTCCCCTGAACCAGGCCTTCTCTCCTGTTGCGCTGCCAGGATAGCAGTAAAAAGCTGCCAAAGGAACACACAAAGGCAAGCTTGCATTATTCTCAGTTCACGTGTATAAACTTTTTGATGGAAACGTAAGCAAGTCATTTCGCATAGGAAGCTCACTTTCTCTTTGTAAGGTTAACTCTTTCAGACAGTTGCCAGGGCTGAAAATTGTTGATGTATATGCTGCAGCCAAAGGTGACCAATAGCAGTTGGGCAGATCCCAGTCCATGTTGTGTTATCACCATGGTTCTTGTTGAAGCACCACAAATTGTACATACAGAAATACTTGTGTTGGGAGAAGATGGAACCACCACATCAAATTTTTAAAAAAGAAAAATTGGAGTTAACTGGCTTCAGATCTGCTGAGGATGTGAGGAGGGCTGGGTAATTTGGAAGTGTCCTTAAAGAATGGTTAGCAAGGCATCTTTCAGCCTCAGTTAGGAAGTTGTATGGAGGAACTATAAAAATGCTTATAAGGTTGTAAAACTACAACCTTATTATATTATTATTTATTATATTATATTATTATTATTTATTATTATTATTATTATTATTATTATTATTATTATTATTAAAGAATTGGCCTTTACAGCCACTTACGGATCCACTGTTAAAATTTTACCCTTGGAAGACAATCTTACTCGGCTATGAGTGATCGCCAATGACTACAAAACCTATGCAGCAGGAGAGAAAATGCTGATGTTTTATAGCCAAAAGGAATACAAAATTCATGGGCCAATGAACCATGAGAAAATAGCTTTTTGTGGAAACAAATAACTGATCGTTCTGATTGGTTGGAAGCCAGAGTCCTTATGTAAATCTACTGCTCAAAATCAAACCCCAAATTGAATTCCTTTAGCTGAGTTTGCACTGTGCCCAGCATGAATCAGTCCATCAATTGAACTGTATCACGGATCACACTGAAAGCTTTTCTTCGATGGAATGGATACTCTGCTCTTCCTTTTTATGACCCTTAATTAATACCTGAGAAACACTTTAAGGATGCACACTAGTAGAATTTAGGTGGCTTTCCTTTGCAGGAATGGAAGCAGAAAGCAAGAAATCTTCTTTATATTTTTCTATTTGATAGTGCTATCAAAGTAAATTTGAGCTTTGAGCACTGGGAAAGCTATCATTATCTGTGATATAGTGTGGCCCAAATAACTTGTAGTTTTTCATTATGTTTCTTTTACCATTTTATACACCTGACAAAGATTATAGTTCATTGTCCTGATAGTTTTTACCTGCTTCTTAGAGTTTGATTTACACCTTGCACATAAATGGAGTCTTTTTTGTAATAGCTGTCCCCCTCCGAGTTTCCTGTTTCAATCATTATAATTGTTAAGAGTCCTTCTCTTATACTTGTAGACAGGAATAACTGGTATTTTATTTTTACCTGCTTGTAAAGGCTGTGAAGTTTTCAGTTATCCATTAACTTTCCAATCATTTTCTTATGGCACAAACAAAAGTATTACAGGGAAAATTAATTTTTTTTCATTCTTTTTTTCAGAATGGGGAGAGGGATGGGAAGAAGAATCTGTACAATTTCCATTATAGAAGACACATTTCTTTGAATTTGAATCCACTTGATAGTATAAAGGATGCTTTTCTATACAAACGTAGCTAAGAATTTAATCTTCTTAAACCATTCTGAAGAGTAGAAAGTAATTTGGCCTCTTAAAACTGCCTCTTGAGCAGTAGACTGTCCATTTAAAATGTTCCTTAATAGCGATTCTAGGACTGAATGCTCTTGTGCAGTAACCATTAAACTAGGCAGATTTTGAAGTACGAGATTAAAGTGAGCTGCTATAGGTCTATATTGCTATAGACCAATACATTTAGCAACTAATTTCTTAGAGGGATATGTGGAGGGTAGAAACTTAATTGAGAATCATTCATGATCCCCAAACACAAAATAGGGGCTTTCTTGGTGGTGATAATGATCAGCATCTGTAAGAAGCTTTGGTGAGATCCAGCTGTTTTGTGAGAAGATGTTGCTCTGCCTGAAGTTCTTTCAGAAAGTTTGAAACCTCAGAAATGAGGGAGGAAAGTGTAGTCAGGCAACAGATGCACGTGGTAGCCATAAGAAACTTGGAAAGGTGACATGCTAGTAAAAGAATGAACTGAATTGCTATATGTATATTCAGCTAGAGGTAGAAGTTCAGTACAGATCGGCACTCTACTGCTGTAGGTCATCTATCCTGGCCTGCACATATGCTTATTGCTGCTGTTGGATGTGCACTCACTCAGTAAAATCAGGAATACATTTTCTTGCCTGCCCCAGGTGATTGATGGACCCAGTGGGGTTCCAGTGACAGCTTGGGGTTTCCCGTGAGGATCTGGTGGGTGGTTTGGCTGAGGCCCCAGTTGCTGCCTGGAACGGGCATGTGGCTGGGCCCTTGGATATTATTGCTCCTATGCGGCCTCTCCCTGTGCGTTGATCCCAGGGTGCCCCTTGGCTTACCAAGACACTCTGGGAGATGGTGCCAGAAGAGACACCTGGAGCTCTGTTAGAGAAAGACTCGGAGTGAGTCTGACCAGACATGGGTAAAAGCCCATGTCAGGGATTGCCTCATAGTGATAAGGGTGACAAAACATCAGTATTTCTCTGCCCTTATTACATCTGCTGATAGCTGTCCAGGAGATACTGACCACTCTCCAACCTTCCCTTTTTGGGGAAGATTGTTGAGAAGGTGGTCAGTCTGCAGTTGATTCTATTGTAATTTCTTTGTTTGATTGTGGTGAGCTGCCCAGAGTTGTTGGGAGTCAGGTGGCGTACAAGTTTAAAATAATAATAATAATAATAATAATAATAATAATAATAATAAAAACTATCAAACATCAAAAACATCTGCTAGGCTGTTCCATCTCCTTTACATGGACGATCTGAAGCTGTATGGAAAAACACCATCTGAATTGGAATCGCTGCTCAACACTGTCCGAATATATAGCCAAGATATTGCAGTGGAGTTTGGACTGGACAAATGTGCTACCCTTATCATCAACAAGGGAAAAATAGTGAAAACTGAAGGAATCAAGATGTCCTATAACATCAAGAGTCTGGATGAAGAAGATCACTACAAATACCTGGGCATCCTTCAGGCTGACAACTTCAAGCATACTGAAGTCAAGAAGAAGGTTAGTAGTGAATACATCAGAAGAGTGAAGAAGATCTTAAAGTCCAAACTCAGTGGTGGAAATACCATCAAGGTGATTAACACCTGGGCAATTCCAGTCATTAAATATACAGCTGGAATAGTGGACTGGACTCAAGCTGAACTAGAAGCCCTAGATAGGAAGACCAAATGAAGAATAGAAAAATAATGACAATGCATCATGCCCTTCATCCATGCAGTGACGCTGACAGACTCTACTTACCAAAGAGCATAGGTGGGCATGGAACGTTGCAAGTACACCAGACAGTTGAAAAAGCAAAAAGGGCATTGGAAGAATATCTGAAGGACAGTGAAGAAGATGCACTGAAGCTATATGACAGCTTACTGAATACCAAAGAGACCAAACTGGCCTATAAGAAAGACCAAATGAAGAATAGAAAAGAGACACAGCAAGGCCAAGTATAACATGACCAGTACATAAAAAAACTAGCAGGCAAAGCAGATAACAAGACCTGGCAATGGCTAAGAACAGGAAAGTTGAAGAAAGAGACAGAGGGGCTAATTCTGGCTGCACAAGACCAAGCCTTCAAAGAACAAATGCATATAAAGCCAGAATTGAGAAGACAGCAACAGACAGCAAATGCCGTCTCTGCAAAGAAGCAGAAAAAACAGTGGACCACCTAGTTAGCTGCTGCAAGAAGATTGCACAGACTGATTACAAACAACGGCATGACAAAGTAGCAACAATGGTGCATTGGAATATCTGCCAGAAATACCGTCTGCCTGCAAGCAAGAACTGGTGGGACCACAAACTAGACAAAGTAATAGAAAATGAAGAAGTTGAAGTGCTCTGGGACTTTAGATTTCAAACAGACAGGCACCTGCCACAACACACATACCACTGACTTAATAATTGTTGATAAGAAAGACAAAAAAGTCTAGATGGTGGACATTGCAATACCTGGAGACAGCAGAAGAGAAGAGAAAGAACTGGAGAAAATCACAACATATGAAGACCTGCAAAAGAAGTAGGATGACTGTGGCAAAAGAAAGCAAAGATAGTACCAATAGGAATAGGTGTCTTGGGGGCAATCCCAAAACATCTGGAGCACCACTTGAATACCATTGGCACTGACAAACTCACCATCAGTCAATTGCAAAAGGCAGTTTTACTTGGAACAGTTTACATCCTGCAACAATACCTTTAATATTATTAAACAACAACATCTGCCTATCCCAGGTGCTTGGGAAGGACTCAGTAGGTGGACAAAAATGCCAAATCCACTCTAAACATCTGGCTGACTGTGCGATGAACCATAATATATGAATATTGTTTACACAACAGATCCTGGTCTCTGTTGACTAGAGAATTTTCGTATCTCAAATATTGTTCAGTAGACAAAGCACATCTCATGTTTGCAGTCTTGAGTTTTGATCCTGTAATCTCTTGAGGTTACAGACTCCAGTGCTAAAAGTATTTTGAATATGCTTCTTTGGGCAACTTGGAGCCCAGTCACCATCCTAAGTAATTCATGGTAGTTATTGGGCTTCCCTGGGTTTCTACCAGGACAAGAGCTTGGGAGAAGAAGCCACTGAACTCTTCTGTTTTTTGGTGGAATGCCAACAGAAATCACTCCACCCCTCATAGGAAAAAACCTGCAGGAGGGTTATCTACTGTAAAACGGAAGTAAGTTTTGTCAGGGCTGTGGGTTGAAAGAGGGAGAGTTAAACTTCCCCTCCACATGCACATAAATTCTTCTTATAATAGGTTGGTATTATAATAAGCATGTCGGGCCAGCCACACTGTCAAGGACAGGATTTATAAACCATTATATGGTTTGATTTAGGCTTTTAGCAAGATGCATGAATCCTACCACTGTATTATGAATATAATGGTTTATCGCTTAGTATTATGTTGCTATGGCTTCTTTAACAAAATATGATCACAGCAAAGCATGGCTTAGATCAATGTGTGAACCTAGATAATGCAATGTAACCTTTTATGACTGAATGTGTAGGTTAGTATTCCCAGATTTCCACCAGTGTGGCCAAATATGGGAGTTCTTATCTAATACCTCTGGAAGGTACAAGATTAGAGTAAGGTAAAGGTAAAGGTTTTCCCCTGCACAGTTGTGTCCGACTCTAGGGGGCGGTGCTCATCTCCGTTTCTTAGCCAAAGAGCCAGCGCTGTCCGAAGACGCTTCCACGGTCATGTGGCCGGCATGACGTGTGTGGAACGCTGTTACCTACCCACCGAAGTGGTACCTATTCATCTACTTGCATTTGCATGCTTTCAAATTGCTAGGTTGGCAAGAGCTGGGGCAAGTGCGGGAGCTCACTCTGTCATGTGGCGCTCGTGTCTCGAACCGCCGACCTTCCAATCGACAAGCCTGGCATCTTAACGACTGAGTCATTGCACCCCCTTAAGATTAGAGTAACTTCAAAAGTATAGCTAATTTGAGAACCTTGCATTAACAATGGCATGGATGGAAAAGGGGTTTTCCCCTACTGTCTCTGAAGTTCAGGTCTGTCTAGATTTTGCCTCTGATCCTTGCCTCCTAACCACTGATTTATTTATTTATTTATTAATTATTCACATTTCTATGACTGCCCATCTCCCCCAAAAGGGGGACTCTGGGCAGTTTACAATAAAATCAACAATCAAAACAATAAAAGCATAAAATTACAATCAACAACAGATATAAATAGAGAATAAATAAATAAAAGTCCAAGTGACAAAACGATCTCATTCAGTAGGGAGGACACTACGGCACCAGCCACCCCCAGGAAGAACTGTTGCCCTTCCCATCCCAGGCAAGGCGGCAGAACCAGGTCTTCAAATTCTTCCGGAAGGCCGGGAGCGACGGGACCCGCCTCACCTCCGGGGGAAGAATGTTCCAAAGGGCGGGTGCCACTGCAGAAAAGGCCTGCCTCCTGGACCCCGTCAAATGAAACTCCCTTACCAACAGAGTCCGTAGCATGCCCTCTCTGCATGACCGGGTGGGACGGGTTGATGTTATGGGGATTCTAGTTGATTCTAGTTGAGAGGCTTTTTCTAATCCCATGGAAAAGGCACAGTTCCTATCAAGTTAAAAGGAACTAGGCTTTATCTATTTTGAAACTGAACTGAGCGAATAATTTCCCTCATCTTGTGCTTCATGCAGAGAGGGCATGCTACTAGAGAAACAGAAATTCTCGGACCAAATATGTGTTATGATTCAAAAGATTCTTAAAGTGGATATACAGTTGAAACCAGGACTGTTTGATGGATAAACAGCTCGAGAAGCAGCATGGGACTTTGATTTTATACATGATAACAGCAGCAAGACTTTTATATGCTCAAAGATGGAAAGATCCACAAATTCCCTCAATGGAAGAATGGATGGTTAAGTTAATGGAACTGGCGCAAATGGCTAAATTAACATTAACAGCATTTCTATGCTGGCTTCCATTTACATTCATTAGCTATAGTGGTGAAGGAAGGTCAGTTAGCTATGCTGCCGGGTGTCTGCCATCAAATTCCTATGCACTTCATCTCCTTCTCTGGTAAGGACATAAGCAGTGCCGTGTTGGATTGGACCCCTGGCCCATCCAGTCCAGCAGTCTGTTCTCCCAGTGGCTAACCAGTTGCACAAGGAAGCCCACAAGTCTCCCAGGAGATGGCCATCAAGGCATTGATCCTGATGATTTCCATGAATTGGTCCAACCCTTTTTTGAAGCCACCCAAGCTGGTAGCCAATGCCACATCTTGTAGGTGTGAGCTCTCCCTGGTTCTCTTCCTAGATTCTTAACCTAGTGATTTTGAAATAAGTCTTTTTTATTTTTTTAATATTAGAACAAAAGATAGAATATAGAAAATATAGAATACAAAACTAAAAATATATGTATAAAAGTACAGAAATAGATAGAAAACATAAAAAGAAGGGAACTTCCAACGTTCTCCAACACCAATATAAATGCATATTATACAGATTTTATCTCTTACCATTAATTAAACTTTTAATAAAATTATTTCTATAAGTACAGAAATAGATAGAAAACATAAAAATCATCAAAACCCAAAATCAGAACTTCATCTTTTTCAGATACAAGCAAATAGTCCAAAAGCGGTTTCCAAGTAGAAACAAATCCAGTCATGGTATTTTCTCTTATCAATGCTGTTAATTTAGCCATTTGCGCCAGTTCCATTAACTTAACCATCCATTCTTCCATTGAGGGAATTTGTGGATCTTTCCATCTTTGAGCATATAAAAGTCTTGCTGCTGTTATCATGTATAAAATCAAAGTCCCATGCTGCTTCTCGAGCTGTTTATCCATCAAACAGTCCTGGTTTCAACTGTATATCCACTTTAAGAATCTTTTGAATCATAACACATATTTGGTCCGAGAATTTCTGTTTCTCTAGTAAAGCATATTAATTATTCTGTGGTTAATAGTAGTAATAGCAGTTGTACAGTAAAGAATGTGTAAGCTGCCCCCCCTCTTTCCTCATAAGAATTGAACTCCTGTCTTCCCACAAAGGCCATTTTGGGAGAACTCTGGGTCTCGCTTTCCCACAAGTCCACCAAAGATGATAAAAAGTTCCTTCACCATGAGAACATTTCCAACAGATATTTGATATCCCATTAAACATTTTTGACAACTTATCAGGTGTTAGATACCAATGATACATCGTTTTATAAAAGGTGCATCTGCTGGGTAGCACAAACATGCGTAGACTTTAGAAACTTGGAACTGTAAGTCACCTGAGCATCTGCAAAAATGCCTGCTCTTTCAGCAAAACAGACTTTAACATGTACACGTGTATAACCAAGATACACACATACAAGCAGACTCATTTCAACAATACAAGAACAATGTCTTTAACCATAGGTAAATTAAGGTCCATCTCAGGACAGTTATTTTAAATTTGGTAATAAAGAAAGGCAGGGACCTAACAGAAGCAGAAGAGATTAAGAAGAGGTGGCAAGAATACACAGAATAACTATACAAGAAAGATATTAATATCCCTGATAAATACGATGGTGTGGTCACTGACCTTGAGCCGGACATCCTAGAAAGTGAAGTCAAGTGGGCCTTAGGAAGCATTACTAACAACAAAGCTAGCGGAGAAGACAGTATCCCAGCTGAGCTATTTAAAATCCTAAAAGATGATGCTGTTAAAGTGCTGCACTCAATATGACAACAAATTTGGAAAACTCAACAGTGGCCACAGGATTGGAAAAGGTCAGTTTACGTTCCAATTCCAAAGAAAGGCAATGCCAAAGAATGTTCAAACTACCGTACAATTGCGCTCATTTCACATGCTAGCAAGGTTATGCTCAAAATCCTACAAGCTAGGCTTCAGCAGTATGTGAACCGAGAACTACCAGAAGTGCAAGCTGGGTTTCGAAGAGGCAGAGGAACTAGAGATCAGATTGCCAACATTCGCTGGATCATGGAAAAAGCAAGAGAGTTCCAGAAAAACATCTACTTCTGCTTCATTGACTACACTAAAGCCTTTGATTGTGTGGATCACAACAAACTGTGGCAAAGTCTTAAAGAGATGGGAGTACCAGACCACCTTACCTGTCTCCTGAGAAACCTGTATGTGGGTCAAGAAGCAACAGTTAGAACTGGACATGGAACAACCGACTGGTTCAAAATTGGGAAAGGAGTACGACAAGGCTGTATATTATCACCCTGCTTATTTAACTTATATGCAGAGTACATCATGAGAAATGCCGGGCTGGATGAATCACAAGCCGGAGTTAAGATTGCCGGGAGAAATATCAACAACCTCAGATATGCAGACGATACCACCCTAATGGCAGAAAGTGAAGAGGAACTAAAGAGCCTCTTGATGAGGGTGAAAGAGGAGAGTGCAAAAGCTGGCTTGAAACTCAACATTAAAAAAACCCAGATCATGGCATCTGTTCCCATCACTTCCTGGCAAATAGAAGGGGAAGAAATGGAAGCAGTGACAGATTTTATTTTCTTGGGCTCCCAGATCACCGCAGACGGTGACTGCAGCCATGAAATTAAAAGACGCTTGCTCCTTGGGAGGAAAGCTATGGCAAACCTAGACAGCATATTAAAAAGCAGAGACATCACCTTGCTGACAAAGGTCCGTATAGTTAAAGCTATAGTTTTTCCAGTAGTAATGTATGGCTGTGAGAGTTGGACCATAAGGAAGGCTGAGCGCCGAAGAATTGATGCTTTCGAACTGTGGTGCTGGAGAAGACTCTTGAGAGTTCCTTGGACTGCAAGGAGGTCAAACCAGTCAATCCTAAAGGAAATCAACCCTGACTGCTCATTGGAAGGACAGATGCTGAAGCTGAAGCTCAAATACTTTGGCCACCTAATGCGAAGAGAGGAGTCACTGGAAAAGACCCTGATGCTGGGAAAGACTGAAGGCAAAAGGAGAAGGGGACGGCAGAGGATGAGATGGTTAGATAGCATCACCGATGTAATGAACATGAATTTGAGTAAACTCCGAGAGACAGTGGAGGACAGGAAGGCCTGGCGTGCTATGGTCCATGAGGTCACGAAGAGTCGGACACGACTAAACGACTGAAAAACAACAACAAATAAAGAAAGGAAGAAAAATCCAGCTTTCTAGTCACATTGGCTGGAAGCTGAGACCCAGAGTTCTCCCAAAATGGCCTTTGTGGGAAGACAGGAGTTCAATTCTTATGAGGAAAGAGGGGGGGGGGCAGCTTACACATTCTTTATTGTACAACTGCTATTACTACTATTAACCACAGAATAATTAAAATGCTTTACTAGAGAAACAGTGGTTGCCACATACATGGGGCCTATAATGGACAAAAGATTAACTACTCAACAAAACTTAAAACTGATGTCACAAAATCTACATAGTAGCTGAGTCCTCTAGTAAATAAATACAGAGAGAGAGAGAGGGAGAGAGATAGAGAGGAGAGAGAGAGAGAGTTACTGAATCAACTCATTTCTGAGTTCTAAGAATCAAACTAAAAAGCAAATAAATTGTCTGCCATTATACTTAATAGTACAACAGTTTTAATAATCTTAATTTTAATAAACCCAAGAAACAAAAACAATTCAAAACAGTGGCCTTAAATCAAATCCTTAAAACCATCCAAATAAACATTTTTATACCCTAATAATCTTAATCCGAGGGGTTAATAATCTTAATTATTAATCTTAATTAATAATTAATTAATTATCTTTAATTAATTAATTATCTTAATTAATAATCTTAACCACGAGGGGGCGTGGGTTGTTGATCGGAAGATCACAAGTTCGGAGGTTCGAATCCCTAGCCCTGTGTGACGGAGTGAGCTCCAGCACTAGCCCCAGCTCTTGCCAACCTAGCAATTTGAAAGCATGCAAATGCAAGTAGATGAATAGGTACCACTTTGGTGGGAAGGTAACAGCGTTCTGCGCGTGTCATGCGGCCACATGACCGTGGAAGCATCTTCGGACAACGCTGGCTCTTCGGCTAACAAACAGAGATGAGCACCGCCCCCTAGAGTCGGACACAACTGCACAAATGTGCGGGGGGAACCTTTACCTTTTAATCTTAATCCAAATCATTAAAAGCAAATAACATCAGTCAAACCCTTAAAGCAGTGCTTTCCAAACTGTGTGTCGCAACACAACCCGGAAGTGGCGATGGTGCGTTGCTGCTGCCCATGCAGTGGCGTGCACAGTGGCAGTGGTGGTGTGCATGGCGGCAGCGGCAGAGGTGACGGCAGCGGCGTGCCATCAGCGCTTCCGGGTTTTACTGCAAAACACGAGGCCGCTGCCACCGCTGCTGTGCATGCCGCTGCCGCCCCGTGCACCCCCATGCCGCCACCGCCGTTGGTGTGTTACCAACGGTGGGAGTTTGGAAAGCACTGCCTTAAAACAATCCAGATAAACATTCTTTAACCCTTATCCCACTTCAAATTAAACATTTACATATCCCCACAATGTGCACAGAGCTTTTCTCTTGAAAAAATCAAACAGCTCAACTGCCCCCTCAAAAATTTCAGCTTCTCTTAAAAAAACCTCCCACACATAATGACCCCTTCTTTTTCATGGCATTCCACCAGAAAGTCAATTTCACTTATTGCTTGCAGATTTCCATTAAATTTCTCCAACTCCACTATCTGATCCTTCATCCAGCATCTCATATATATTTTATTAAATTTTGATTATACATAGTTAAAAGTTGGAAACAGAAATAGAAATACAAATACAAATCAAAGAGAGAAGAAAAAAGGTGTAGTAAAGCAAAGAAAAAAAAAGAAAAAGATGAAACATAGAAAATAAGCAACTTCCAACTTATCTCTGGTCATAGTAATATAAAAAGTTTGTCTTACTTGCTAGGTCTGTGTATAATATTAAAAAACCTTTCTTGTCTAATATATCAATTTATATTTATTTTAATCTTCAAATCCCCAAATCCTCCTGCATTTTGCAAATAATCCATTAATAGTTTCCACTCTTTAAGAAAGTACTAGCATATATTTTAATCTTCAAAACCCCATATAGGCTTTACCCCCCCCCCCCCGTATATTGCAGATAGTCCATCGATAGTTTACATCCAATCTTATTTCATTGATGAAATCTAATTTTCCCAGTTTTTAAGAAGTCCTTATAAGTCATTTATCTCTATTTCTTACTTCTATCTATAAAATGCTTCTTACGTTCTCCTGGTGCATCCCTCATATCTGTCTTGTATTTCTCTAAAAATGTTTTTACTTTTAAAGTAGAGGCTATTCTTGACTTTTGCCCTTTAAACACTTTCTTTTCTCTACCATACCATGAATTAGCTCTAGAAGTTTTATCTATTTCCAAATCCAAATCTTGTTCTCTTATTTCTAGAAATTTAACTAATTCAGAGATAAACCTTTCTCTTGCTTTTTCATTTAATTGTTCTAGGGATGCACTCAATCTCCAGGTATGTTCCTTTTCTATCATTTCTGCTAAGGCAGTAATATCCAAATTGTATTCAACTTCTTTAATGAAACTTTCTGAGTTAGTCTCTAATTTCTGCATCTGACCTTGCATCTCTTTAAATTCCCCTGATAAGATATTAACCACTTCCTTAACTATCTGCACTTCTTTTTCAAATTCTTGTTCAATTTCCTGGGTTGGATCTTCTTTCGTCTCTTCCTTCTTCTTAACTACTTGTTGTCCCAATAAATCCATCTTTTTGTCCATCTTTTTTTCTAAAGTAAATAAATTTTCCATCCGCTTGTGGATTTGTTGACCCAAGTTTACAAATAAGTCTTCCATTTTTTTATTTAATAAAGTAATTGCATCCAGAATTGCATCCAGAATTTTTTCTTCTTCTGCTGGTGGAACTTCCATAGATGCACTTCCAGTTCCTTTTTTTCCCCTCTTTGTCTCTCTTCATCCTCGATGCCATATTCGTCATAATGTAGATAATATTCCTGTAAAAGAAAAAGGAGAGAGGAGAGAGGGGGAAATAAAAAAAAGAAGAAAGAGATAATAACTGTTGCAATAGTTGTTTACAAAAAGGAAGAAGTAAAAAAATACCAAAAGTAAAAACAATCCTTTAGAAAATAATTGTCATAACACCAGGATTGTAATCCATACAAAAGGCAAAAACAGTCCTTTAAAAATAATTCATTTGTAATCCATTAGATATGTAAGTAATCCATTAGATATATACATCCATGTAAATTCAGGAACAAAAAATAAAAAGGTAGATGGAAACTTTCCCCCCCCCTACTATAGTCAAAATAATAATGGAAACGATAAACAGTTCCAAGGTTTCTCACGCCCACTTATAGCTCTTTAATCCAGCCAAAAGTAACTGAAGAAAAAGAAAATTATATAGATTATATAAGGAAAAGCTGCAGTAATCCAAATAGCTTCTTCACCCAAGGTACATATTAAACAATCAAATTTCTATATAAGAAAAGTCCAAACAAAGCATAAAAATTTAAAAAGAACTTATAAAAGAAAGGAGGGATAATTTTTCCCCCAATAGTAATCACCATAAAAAAACTTAAAAGGCAGAGTGTTAGTTATTCCCTATAGAGTCAAAATCCAAGTAAAATAATTCCAAAATAAAAATGCATTCAGTTGCCAATAGGTGGAAAGCTTAGATCAAGGTAAAAGTAAAAAGAAAGTCACTTTCATTTCATTTGTGGCAAAGTCAATTAGCTTTCCATTCCCACCGTTTAACCATCCATTGACAAGAAAGAAATATACCTCCAGCAATTATATATCAAGTCCAGAGATAAATCTTAGAGCTTAATAAGGCAAATAATATTTAAAAATAAAAAGTGCATCTAAAAGGTTGGATGAGGAGCTACTTATCTTATTCAGATTCACGGTTTCCGCAGAGCTTCATGACAATTCCAGCCGCCTTTTGCCGCTCCAATCTCCCTTCCCCCGTGGTGGAAATACAGGGGTCGGAAGAGAGCGGCAAATCCAGCGACCCTTGTGAGAGATCTTCTGCTCACCCTCTCTTCGAGGGTGATTTTTCAGCGATTTTCTTTTCTTTTCAATTGCCGCAAACGGAAAACCACAGAGCATCGGCTCATCGCTCCGCTCACTCCAACGCCCGGAAGTGAAAGTCCTTCATCCAGCATCTCAATAGAAATCCTGATCTCACTCTTAGAAGAAACATTTCTATCACTGTTGAATTCCTCAATTTCATCCACCACATCCCCAACCTGATGGCACATTTTAGACCTCATATTTTCTGAGATGTCCTGAATAGCTTGCATAAAAGCTTGGTAGAAGTCAGAGAAAGTTTGTTTAAAATCCTCCATGTCTCACGCAGTAGATTATGGTGCCCCCTAGGAGCTTAACCAGCGAAAGTCGAAGATATGGAAAAGTTCTGAAGTATGTTTACACAAAGTGAAAGTGAGATAAGCAGACAGTTCCCCAGGGAACGTAGAAACAGAAAGCTGAATGTTTAAATCAGCCGATTCAACGTGTAGGAAAATGCTAATATCTTCAAATTTAGTACTAAAATAATAACAGGAAGACAATTGTTTACTCTCAATCCTCCTTTATATTTGGAAGGAAAACAAAGTCCAAAACTGAAAAAAGATTTTTTTAAAAAGTAATCCCAAAAATACCGATAAGCACCAAGAAAGCCAGCTTTTCCTCATTGTAGAAAGCCTCTCTTAGGTTACACAAACTTAAAAAATCCCCATAAATTTAGTGATTTAGAAATGGGGTGGCTGGTCTTAGTGTCCCTTTAAGGCTACTGCGTGGCTTGGAAAGTGATGACAGTCCCGCCTCCCAGCTAGCTCTTACCAGTCGAACGCGAAACACTGTTTGCGATCTTCTGGCTGCAAGCAGCCATCCAGAGGACAGATGGGATGATTCCAGGTGTTCTCCTTTATCCGGAGAATGTTTCTGGGCTTCAGGAAAACCTGCCTGAGCCCGAAACGAATTGTTGCATTGTCAGCTCCGCTCACTAAGCTCGCGGGCAGAGCTGCTCAGTCCCCCATGGTCCCCACCAGAAGTCCATAGCCACTGGGTCTTTAACTGATTTTATTCAACTGGCCAGCATACAAGTAATACTTCTCTGCAATTTGATGTCCAGTTTCTTGAAGATACTCTTCTCCTGTGAAAGGATCCTTTTTTTCTATTGCCTTGAAGCCTCTCTGGCTGCCTCCATTCTGTCACCCATCAGAGCACTTTTCTATCCATGACTTACGGCTTGAAGTGAAATGAGGAAGTTAGGGTCCTGTAGATGACAGGTGATTGTGCCATGAAAGAGAAGACTGCACTCCTTTTAGCTAATAGAAACAAAATTGTCCAATTTAAATTTCACTGAATTCTTCTTTGGAAAAAAAGTGAAAAGAATATATTTTTCAAAACACTTAGTAAAATTCATTCATTCATTCATTCATTCATTCATTCATTCATTCATTCATTCTGCTAATTAAAAGGGCTAGCAGGACCTCCTGAAATGGAGCATATATGTCTACTTTCTTCTTTGGGTGCAAGTCATGTCTACTTTTCATTCATATTTTATTTTATTTTATTTATTTATCATACTTATATCCTGCCCATCTCCCTCCAAAGGAGGGACCCTAGGCGGTTATTTGCTGGAATTCTCTTACTGTAGACTGAATACCAGCCAGAATGTCTGAAGAAACACTTTCCACTTAAGTGATGGCATTTCTGGGAGTAAAGCTGTCTCAGGCCTATGTTTAATTAGCAAGCTGCAGTCACAGGGACCCTTTGTAAGAGGTTTTCCACTTCAGAAAGCAAAGCCAGAATTAATGGTAGGAAGAAAAAGAACTTATATCCTTAGTGAGCTACAATTTCTTGGAAAACGACGCAGGGCCAACTGTTGTATTAAAATGTGGAAGACACAGTCGAATGCACAACAATTGAGAATCAATAAAAATACTTGAAACACAATGCTCTTCATTTTATTGGATATTACTGCAGAAAAACATCTCTCTAACATTAAACTGATTAGTTCACATATCACCCTTGATTCTGCCAGGAGGGAGGAGGGCTTACAATGGAAAGATAAGTTTTCTGCCTTAGAAAGAAAGGACAACAGAAAGAGACAATCTCTGGGGTAGTTAAATCTTGAAAGAAAGATGGCCCTTTGTAAATTGGAATTTCTCTGAAAAAATGTCTGAATTGTCTGGAAATGAAAAACATGGTCAGCTGTAAGTTTGCTTGCAGTGTGTGGACAATTTCTTCTTCATTTTTTGGCCTGGAACTGTTAAACTTTTAAAAGATTTTTTTGCAATGATTCTTAGCCCAAAGCTCATTGTTGCATTGGTAAAAACCACCACCAGCTCCTGAAGGGACTACGAAGTACTGAAACTGGTCTGCTGTTTCATCTTAAGGCTACAGTATCACTGAATCCCAGAACCATGCCATTTCCATACCACTCCCCAGTCCTTCAGAAGCAGCTGGAAATGATCTGCCATTGCCTTCACTTCTCCAGATTCAGAAATGTTGGGGAAAAGGAGCCAAAATCGCTTTATCTCCCTGAGAGAGAGCACAGATTTCCCCTCCGCCAGACTCGACCCAAAGGGGGAAGGAAAGAGACAAAACTCCCAATAGGCAGGTGTTTGCAGGCTGCTCCTCCCACGCTGCAGAGAAGAAGAGCATCTGGACTATTCCAACTTTTTCTTGGGCCACGGTGGGAAACCTGTAAACGGAACACGCCAGCATTTGAAGCTCAGGCACCCTGAGGAGTCAAGGTGAATCAGGAATCTTCCAGGGAGGAAATGGAACAGCCCTAAGACCGCGCTGTGCTGACTTCTTGTAATTCTTATATAAGCAGAGGATCAGAAGTACCAGGGGCAAGAGATTAAAAAAAGGCAAGGCCGTGGCCGTGGCCAGGCAATCAAAGCCTCCCTCTTTTCATTTTTGAGCCTCCTCCTGCATAGGATCTTACCTACTTATTGACTGGCTTACTGGGCTTTGGTATTTTGAATGGTAAATCACTTCCAGTACTTTAGTTTGTGTTTCTAAACACAATAAATACACTGGTATGTGAGCATTTTGGAGGACATATGGGATAAATGTTTGATGTTTATTTATTTTAGGCCTTATTAGCTTACCTTTTATCTTCTTTAGAAACATTAAATGCAAAATCTAACACTGCTAGGTGAATCTTAATATTTTAAGATCATCCAGTGGCATGGAGTAAGGTATGATCAATCTGCTGATGATACCCAGCTTGCAGATTGCATTACCCCAGATGGAGCTGGTGCACTACTTGGGGGTCTTCCTAGATTCTCAGCTTCCACTGGAAGAGCAGGTGGCAACTATGGCTAGGAGGGCCTTCACACAAATCCATGTTGTGAACAAGTTGCATGCATCCTTGAATCAGGGGACCTACTCACACTCACACACTCCTTAGTTATAACTTAGACTACTGCAATGCACTGTACGTGGGGCTGCCCTTGAAGACCACTTGGAAATTACAGATAGTCTTTGCTTAACAACCCTAACTGGGACCAGAATTTCCATCACTAAGTGAAGCGGTCATTAGGCAAAACATCATGTGACCACACCACTTAGTGTGGTTGAGTAGTCCCAGCTGTGGTCATTAGGCGAGGACCTCACACTTCTCCTGCCCTGCCGGGTTTGCCTCCACTTCAACTCCCCCCCACCCGCCTCTCCCCCATCTCTGCCCTTTTGGCCGCCCTGCACTCGGCCACCCCTGCTGCTTCCTGCCACCCCCAGATGACCTTTGCTGTCTTCTTCCTCCCACTGCTTCCAGCAGCAGGAAGAATATGGCGGTCAGCTGGGGGAGTTGGGGGTGGCAGGGGTGGCGGAGTGCAAGGCACCAAAAGGGCAGAGATGGGAGGGAGATAGTCAGGTGGGGGGAGTTGAAAGCATGCTGTGGTCGTAAGTGTGGGCGGGCTGCCAAGCACCTGAATTTTGGTCAGTTTGGTCTAGTGGTTAAGGTGCTGGGCTAGAAACCAGGAGACTAAGAGTTCGAGTCCCGCCTTAGGCATGAAAGCCGGCTGGGTGACCTTGGGCCAGTCACTCCCTCTCAGCCCTAGGAAGCAGCCAACGGCAAACCAGGAGACTGAGAGTTCTAGTCCCGCCTCAGGCATGAAAGCCGGCTGGGTGACCTTGGGCCAGTCACTCCCTCTCAGCCCTAGGAAGGAGCCAATGGCAAACCAGGAGACTGAGAGTTCTAGTCCCGCCTTAGGCATGGAAGCCGACTGGGTGACCTTGGGCCAGTCCCTGTCTCTCAGCCCTAGGAGGGAGCCAATGGCAAACCAGGAGACTGAGAGTTCTAGTCCCACCTTAGGCATGATAGCTGGCTGGGTGACCTTGGGCCAGTCCCTGTCTCTCAGCCCTAGGAAGGAGCCAACGGCAAACCAGGAGACTGAGAGTTCTAGTCCCGCCTTAGGCACGAAAGCCGGCTGGGTGACCTTAAGCCAGTCCCTGTCTCTCAGCCCTAGGAAGGAGCCAATGGCAAACCAGGAGACTGAGAGTTCTAGTCCCGCCTTAGTCAGGAAAGCCGGCTGGGTGACCTTGGGCCAGTCCCTGTCTCTCAGCCCTAGGAAGAAGCCAATGGCAAACCAGGAGACTGAGAGTTCTAGTCCCGCCTTAGGCATGAAAGCCGGCTGGGTGACCTTGGGCCAGTCACTCCCTCTCAGCCCTAGGAAGGAGCCAACGGCAAACCAGGAGACTGAGAGTTCTAGTCCCGCCTCAGGCATGAAAGCCGGCTGGGTGACCTTGGGCCAGTCACTCCCTCTCAGCCCTAGGAAGGAGCCAACGGCAAACCAGGAGACTGAGAGTTCTAGTCCCGCCTCAGGCGTGAAAGCCGGCTGGGTGACCTTGGGCCAGTCACTCCCTCTCAGCCCTAGGAAGGAGCCAATGGCAAACCAGGAGACTAAGAGTTTGAGTCCCGCCTTAGGCATGAAAGCCGGCTGGGTGACCTTGGGCCAGTCACTCCCTCTCAGCCCTAGGAAGGAGCCAATGGCAAACCAAGAGAATGAGAGTCTAGTCCCACCTTAGGCATGAAAGCCGGCTGAGTGACCCTGAGCCAATCACTCTCTCTTAGCCCAACTGACCTTACAGGGTTGTTGTTTTGGGGAAAATAGGAGGAGGAAGGAGTATTAGGTATGTTCGCCACCTTGAGTTATTTATAAAAATAATAAAGGGATAAAAATAAAATAAATAAATAAATAAATAAAATTTTGTTCACATGCAACAGCCATAACTTCGAGGACTGGTCATAACTACCATTCATTCAGTGCCATTCTACCTTCGAGTGGTGGCTGAATGAATGGTGGTTAAGTGAGGATATACAGTGAGGATATATATTAAGTGAGGATATACAGCCAATTCAGAATGCGGTATCACAAGTAGTTATGGATATAGTTTGGTACCCACATGCAATGCTGCTGCTGAGTGAGTTGTACTGGTTCCCAGCAGGCTTCTGGGTGCAATTCAAGGTGTGGAAAGTCAACATTTACATATATCCCTGAACTATAAATTGCTTCTGACTAGGCTTCGGTTTTGTTTTTTTAGGGTATTTTATTCATTATTGTGATTTTAAAAAAAATAGATGTTTTGTCAATGCACTGCTTGTTCAGAGATATAATGGTGCAAAGGGAGTAAAACAAATGTATTACAAGCTTGTCCCCATTTTCACCTGTAAAGTATTGAAAGTCACGTCAGAGACTGAGATAAAACCTGAAGCATATCTAGAGGAATTTTGGGCTGCTGCCTCACATCCAGGAACACTCCCTCCTAAATGCTGTGCAGCAGCTGATCATTCAAAGTGGTGTTATTTGCACCTGAGAATAGTGGTCAGTGGCAGGGGCCAAAAAAGTCAAAAGATAGCAGCCACAATTATGTGGTTGATGCATGTCAAAAGGGGCAGGGCTTCAATTGTGCACTCAAGAGTGACCATCATGATTTTTTCAAACATCCCACCCCTGGACTCCTCTGGTCAGCAGCCAGTCCCTATTTCAGGACTTTCAGACACTGATATTGCCTTGAGTTAACAATAGGCCTTTTAGACTTCGTGAAAGAATCAGTGCCTTAGAATACATTTTGAGACTAAATAAAATTCAAATCCTGATCAAAAGGGCATGAAGTTAACTGTAGTTCATACTGTCCTTCTCTACTTTTTGAGAGCTAAGTGCATACAAACATTTCCTAATAAATTCCCAACAGACATACATTGTCTAAGAAAAGGATGATGAATAGGAATGTTTCTTCACTCATGGAATTAACTGGAGCAAAATTAGCAGCTGACACAAGCAATCCAACTACCATTTAAGATAGGAATGTTAAATTCTGTAGGCCAATCTATCAAAACTGTGAATTGGCCATGTGGTCAATAGCCTGTGACCAGTCAATAGGAATGGGAGAAATGATCAGGAAACGGGCAAATGCACTTTTCATAGATTGAGCCACAGAGATTCCTGGAGGCAGTAATCTGAGCTCTGCAAGTGTAGCTTTCTCCCGAATGAAGCGTAGAGTGTTTGAGGATCGGGACATTTGCAGGGAGACCAAAATGCTTGTTTACAAAGCCATTGTACTACCAACCCTTTCGTACGCCTGTGAAACATGGACCCTCTACAAACGCCACTTCCAACTTCTTGAAAGATTCCATCAACGCTGCCTCCGAAAAATTCTGCAAATTACTTGGGAAGATAGGCGGACTAATGTTAGCGTATTAGAAGAAGCAAAAACCACCAGCATTGAAACAATGATCATGCAACATCAACCTCGCTGGACCGGCCATGTTGTTCGAATGCCTGACCATCGTCTTCCAAAGCAGCTACTTTACTCCCAACTTAAGAATGGAAAACGGAATATTGGTGGACAGCAAAAGAGATTCAAAGATACTCTCAAAGCTAATTTTAAAAAATGTAATATCAGCATTGAGAACTGGGAAGCCCTAACTCATGAGTGTTTCAATTGGAGGTCATCCTTTATTAATGGCGCTATGGACTTCGAAGAAGCACGAGTACAGGGCGAAAAGGAGAAAAGAACTAAAAGGAAGGCACGTCAGGCAAACCCTCATCATGACCGTCTCCCACCCGGAAACCTATGCCCTCATTGTGGGAGGTTGTGCGGATCCAGAATTGGCCTTTATAGCCACTTACGGATCCTCTGTTAAGATTTTACCTTTGGAAGACAATCTTACTCAGCTACGAGTGATCGCCAAGAAGAAGAGACTACTACTACTACTACTACTACTACTACTACTGACTAATTTAATTTAATAATTAACGATTTATATAATTAAATAATTAATAATTTAATTTAATTTAACAATTTATGACTTAAATCATTATAAAAGCTGCACAGCAGAATCCTTGTCTTCTTGCCAAGTGAGCAACCTTATTTGTTTCAAAAATATTTGAAAAAACATTTGTTTCAAAAGCTGGCCTTTGCCATCACATCACAGACCAGCAAGCACGTAAAACTACCCCGTTTCATCCTCGGATAAGAGGACATCCCAATGGCTTAAGTTCAAAAAACAGAGCAGCTACAGTATACTGTTATTTCATTGAGCTGCAGTTGGCCCCTCCCCTCCTCACCGATGCGCAGCGAAACCTGGGGAGAATCCAGGTATACAGAGGTATAGAGCTGAACCGCAGGCTAGTGCAGGCTAGTCCCAAAGGCTCCTGCTTTACGTGGAGAGGAGCAGCATGCTGAGGTCTCCGTAGAGCCAGGGCTAAGGACAGACCTCCGTCCCCACGCCCTGCCTTTTTCCTCTGAGAACTCACACCTTTTCCTCGCGAGGTAAACTCGCCTAATTTGACTTCTATTCACGTCTAAAGGATTTTCAGAGAACACGCCTGGTGGCCCGTTGTAGGGTAGTGATTACAGTACCGGATTAAGACCAGGCAAGTGCAGGTCCAGGAGGGTCACTAGGTGACTTTGGGCCAGTCGCATCCTCTCAGTCACCCCAAGCTACCTCACAGGTGTCGGATAAAACTTGAAGGGTGTCTCTCATGTAAGCCACCTTGAGCTTCGGGAGGAAAGGCAGCACACAAATCTAATATATAAATGACTGCCTAGTTTTTCATTACCACAGCATAAGCCATCATTTTATTGAATAAGGTCTATTGAATAAACCATAATTGGCTGGATTAAGCCATAAACCATTGTTCCCTCACCTGTTACTGCAGGTGGTAGATGGGGAGAAGATAATAAAGTTCCTTGTAATTTATTTCTTGTTACCTTATTATCTGTAGTATAATTTGCTTCCCAAATACTTTTGTATCATCTTTAAAGTGGTGTTTTTGTGTGTCATCAATATGAACCAAGCTCTTTTCACATTGTACTTAGAATATGGGAATCTAAAAGTGATCAGTGTTGTTTTTGTCTATAAAAGCGTTTGCTGACAATGAAATGGTCCATGTAATAGACGTTTAGGAATTGAGTCCATAAACTCTGGTTTACAAACCATAAATGCTGAATTTGACCTGAGATAAAGCTTGCTATGTTCTCAAGAATCCAGGACCAGCAAAGAAAAGTGGGAGGATTGGAGAGAAGGGAAAATAAGTAAAGATTAATATGGAAGGATGTTGAACCTCCAGCAGATTCTTCCCAATGAGATCTGCAGGTTGACAGTTCCTTGAGGGATAAATTATATATTAAAACTGCAAAAAAAAATATCAGACATTAATTCAGAGATGTATAAACTTCTATTAGTCTCTTGGGAACAAAGTACTGTAGGCAGGAAAATAGTGACTTTTTTTCTTGAAAGAAATCCATGGCTACCTAAAGGCCATTAAAATCTAGAATGACTTATCAGGGGTCGGCAAACTTTTTTATGCCAGGAGCCATTTTGACATTTTGACATGCTCGAGGGCCAGGGGGCGGGGTTTGAGGGCGGGGGCCAATCTCATGGAAGGGGGCAGGGTTTGCGGGTGGGGGCCAATCGCGTGGAAGGGGGCGGGGTTTGCGGGCGGGAGCCAATTGCGCAGAAGGGGGCGGGGTTTACGGGCAGGATCCAATCGTGTGGAAGGGTAAGATACAGGGCTGCGCTGCGCTGCCGCTTGGCCGGCCGCCCCGGCCCTCGCTCACCTTCCATGGCCGGTCCTCATGGGCCGCCGGTGACGCTCCCGTCCCGCTGCACCCCAGCCGGAGCGCCCGAGTGCCAGGCGGGCAGCTCCGCCTGCGCGCCTCGCCCAGACATGCCGGCAGCAGCAGCAGCAGCTCCCAAGGCACGCCGGTCCCTCCTCTGTCGAAGGGAGTGGCAGAGAGCGCCGCGGGCTGTGCGCGAGGTGTGGGCAGCTGCGGGTGGCCCTGGCCTTGGAGAGCGAGAGCGCGTAAGAGCGTAAGAGTTAGGGGGCGGGATCCAATCGCGTGGAAGGGGCGGGGGTGAGTTCAGCTGTGGAAGAGCCACACTCAAGGGGCCAAAGAGCCGCATGTGGCTTGCGAGCCGCAGTTTCAGACCCTTGACTTAACTGTACTACTGATCAAGTGCCACACTGATAAAACATAAATAGTCGGGGGGGGGGTTGTTTTTCAATATTTTCACTATGTGTGAGTAATTACAACTTTGTTATAATTCTGGGAAAAATACATTTCCAATGGGGTATATTTTTATTTCACATGTGTTGAAAATGCATGCATTCTTGAAGGTTCAGTTTTTTACTGTTTTGGTTGCCTTTTATTAGAAGAATCTCAAGGAAATCTGTAGCTTGAATCATGTCAACTGGATTTCTATTTTCTCAGTGGAAACGTTTCGCTCCTTATCCAAGGAGCTTCTTCAGTCTGAGCAAAGTTGGTAAGGGAATCCTAAATATGTTTCTAGGTAGCTGTGTGACCTTACACCTGGGGGCATGGTTATATTGAGATGTTATTTTAAGTCCTTTTATTATCTAAAGGAGGATCGTTAAGATCACCATGCTGCTGTTGAGCTTGTGAAATGCAATCCAGTGCAGTGAGGAGCGCTCTGAAATTTACATTGGAGAAACCAAACAACTTTTGTACAGGAGGATGGCCCAACACAGGAGAAGTAACACCACAGGACCAGAGTCAGCAGTTTATCTTCATTTAAAGGAAAAAGGACACTCATTTGAGGACATTAATGTTCACATTTTAGACAGAGAAGATAGGTGGTTTGAGAGAGGGGTCAAGGAATCCATTTATGCCAACTTGGAAAATCCTTCCTTGAATAGAGGTGGGGGCCTCAGGCACAATCTTTCTCCCATCTTTCTCCCGGCTCTGTCTTCTGTGCCTAGGAAGATTAAGACCATTTCACAAGCTCAACAGCAGCATGGTGATCTTAACGATCCTCCTTTAGATAATAAAAGGACTTAAAATAACATCTCAATATAACCATGCCCCCAGGTGTAAGGTCACACAGCTACCTAGAAACATATTTAGGATTCCCTTACCAACTTTGCTCAGACTGAAGAAGCTCCTTGGATAAGGAGCGAAACGTTTCCACTGAGAAAATAGAAATCCAGTTGACATGATTCAAGCTACAGACAATTCCACCTGGATGACTGAGAACCTTCATAGACAAATCTCAAGGAAAGTTTTTTCTAATGCTTAGCTGATAATCTGACCATTCACTAGTTATAATTAATGTGTTTCAAAGAGGGTCTTCACCCCCACCACCCCCACAAAAAATGATTTAGCTTCACACGTATATGATTGTGTTGTATTTTAATAATGTCAATTTATTATATGAACTGCCTGATCTGAAAGAGAAACCAATGTTTTGTGGGCTATAAATTATTCAACTAAAATAGCTAGAGTTTCTTGGTGCTTTGAGGAAGCCCAGGACATGGCCATTCCTTCAGGCACTGCTTATTTTCTTCTAAGCACCATAGAATGTCATGCTAAGAGCTGCAGGCTAGAGTTCTTTAGTGCTCAGGCAATTTAAGTAAAATAATAACAACAAGAAGAATAAAAGAACAAGAATAAAGTTGCATAACAGTTGAAGATTGAACCTGCTCTGAAACAAAAGGCATCTTGTTAAGAGCATGAGAAGATTTATACAGGGAAAGAAAAGATAGCAGGGATGTTTGCAAATTGTTTGAAATACTGAATAATCATGGCTGAAAATACCTGTGTGGAAAATTGGAGAAGGGAAGTCACCTCCTGAGAATACAAGCAGAAGGACTTGGGAAGAAATTAATAACAACAACAACAACAACAAGCCATAATAATAAGCCCTCCAACCACCCTTATGTTGATATGTACAAATCATCTATATATTATTAAAACTCTCATGCCTGTTTGTCTATTTGTAACCTTCAATTGGATGAAACGGTGCATCATAGGACAACAATTTTTGAACCAAGGTACCTCAAATGGGCTAACTTACAGAATGCATCCAAAATCTGGGACCCATTACTCCCATGGAATTGAAATTTGGCAAAGTTGTGGTCGCTTCAGCACCACTGCTCCTTCCGACTACATTTCCCAGAAACCCATAGGTTGTGTGGCAAAGGGAAGATGGGAGGGGCATATCCCTGCCCTCTTTCCCACATCCCTCTGGTCCCTGCACCCAATCAGCTGGTGGCAAGGCCCGATGGGTGAGCAGCAATTGGCTGCTTTGGAACTGAGGCTGAAATTTGAAATCTCTTAATGGTGGTGGTTAGCAAGGGAAGGATGAGGGAGTGACTGGGATGCTTGCTAGTGAGGTAAGGCTGGCTGGGCGGCACCAGTGGTCAATGGGTGAGCCCTTTTCCTTCATAGAGGGAGGGAGACCTTGGGCACATGTCGGGATAGGGAGCAGGGGTGCAGGATGGGACCTGGATGAGCCACCACATATCCTCTATGTACAGTATCCTACAGTACTGGATTAAGACCAGGCAAGTGCAGGTACAGGTCCATCCTTAGGCATGGAAGGTCACTAGGTAACTCTGGGAAGTGTAGTCAGAAGGAGTGGTGGTGCTGAAGTGGCCATAATTTTGCCAAATTTCAATCCCATGGGAGTAATGGGTCCCAGATTTTGGACGCATTCTGTAAGTTAGCCCATTTGAGGTACCTTGGTTAAAAATTGTTGCCCTATGATGCACCATTTCATCCAATAGAAGGTTACAAACAGACAGGTAAGTGGAAAAGCAGGTAAGTGGAAAAGTAGGTAAGCTGGTGCTCTGGATGCCTTTCATTGGCTACATTTAAAGGATGGGGTTATAGATCCATGGTTGACCCAGTTAACCCATTTACTGGCCTGGCAGGATATACTGAACCTGAACCCTATGTGCTGGGCTCGCCTATGTGCCTGAATGCTTTGTGAGCCAGTATGTCATCAAATCCATCACTGAGCTGTGGTGGAATTAGAGCAACATGGGCTAAGGCCAGGAGTGTGATGGCAGAAAGAAGGGCTGGAGAAAGAAGAGGCACAAAGGTGGGGAAGTGTCATGGTTGTGATACTTTAGCTGTTAAACCAGAAACTCTTGACACAAGCCGTTAAGGATATGAAGAGTTCTTTATTAAAGCTAGTGATCCATTACACCTTAAAGACTTGAGTGAAGGGAGCCCACACAAAACAACAGTTAAAATTCTTCACGGTTCCCCCCCCCCCCCAATCAGGGATCTGTGGCTTGACAGCCCCTCCCTTCATC
Organism: Charina bottae; assembly: GCA_023362775.1. NCBI lineage: Eukaryota > Metazoa > Chordata > Lepidosauria > Squamata > Charinaidae > Charina > Charina bottae. The sequence continues at coordinate 307,031 of JALMGJ010000093.1, forward strand.
TCACAATTTCTAGATCTTTCTAGTCCCAAATCAAACAACAGGATGATAGCGTTCTTTGATCTGTCCTTGGTACTGGACTGCTTGACACAATACTCGAATCAGCATAATTTGTGGTCCTGAGAATACACCAAGACCCCACTACAAGCATTCTCATCTATTCTATAAGTCTGGCAAGTTTCCACTACAAAGCACTCCCAATGACCCTGCAGGTATGCCCACCGATAGACTGGCAGGATGTCACCTCCTGTCACCATGGCAGGATATAACATCCTGACATACTGCCCCCCTGAAAATAACCCCCCCCCCATTAAAACTTACTGAGGGAATATAAAGAGAAACATACATTACATTCTACATGTTAATAGGATTTTCACAAAACCCTCTATTTTGGTTTTGCTGGGAATTTGTCATGAAACCTTTTCACTAATTGAGGCACTTGCACATGGTGACTGTTTACCCATTCATTATGAGTTTTGGGGAAGTGCTTCCACTGTATTAAATACTGTAACCTCTCCCCCCCCCCCCCCCGATGATGTCTGGAATCCAGTATCTCTTGCACTTCAAAATGCTGCTCTCCGTTAATCATCACTGGAACCGATGTAGGCTGTTCTGGGTGCCAGTGTTCCGAGTTTCTAACTGGTTTCAGCAGGCTGCAATGAAAAATGGGGTGGATTTTTCTCAGATTTTTTGGTAAGTGTAACTGTACTGTCACATCATTGATTACTTTGTCCCACGTACTTTGGACTTAGCTTTATCAACGCTGTGAAGACTTTAAGAACCTAGTAAACAAATATTTGTTATGGCGGAAGCCGGAGGGTGAGTCTTCGTCGAGGAAGACGCCCCAGATGTTTATTATCTGTGGCGTGTTCCGACCCTCCGGACTTAAACCTAGGCCCTGGACAGCAGACTCATGGGGGCCCTGGCCTCCGGCTGCTGCTGCTTAATGCCAGTTCAGTTAACAACAAGCCCCCCCTTATAAGTGACTTGATCACGGAAGAGGGGGCTGACCTGGCGTGTATTACCAAAACCTGGCTGGGGTCAGAGGGAGGAGTGGCTTTGTCAGAGATGTGCCCGGCTGGGTTTCAGGTGTGGCACCAGCCGAGATGTCAGGGCAGAGGAGGAGGGGTGGCAGTTGTAATCCGAGAGTCTCTTGTGGCCTTCAGGGGCACTGTTCCACAAGTAGCCGGTTGTGAGACCCTGTTTTTTAAATTGGGTGCCCGAGAGCAGTTGGGAGTGTTGCTGCTGTATCAGCCTCCCTGCTGTGTAGCAACCTCCCTGCCTGAGCTGCAGGAGGCTGTTTCGGGGTTGGCAGTGGAATTCCCCAGACTTATGGTTCTGGGGGATTTCAATCTGCCATCCCTGGGGCGGTCCTCAGAGGCGGCTTGGGAGTTCATGGCCACCATGGTGGCCATGGGCCTGACTCAGATTATTTGGGACCCGACTAGAGACAGTGGTCTCACACCGGATTTAGTTTTCTTGTCGGAGCAGTGGCAATGTGCTCTGAGGGGAGAGTTACATTTTCCCCCGTTGTCATGGTCAGATCACGCCCTGGTGGCCTTGAGATTCTCTTATGCCACCCCACTCCGCAGGGAGGCAGGACCTATTCGATCGGTCCGCCCCCGGCGACTGATGGACCCAATTCGGTTTCAGAGGGAGCTGGGGGTTGTCCCCGGAGATCTGCTGCGTGGTCCAGCGGAGGTCCTAGCTGCCACCTGGAATAGGAAGGCGGCTGGGGCCTTGGACAGGATCGCGCCTGTGTGGCCTCTCTTGTCCTATCGAACCCGACACTCCCCGTGGTTCACGGAGGAGTTGAGGGTCCTGAAGAGGATTAAGAGACACCTAGAGCGCCGCTGGAGGAAGACAAAGACTGAACCCGACCGAACCCGAAGTTAGACTCTAAGCATGAAACATGGTCTGGGGAGATGTCTGAGGAGCATCCTTACCCTGTTATCTGGGAACAGTTTGATCCTGTTGGACCCGAGGAAGTGGATAGGATCCTCCGGACTGTAAATGCCACCATGTGCGAATTAGATCCATGTCCCTCCTGGCTGGTTCAATCCAGCTCGGGAGGTGACGTGTGGCTGGGTCCAGTCGATGGTAAATGCATCCTTGCAGGAGGGGGTGTTTCCGGCGGCCTTCAAGGAGGCGTTGGTGCGCCCCCTCCTCAAGAAACCATTGCTGGACCCTGTTGTACTGGACAATTTTCGTCCAGTCTCCCACCTTCCCCTTTATGGGGAAGGTGGTTGAGAAAGTGGTGGCGTTGCAGCTCCAGAGGATTCTTGATGATAGAGGATTATCTAGACCCCTTTCAGTCAGGTTTCAGGCTGGGATATGGAACGGAAACAGCATTGGTCGCACTTATGGATGATTTGTGGCGGGAGTGGGATGGAGGCAGTGCATCCATACTGGCTCTCCTTGACCTCTCAGCAGCTTTCGATACCATCGACCATGGTCTCCTTTTGGGACGACTCAGAGAGTTGGGGGTGGGCAGCGTGGTTTTGCGCTGGTTTACCTCCTTCCTCCAGGGCCAGTCCCAATCGGTGTTGATAGGGGAGGAGAGATCGGGTCCACGGCCCCTCCTTTGTTGGGTGCCGCAGGGCTCAGTGCTCCCTCCTCTCCTATTTAACATCTACATGAAACCACTGGGCGAGATCATCCGTCTCCACGGGATGAGGTATCATCAATATGCTGATGATACACAGTTATACATCTCCATCCCAGGGGAAGTAAGTGATGCTGTGACTACCCTGTCCAAGTGCCTGGGGGCTGTGGGGGTCTGGATGGAGAACAACAGGCTTCAGCTGAACCCTGGTAAGATGGAATGGCTGTGAATTAATGGCCCCTCGGTGTCTAGGAATCTATCATCTTTAGTTCTGGATGGGGTTGCACTACCCCAGACAGAGCCGGTGCGTAACTTGGGGGTCCTCTTGGACTCGCGACTCCTGCTCGAAGAGCAGGTGGCAGTCGTGGCCAGAAGGTCCTTTGCACAACTTCGTGTTGTGTGCCAGTTACGCCCTTTCCTGGAGCGAGGGGCCCTTTGAACAGTCACTCATGCCCTGGTCATCTCCCAGATAGACTATTGTAATGTGCTCTACATGGGGCTACCCTTGAAGAGCATCCGGAGGCTTCAGCTGGTTCAGAATGCAGCCGCGTGGGCGATTTTAGGTGCCTCAAGATCGGCACATATAACACCTTTGCTCCGTGAGCTGCATTGGGTCCCAGTTTGCTTCTGGATTCAATTCAAGGTGTTGGCTAATCACCTTTAAAGCCCTACATGACATGGGACCAGGTTACCTGGAGGACCGCCTCATCCCCATTCAATCAACCAGTCCCACCCGGTCCTGTAGAGAGGGCACGCTACGAACCCTGTCTGTAAGAGAGTTCCATCTGACGGGGTCTAGGAGGCATGCCTTCTCTGCGGTAGCCCCTGCCCTTTGGAACATTCTACCTCCTGAAATAAGATCGGCCCCCTCTCTCCTGGACTTTAGAAAAAAACTAAAAACCTGGTTATGTCACCATGCTTTTTTTTTTTAGTAAATATTTTAATTATAAATTAAATTAAATAAGTTAAATAAATTTAATTAAATAATAAAATATTAATTAAATTAAATAAGCTATAAATATTTTATTATTTAAAATATTTATAGACAAACAAAAATAGTTACATTTACAAAGAGTTACAACATATATAACATATTTACAATCTACTACATAGGACAACAATAATAACAATAACAATAACAACAGAAAAAGTAACATATATAACAATTAATTTAAAAGACTTCCTGTTTCCTTCACGAAGAAACATTTTTTAATTTGTTAAGTTGTATTTATTTTCTTTATATCTTTCAATTCCTTTTGTATTTCATTTCTATATTTGTATTATGTCTCTTTGCTTAGTTTATTTTAATCTTTTTCTTATATTTTCATTTATTTCATTCTATATTTTCAGTGCTTTAACCTTTTTCGTATAACTATACATTTATTTTCTTTATAGTATTTATTCCTAATCTATTTCCAATCTTACAAAAATAATTTAATATTATATTCCCTTTGTATAAATTTTAAAAAATTTATAGGGATATAAATGTAATAAATAAATAAAATAAATAAATAAATAAAAAGGGATTCCATATTAGTTCATAATTTCCCAATTCTTTGTCTCTTACTAAATTCGTTAGTCTGTCCATCTGTGCTAGTTCCATTGATTTGGTAATCCATTCTTCCGTTGACGGGGTATGTTCTTCTTTCCAATGTTGTGCGAAGGTTATCCTTGCTGCTGCGGTCAAGTGTAGTAATAGTTTTTTGCAGTCTTTATTTATCTTTGCATCCATTAGTAAGGAAACTAAGCCTGGTGTCTTACCCACTGAGCCACCACGCCCCTTATATACACACAGTCTCTCTCTCTCTCTCTCTCTCTCTCTCTCTCTCTCTCTCTCTCTCTGTGTGTGTGTGTGTGTATATGGTATATGGTATATGGTATATGGTATATGGTATATGGTATATGGTATATGGTATATGGTATATGGTATATGGTATATGGTATATGGTATATGGTATATACCAGAGCTTTCCAAACTGTGTGTCATGATGTGTCGGCTGCAGTGTGTAGGTGTGTCGTGCGAATGTAATAAGAACCTCTGAGTCGGACGCTCAGAGCCTCAAGCGCCTTGCTGTTGTTGCCTCCGAGCCCTGCCAGGATTCCTTTCAGGTCCTAGTGCCTGCCTTGTGCCCTGCTGTAAGAGGGGAGCTCTGTCCAAGCCTTGCCCTGCTGTAAAGGGGAACTCTGTTTTCATGAGATATGTTGTGTCCCCATACATTTCGCTATTACAATTTATGTATGTGTCCATATCTGTTATAAGTTAATTAGTTTAACCTCCAGTTTGCTAGTAAAACGGAATTACTGTGTCGCGAAATGATGCATGTCTAAAAAGTGTGTCACCAACATGAAAAGTTTTGAAAGCTCTGGTATACACAGACACACAGACACACAGACACACATGCACATACACATACACATACACATACACACACACACACACACACACACACACACACACATATTACTAAAACTCTCATGTCTGTAACCTTTAACTGGGCAAAATGGTGCATCATAGGGCAAAACTTTTTCAACCAAGGTACCTCAAATGGGATAACTTACAGAATGCATCCAAAATCCAGGACTCATAACTCCTGTGGAATAGAAATTTGGCAAATTTTATAAGTCATTTTAGACTTCCGGAGAAGCAATGGCGGATTGAAGACTGCTCTGCTTTTGTGGAGCTGACAGCTGCAGAAAATTAGAGGAGCTGGCAAAAGGATCACCACTTCGGAACCCTCTCTGGAACAAGGAGAGGATTGGATCACCCACTAGTACTTCATACAGAGGGTCCCCACAAAGAAATTGCTTAATAGTGATTTCCAGCAGGTCAAGTGCTCTGGAAGTCATGGGGAACAGCTTGCCCAAGCTGTGATTTGGTGCCTTCAAATGGACACTAGATTCGCTTTCACTTCCTCTCTTAATTAACATCAGAAACTACTTAATAAAGATTTTTTAAAAAAAAATTAGGAACCTTCTGAAGGATAAGTGTCCCTACACTGGGAGTATTTCCTTCTATCGTGGATGAAAGAAGATTTTTGTAAGTGTAAAGATTAAAAAACAAAATTTTAACTTTTGAAAAACAGCAGAAGGGAGTTAAGAATGTTGATTTTGGAAAGTTAAAGTGCCAGATGGACTTGTAGGAAGTTTTTATGGACAGTTTAACATTTTATAAAACCATATTTTAAGACTCTGAAAATAATTGTAAAAATTCCCTCATGGGTAAGTTCTGGAAATGAAACATAAACATATGATAAGAGTGGAGTTTGAAGGTTAACTAGAGGGAACCAGAGAGTAATTAAAGGGGAAGATACCTATTAACATAATGGAGCAACATTACTTGACTATAAAACAAATTAAGTCTGTTTAGGAACAATATACTCAGGACTTAATTTCCAAAATATCTGCTACTACAAAACTGGATTAAACAGAGGCTATAGAAGAAGAACAGATGCTATTGGATAAAATAGAGACTGAAGCTGTTCTGGATGTACATTCGAAAACGGACTTTAAAAATTGTTAGATTATAAAAGAGATATAGGAAAAGAAGATGTAGGTTTTAAAATGGATTTAAAAATGTCAAATTACAAGAGTGATGTGGAGAAAGAGGCCACACTGGACTTACAAATTATACTGACCGAGGTTTCAATGATCAAAGGGCACATTCAAATAATAAACCAGAAGTGTGATTTTGAGAGCTTTCCTAGTTTGGATTTACAGAAGAGATGTATTAAATTACTAAAGTTGTTCCTGAGAACAGACAAAAGGAAAATGATGAGAGACCAACTTGTGGGACTTTATTCAAGTAGAAAGAAGATATATAAGATGAACTTATTTGATCAGGGTTAAATATATGTTGTGATTTTTGGTAGCTATTAATGGGATTTCTTGGTGACCAGGACTGAATGATGTGGTTTTAAGGATGTGTTTATAAATTGGGAGATATATCCTTTGCTTTAGATTTTAGAGAAAGTGTTAAATTGGATTATAGAATGGATTTTTTCTTAAAATATATATGTTATAATTTCTGGCAGCTTTTAATAGACCTTTGCAGATTAGGACTGAATGATGAGTTTCTATTGATAAGGGATGAGATATGGGAAGAAGAGATTTTCCTTTTTTTGTTTATTGAAATACTGGAGAAGGTGTTAAGTTACTGAAATTATTTATACTTGTCTAGCGGGAAGGGGGAGTCATCTTTTATATATCTGCCTTTTTTCCCTCTCTTTTCTATTACTTTCTCTCTTCTATTTTTTCTTCTTTTTTTCTCTCTTCATTTGCTATACTTGTTTTAGTTTGTATTAGTTTTTTATCTTTGTATTTTTAAATTCTAATAAACATATTATAAAAAAACATTTTATGACATAAAATTTTCATAAAACATTTTATGAAATAATACAAAAATGTCATAAAACATTTCCTGTGGTCAACTCCTGATGTTTGACTGGGCTATACAGTTCAACATGAGCTACTTTCAAGGCAGATACATCTCTTCCCAAATTTTTAAGAACTTTTCCAGTACATTAGAAGCTCTGCCATTGTTGAAGGCATTGAGGAATCCGGTAAAGAAATATCTCTGAAACGATGACCCAACGGGTCACGGGTTGCCAAGTGTGTGTGTGTGTGTGTGTGTGTGTATTCCTTCCTTCCTTCCTTCCTTCCTTCCTTCCTTCCTTCCTTCCTTCCTTCCTTCCTTCCTTCCTTCAAGTCCTTTGTTCCATTCGTTTCCTGTTCTCCTTCCTTTCGGTTTTGTTAAAAACAACAAAATGGATTAGTGGCAAAATGCAATGCAAAATACTAGGAATATGATATAGTTGCAGCTGCCATCTTGACTTTTTCACCTCCTTTGTGGACACCCTTAATGTGATGTCTGTCTACTGGTTGCCAATGGTTTTCTGCGCATGAGCTCTGCGTGGCCTGTTCCCCATGGCACAGACTTGGAAGTGTGCAGAAGGCACCTGTCTGAAACTGCCTTTGTGATCAGAGACAGGAGAGGCCTTCCCGTGCATTGCTCCCAAGCTACGAGGGGTCCCCCTTCAGTGGGCGGGTCGGGCTCCCATTCTCTCTGCCTTTAGAACATCTGTAAAGCAGCACCATCTTGCTTTGCCTCTAACGGTCAGATTTTATTAGACACATTTTAATTTACTAGGTTTTTAATTTTGTATTTTTCCATCTGTATGGTGAAAATCAGCCAATCATTTTTACATACTCTGAGTAATTTATTCTTCCATAAATCAGCTGTTCCTCCTCTTTGCTCTAATGAAGGCCAGCATCAGTGTCCTATCGACCTCCTTCCCCGCTAAAGCAGGCCCATTTTAGAAATGGCAAAACAAACGAAGACATGCAAGAACTTTTGCTTATAATGCCTTGAAGAAAAGTAGTGACAGCTTAATAGACCTGAAAGAATGAGCTACAAGACAAGAACAATCCACTGTGGGAACCATAAATAAGTGATTATGAAATAACAAACCAGGATTCCCCAAGTGCCAACAACCTTCCAGCATTCCATTAAAACCCATAAATCTGCCAGTGGCTGAGGCTAAGTAAATTTCCTCCAGTGCATTAAAACTCTTTGTTTACCGGCCCAGTAATTAAATTACAATGTCTTTCCAGTTCAAATAGAGAGGCCCACTCTGTCTCCACAGCACACAAAATTAAGCAGGGACATTTCATTCCTGCCAAGCTCTTGACACCCAGGGACGTTGCCTTCCCCATCCACACTTGCACAATTGGGGTGGTGAGTTCCAGGGCTGCCTTGGTGCTGGAGGGACAGAAGCATTGTGCCCTTCACAGGGGGAGAGGGGAGAAAATCCGCTTGCACCTGGTTTCTCCTGGGTGGAGACGAAGAAAGGCGGAATCTGATCTCTATGCCAACCTGACCAGTTTGGTCTAGTGGTTAAGGCAACGGGCTAGAAACTAGGAGGCTGAGAGTTCTAGTCCCGCCTTAGGCATGACAGCCGGCTGGGTGACTTTGGGCCAGTCACACACTCTCAGCACTAGGAAGGAGCCAATGGCAAACCGGGAGCCTGAGAGTTCTAGTCCCGCCTTAGGCACAAAAGCCGGCTGGGTGACCTCAGACCAGTCCCTGTCTCTCAGCCCTAGGAAGGAGCCAATGGCAAACCGGGAGCCTGAGAGTTCTAGTCCCGCCTGAGGCATGACAGCCGGCTGGGTGACCTTGGGCCAGTCCATCTCTCCCAGCCCAACTCACCTCACAGGGTTGTTGTTGCGGGAAAAATAGGAGGAGGAAGGAGTATTAGGTATGTTCGCCGCCTTGAGTTATTTATAAAAATAATAAAGGCAGGATAAAAATATAATAAATAAATAAAAATAGATCCTGTGCCAGACAACATGAGGACTGACAGGGAGCCTGAACAGCCAAGCCAGGGCTCAACCCTCCTGCATTCAGCCCTTTTGCTTTCTTTCTTCCAACATTGATATGCCTCCTATTCCTATCTTTGGAATGGATTTAAAATTTAACATAACAATTAAAACCAGCAGTATCTGACCTAAAAGGTTGAGTAAAGAGCAATCTTTTAAGCCCTCCACGCCATTACAGCCCAAAGGAGGAGCCTCAGCTTGAACAGCAACACATTTCATCTTGAGGAACAAAGAGACTACCCATGTGACTTGTATCCATGTAAAAGTGCTTTATGGGGAATCTGAGAGCAATGTCTGGAAATAAACAGTCCTGCATATGATTTGGTCCTAATCCATGTGAGGGTTTATATATCAGGGAACATACCTTGGATTGGTTCCAGAAAACAACTAATGCAGCTGTTTCAACACAGGTGTCAAGCTACCCAAACAGGACTTGGTAGTAAATCTCCTGTCACTTCCTGTCTTAGCTTTGCTTCTTGATTAATCTTGCAGAAATCTCAGATACAGCTCGGCTGGAAAATAAACCATATTACAGACCAGAATGAAGCTATGTGAAACCATTGATTGCCCACCACTACCAACATAGTGCAAATAAGTCTATTTATCTGCTCTGATTTAAGTACTTGTTCTGTCTCCTGTCCTTTCCATATGTTAGCAGATGGCTTAAAATAAAATCTGTTAGACTTCAAAGCTAGAGAAGTAGAATAGAATTTTCGCTGTAGGTAAGAATGCAGTCTCAAACTTGATTGCCCAAAGCAATGCAAAGAAGGGAGCAGTTTTATATATCTATGCTCCAGAGTTTAAACTCAAGGCTTCCTCCTCCTATCCTTCCAGATTGGATACAAGGCAGATCACTTGATGGCCTTGGGAGGCAACCAAGATGTGTTTACATATTGGCTTGGGAACTGCGGAATCATTCCCTCATTGCCTGCCTCGGCTCTTGCACCGTCAGCACTTACATGACCAATATAACTTTTGAACCTGATTATTAAGTGACATGCAACCCGCTTAGCATCAGGCATATCTCCCATATCCCAACATCAGACCCTGGAATCAGTGGCACCTCTTGTCTTGTCCGAATTCACCTTTAGCTTGTACTCCATGATCCTGTCCTTTACATTCTGCCCCAAGTACCTTTGGTTTTGTTGCATGCCACTCCAGCTCTTTAATTGATCCTCCCATGCCTGGCATCAAGTGCTAGAATTAGAAAAGTAAATGTGAGAGGCCATGGGAAAAAGTAGAGAAAGATCTGGAAGAAATTGAGAATACTGTCAATGCAGAACAGCTCAATCTGGAACACCACTAAACCAACAAAGAAACAAATCTTTATTACGGTCAAAGACCAGCATAAGGAGGGTGGGGTACAGTCAGTTAATAGCATAAAAGGTACATTAAAATCTAATATAAGAAGCTAAAACACAGAAATATAGAAAACACATTAAAATCTAATATAAGAAGCTAAAACACAAGAGTCTAGAGGAAAAGGAGAAAGAAAAAGGAAAGAAAAAAAATCTAGGGGGTGGGGTAGGAGCATTAGATGAGTGTGGAGGAGCGTAAAGGTTAGTATATCTGTAAATACAGTACTCTAGTAAATTAAAATTAAATGCTAGTTTGTGGCACTAGTCATCATCTGGCGAATTTTAAGCGCTGCTGCGCAGAACCTGGCAACATTGTATGTCATAGCAGGGTTGGTATCTGACAGCAGCAGGGAGGTGTAAAACTGTCCTGAGTGCCCTGGGTATTCATACAATAATGGTAAAATGAGGCTAGTTCGAATGTCTCTATAATACAGACACTGGAGGAGCACATGCTCTGTTGTTTCTATGTGACCAGAGTCACAGGGGCCTTGTCTCTCCAGGGAAGGAGTCTTCCTGTATCGGCCTTCAAGGACAGCTGAGGGGATGGCATGACATCGTGCCAGAGTGAAGGCCCTCCGATGGTTGGGTACCTCGAGTTTAGTTAAGTATGTCATAGGGGAGGCAGAATATTGCTGGATTCACTGGCAATAAAGGTTGGGGACCTGGCTAAATCCAATTGGCACTCTGTGTCTGCTACACGCTGTTTAATTAGCACTTTGGCCTGATCATATCCCAGGTTGAGTAGACCTGGAGAGAAGCCCAGGGATGAGATTTTAGTTGCCACTGCCTGTTTCCATGTGGACTGAAAGTCATCCCTCATAGTTAATGGGGCAAGGCCAAGGGGGAAAAGGGATAATTTGAGCCAATCGTTGAGTATGACCACCCACACCCTAGCCTCCACTTTCATGAGGCCTGTCTCTAGTCTCAGGGTGGCATTAGAGACACATTTTGGTACTTGAAGGGCCAATCTTAGGAATTCGGATTGCACAAGTTCCAATGGTGCAAAGTTGGAGAAGGGGCCAAGCTGGGCTCCATACAGGAGTTGTGCTATTGGTTTGGCTTCAAATAGTTTGAGTGCTGCAGGTATGTAGTGGCCACCTCTTGACTTGAGGTATTTAAGAATGGCAGATGAGCTCCTTTGTGCAGTTTCAGCAACATGGTCCCCATGGGCTTTTCTACTGCTGGCAGAATGGAGGACTACTCCCAGGTATTTGAAACATGAGACCTGCTCAGTTTTATGACCATCTATGCACAAGGGGCGTGGTGGCTCAGCGGGTAAGATGCCAGGCTTCTCGATCGGAAGATTGCAAGTTCGGAGGTTCGAATCCCTAGTCTCGCGTGATGGAGTGAGCTCCCGCACTAGCCCCAGCTCTTGCCAACCTCGCAATTCGAAAGCATGCAAATGCAAGTAGATGAATAGGTACCACTTCGGTGGGAAGCCTAAAGATCAGCAAAACCTGGCTGCCAGTCCTGAAAAACACAACTTGCAAAAGGTCAACGAACTCTACTCAACTACAGAAATATACAAACAACTCACACAATAGATGTGCTAATCCCACACACGACAGCACCACACCCCCTAATCACCACAAAGAACCCTCTCCCAATCTCTTGTAAATGACCCACAGAAGACACACACCCTCTCAGCAGCAATAAACACCAGCAGGAACACACACCCGTCACTTGGGCACAGAGAGAATCTTCTAGCTGTGCTCCTGTCCTCTGAAGATGCCAGCCACAGCTACTGGCGAAACGTTAGGAACCAAAACTGCCAGAACACGGCCACACAGCCCGGGAAACCCACAACAACCATCGGATTCCAGCCGTGAAAGCCTTCGACTATACATTCTTGATCTCTGTCACTGTTACTGGTGCCCACATTGGCAGATTTTCTATAGTTTGGCTAGGGTGCCTACTTCCAACAGAGGTGTCCATGTTGAGTTTCTGGAAGTATGCCTTCCAGGTCCCTGGGGGGATGTGACATGGATGGACCATTGCTTTAGGAGCTTGATGTGATATGCCAGAAGGTGATTTGACTGCTTGAATAAGCCGTGTCCAGTTGTTTTTCATGGCTTCCTTTTTCTTGCTTGCCAGCAGTTGCTTGTAGTATCACTAGTATCACTTCTGCTGGAGGAGATCCTGTGCAGCTGTTGGTGTAGTGTTGGATACGTAAGCCTGGTAAGTGGTAAAGGTAAAGGTTCCCCCCGCACATTTGTGCAGTCGTATCCGACTCTAGGGGCCGGTGCTCATCTCCGTTCGTTAGCCGAAGAGCCAGCGTTGTCCGAAGACGCTTCCACGGTCATGTGGCCAGCATGATGCACGTGGAACGCTGTTACCTAATATGGTCTTTGTCAAACCATGGCTTGGAGTGGTGCTGTTGTTGCTTCAAGGTGGTTGTTGTTGCTATGGTTTAGATGCTGATGGAGCACTTGGGCACTAGTTCTCCAGCTGTGCATCAGGAGACTCAGCTGATGTCAGGGCAGATTGAAGGCTCTGTAGGTGATCGGAGGCCAGTAGCTCAGTTATCATCTGATTTAGATGGGGGTCCACTTGGCTCGGCAGTAAGTTCTTCCTGCTGGTATTAAAAAAGGTTGGTAAAGTGCTTCCTGAGTGAAGGCATTTAATTGGAGCAGGATTGGAAAATGATCGCTGTCAAATTTAGGCATAACTTCTAGGGCTTTGGCATAAGGGAGAAGGTCCCTAGAGACGGTTATATAGTCAATAGCGCTCATTCTGGAGCCAGATAGGTAGGTGAATTCAGCTGGATGGTCACCTTCAAGGGCACCATTTACGATGTGAAGGTTTAGCCTGAAGTCTGTTTGAGCCAGGCAGTTTGATTTCTGATCTTTTGAGTGACGGGGGAGGAGGAATCTGTTGTCTTCAGGGTTCGGAGGGGGACATTTGTGCTGTGCGTAGAGGGTGTGGTCATTGGGGCCCAATTTAGCATTGAGGTCCCCTCCCAGGACTACAGATGCATTTGAATTATGCAGTATAAGGTTGGCAGCATAAGTTTCCAGTTCAGCCCACAAGGCTCTGATCTGGGGTTTCTGCCTCATTGGGGGCATATAAGCATTTGTTATCAACAGGGCACGGTGCTTGAATTGGATTTTTTATTTTTATTTATTTATTTTCTATCCCGCCTTTATTGTTTTTATTAATAACTCAAGGCGGTGAACATACCAAATACTCCTTCCTCCTCCTCTTTTCCCCACAACAGCCCTGTGAGGTGAGTTGGGCTGAGAGAGAGTGACTGGCCCAAGGTCACCCAGCCGGCTTTCAGGCCTCAGGTGGGACTAGAACTCTCAGTCTCCTGGTTTGCCATTGGCCCCTTCCTAGGGCTGAGAGAGAGTGACTGACCCAACGTCACCCAGCCGGCTTTTGTGCCTAAGGCGGGACTAGAACTCTCAGTCTCCTGGTTTGCCATTGGCTCCTTCCTAGGACAGAGAGACAGGGACTGGCCCAAGGTCACCCAGCCAGCTTTCATGCCTAAGGCAGGACTAGAACTCTCAGTCTCCTAGTTTCTAGCCCGTTGCCTTAACCACTAGACCAAACTGGCTCTGCCATAGCACATGACTTGAGTGGGGGGAGGGGCCTTGATATGGCATGTAGAGTGGTGGAGACTAGGACTCCCAGGCCTCCTTTCGCTCTTCCGTGCTTTACCCCCTGGTTCTGTTTAATATAAGTTCATCAGCAGTCCATGTTTCCTGGATCAATATGATGTTGTGGCCGGTGCTGAACTTCCATATGACTACCAGTGCTTGGGGGGGCGGGTGTATGCCAGAATTGTTTTTTTGATCTCTATTAATTTTTTCTTCAGATTGCTGAGTTCTGTGTTTATAAGTTTTATTTCCTCCCCTGAAGTATGTTTAATTTTAGTCCCATTTTTTTCTGTGCTCCTTGACTTTTATTACTAGAGCTTGCAGATCCTTTGCATTTTCAACTATCAGGGTAGTGTCATCAAGACAGCGCAGATTATTCTTCCTCCAGCACAGATTATTTTTCTTCCAACAGGAAGATTATTCTTCCTCCAATTTTAAAACCATGTTCATCTTCCAATCCAGCTTCCCTTAATATATATTCAGCATATACTGTAGGTTAATAAATAAGGGGATAGAATACAGAGATAGTATGCAGCCTTGTCACACTCCTCTGCCAACCTGGAGTCAGTCTGTTTCACCATGTTCTATCTATACTGTGGCTTCTTGACCTTATATAAATTTCTCATGAGTACAATGAGATGTTCTGGGATTCCCATTTTTCTGAGCACATTCCACAGCTTGACATGATTGACACAATCAAAGGCCTTTCTATGATGAATGAAGCACATAGTGACTTCTTTTTGGTATTTTTAGCTTTCTCAATTATCCAGCAATAATGTCCCATGTTCTCAATTATCCAGCAATAATGTCCCATGTTCCTCAGCCTTTTCTAAAGCCAGTTTGAACATCTGACATCTCTTTTTCCATGTACGGCTCTAATCTGCATTGGATGATCCTAAGCATTATATTCCTAGCATGTGAAATTAAGGATATTGTATGATAGTTTGCACACTCTGTTAAGTCTCCTTTTTTTTTGGTATTGGAATGTAGATTGACCTCTTCCAATCAGTTGACCACTGTGTTGTTCTTCAGATTTTCTGGTGTAGCTTGGTAAGAACCTTGACTGATTCTTCTTCTGTTCCTTGCCACATTTCAGTGGGTATTCCTTCAGTTCCTGTAGCCTTCTGACTTGGTAATGATTGGAGTGCAGATCTAACTTCATCTTCTAGTACTAGTTCTTGTAAGTAGGGAATATCTTCTAAGGCAGAGCTTTCCAAACTGTGTGTCGCGACACAAAAGTGTGTCACCACACACAGCGTGGTGTGTTGCCACACCACCCGGAAGCGGCGACGCGCGCGTGCACGGCATCCGCCATGCACGCGCGTGCCGCCGCACGCCCCCCGCGCCGCCACCATGCGTGCGCGCGCCGCCGCATGCCCCCCACGCTGCACGCCCCCCCGTGCCGCACGCCTCCCCCGCGCCGCCACCGTGCACGTGCGCTGCCGCACGCCCCCCCCACGCTGCGCCGCCGCCGCTGCCGCTGGCTTGTTGCAAGCGGCGGCACTTTGGAAAGCCCTGTTCTAAGGTATCTTGGATTTTGACATCTCTACTGTACAGTTTTTAGTATACTTCTTCCACCTTCCTTTGATCTCCTTTGAATTGGTTACTATATATTTATTTAATTTTTATCCTGCCTTTATTATTTTTATAAATAACTCAAGGCAGTGAACATACCTCCTTCCTCCTCCTATTTTCCCCACAACAGCAACCCTGTGAGGTGAGTTGGGCTGAGAGAGAGTAACTGGCCCAAGGTCACCCAGCCAGCTTCCATGCCTAAGGTGGGACTAGAACTCACAGTCTCCTGGTTTCTAGCCCATTACCTTAACCAGACCAAACTGGCTCTCTATTTGTCCACTGGCATCCTTTAACATACCAATTCAAGGTTGAAACCTTCTGAGTTCAGAAATCTTTTGAAATACTTTCCTTGTTTTTCCATGATTGCTTCCACCTTCAATGTCTTTACAAATGTTATTGTAATACTGCTTCTTGTCTCTTCTAACAACTCTCTGAAACTCTTTGTTAAGTTAGTTTCTGAGATTTTTGTCTTTCTTGGCTTTGGGGTCTCTTCTTTTCTCAGCAATTCCCGTGGTTTGTCCTGACATCCAGCTTGCTTTCTTCAGTTTCTTCATTTTTTGGCAGTCTATTTTCACATTGATTCTTAATGACTTCTTCAAGTTCAATCCACATTTCTTCTGCTCCTCTATCAATGAGATTCAGGACTTCAAAGTGATTCCTGATGTTTTCCTTAAAAATGTGGGGTATATGCTCAGGGTCATGCTGTGGAAACCACTTGGCTTTCTCCTTAACTTGGAACTTGCACATGAGCAATTCATGATCTGTTCCACAGTCAGGACCTGGCCAGGTCTTTGATGCTATAATTGAGCTCATGTACAGTACCTCCTTGTAGCAATAATACAGCATAGTCAATTTGATTTCCATATACACCATCTGGTGATGTATAGAGGTGTCATGTTGATTGTTTGAAGACAGTGTTAGCTATGAAGAAATCATTGGAGTGGCAGAAATTGATAAGTCGTTCTCCTTCATTTCGGTTTCCTAAGCCATACAATCCAACTACATTTTCCTCTTTCATGTTTCCAACTTTGGCACTCCAATCTCTAATCATTTCTAATCTAATCTCTAATCTCTTTTCACATTCATCTTTAATAACTTCTTTAAATTCATTCTATAATCCCTTTGGTTCTCTATCAATGAGTTCAGGACTTCAAAGTGATTCCTGATGTTCTTGAAAATGGTGGGTATATGTTCAAGATCATATTGTGGAAACTGACTAGCTTTCTTCTTCTTCTTTAACTTAATTTGGAACTTGCACATCATCTATTCCACAGTCAGCCCCTGGCCATGTCTTTGATGCTATAATTGAGCTCCTCTACCTCCTTTTACCAATAATATTGTCCATTTGATTTTTATATACTCCATCTGGTGATGTCCATGTATAGAGGCATTGTTTTGGTGGTTTGAAGACAGTGTTAGCTATGAAGAAATCATTGGAGTGGCAGAAATTGTTAAGTTAGTCTTCTTCATTTCGGTTTCCTATGCCATACAATCCAACTACATTTTCCTCTTTCATGTTTCCAACTTTGGTACTCCAATCTCTAATCACAAGCAGCACATCTTGCTTGCATGTTCTGTTGATTTCAAGTTGAACTTGATCATAAAAGTTATCAACCTCCTCTTCTTCTGCATCAGTGGCTGGAGCATAAACTTGAATGATTATTATATTAAAGGGATGTCCATGAAATCTAATTAATATTATTCGGTCATTGATTGCTTTGTAGCCAAGCATTGTTCTTCCTAATTATGAAAACAACACTGTTCCTCCTTTGAGTTTCATGTCCCAAGTAATAAACAGTGTGATCTTCTGACTGACAGTACATTTCAGTTTGCTGATGCCTAAGATGTCTGTAGTAGGTTCATTTCATCTTTCACTGTGTTGAGCTTTCCCATGTTCGTGCTTCTTACATATAATTCTGTCTTTGCAGCTTCGGAATTTATTTATTTATTTATTTATTATTTAAATTTATATCACCGCCCATCTCCCCCAACGGGAGATAAAACCAATAGTTAAAAACATATAAACAGAATTTTCTTTTCCTGTATGGCAACATCAGCAACTAGATGTCCCAAAGGCTTTAACGTAGCCACCATTAGTGCTCTGAAAGATCCTCAGCTCTTCCTCAGTAGCACATTGAGTGGCTCATCTGACCTGAGCAGCCCATCACCCGGCACTATATCACCAATTGTTTAATATTTTCTAACCATGTGGTTTTCTTGGCAAAAATACAGGAGTGGTTTATAATTGCCTTCTCCCATGTAGTATGCCTTTGCTGTTGTTACTAAAATAATCCTTTAGCACATTTCCAAACTGTGTGTCGCAACACTTTAGTGTGTTGCAACAGACAGTTTAGTGTGCTGCGAAGTGGCGGCGCAGCGGCGCACGGGGCGGTGGTGGTGTGCATGGCGGTGGCGGCAGCGCGCCATCAGTGCTTCCGCGTTTTAGCTAGGCTGCTGCCGCCGCCGCTGCCGCCACCGCCATACACACCGCCGCCACGTGTGTCGCCAACAGCGGCAGTTTGGAAAGCACTGCTCTAGCATCTTCCTCTATTGTGGCTGCCCAGTGTAGGTGCCTGCTTGCTTCAGCTGGGCAGCTGGGATGACCTTCGTGCCTTGGGTGACTCTACCAGGAATATATACTCTTGGCACACAGTCTCGATGTTCTTCCCTCCAGGAACACCCTCCTACCCTGATGAGGCAGCACATCAGGATGGGGGAGAATCACAGATGAAGGCAGCCTTATCTGTCATTTAGCAGCAGCAGTCAAAAGCCTTGATTTTATAATTATTTTATTATTTTTATTTATTATGAAAAAACCTGGACTATTGTTCTTGTCATCTTTTATCTTTTATCTGTTATCTTTTTTCCCCTTTTACCTGTTTTATTGTAATTTCTTTGTTTTGATTGTTGTGAGCTACCCAGAGTCATTGGGAGTCAGGTGGCATACAAGTTTAATAAATTATTGTTATTGCAATTGTTATTATTACAATTATTGTTTTTTTTTTCTGAAGTGTCTTACAACTGGATTTTAGAGGCATCTCCAGATCAAAAGCGATCTGAGTCGCTTTGAAAACTTGAATTAGAGATTCAAGTTCTCCTGGAGGTAAATGTGTCTCTGTGTTGTCCCGTGAGGCTGGCCAGCTCAGGAAACACTTGGATTTCTGGAAAGATCGTAATTGCTCTATCTTCAAAGCCTACCAAAGTAATTCTCCCACATAATTTATGCCCAACGTAATTACGGTGAAGTTACTGAGTCTCTTTCTTAGGCTTCCCCCTTCCTTGGACTCCCAAATCTCTTCTGCAATGGCCCTGTTTCTTCCTTAACTATCTTGCTGTCCCTCTGTGTTCCCAAGCTCTGTTACGTCTCTTCAATCAAGTCTGTGTTCTATATGGACATGCTGCTGGAAACAATGCAATTTACAACAGACAAAGTGGTTTAAAGCAGGCTGCATGGATTTATAAACACACCAGGATTACATTAGTGCCCCTTTCAGTCAACCTAGAGCAGTGGCAGACAACCTGTGGCACTCCGAGGATTGCTCGTGTTGTTGTTGTTGTTGTTGTTGTTGTTGTTCAGTCGGTTAGTCGTGTCCGACTCTTCGTGACCTCATGGACCATAGCACGCCAGGCCTTCCTGTCCTCCACTGTCTCCCGGAGTTTGTTCATGTTCATTACATCGGTGATGCTATCTAACCGTCTCATCCTCTGCCGTCCCCTTCTCCTTTTTCCCTCAGTCTTTCCCAGCATCAGGGTCTTTTCCAGTGAGTCCTCTCTTCGCATTAGGTGGCCAAAGTATTTGAGCTTCAGCTTCACTATCTGTCCTTCCAATGAGCAGTCAGGGTTGATTTCCTTTAGGATTGACTGATTTGACCTCCTTGCAGTCCAAGGGACTCTCAAGAGTCTTCTCCAGCACCACAGTTCGAAAGCATCCATTCTTCGGCACTCAGCCTTCCTTATGGTCCAACTCTCACAGCCATACATTACTACTGGAAAAACCATAGCTTTAATTATACGGACCTTTGTCGGCAAGGTGATGTCTCTGCTTTTTAATATGCTGTCTAGGTTTGCCATAGCTTTCCTCCCAAGAAGCAAGCGTCTTTTAATTTCATGGCTGCAGTCACCGTCTGCGGTGATCTTGGAGCCCAAGAAAATAAAATCTGTCACTGCTTCCATTTCTTCCCCTTCTATTTGCCAGGAAGTGATGGGACCAGATGCCATGATCTGAGTTTTTTTTAATGTTGAGTTTCAAGCCAGCTTTTGCACTCTCCTCTTTCACCCTCATCAAGAGGCTCTTTAGTTCCTCTTCACTTTCTGCCATTAGGGTGGTATCATCTGCATATCTGAGGTGGTTGATATTTCTCCTGGCAATCTTAACTCCGGCTTGTGATTCATCCAGCCTGGCATTTCCCATGATATACTCTGCATATAAGCAGGGTGACAATATACAGCCTTGTCATACTCCTTTCCCAATTTTGAACCAATCAGTTGTTCCATGTCCGGTTCTAACTGTTGCTTCTTGACCCGCATACAGGTTTCTCAGGAGACAGGTAAGGTGGTCTGGTACTCCCATCTCTTTAAGAATTTGCCACAGTTTGTTGTGATCCACACAATCAAAGGCTTTAACATAGTCACTCTCTTGCTTTTTCCATGATCCAGTGAATGTTGGCAATCTGATCTCTAGTTCCTCTGCCTCTTCGAAACCCAGCTTGCACTTCTGGTAGTTCTTGGTTCACATACTGCTGAAGCCTAGCTTGTAGGATTTTGAGCATAACCTTGCTAGCATGTGAAATGAGCGCAATTGTACGGTAGTTTGAACATTCTTTGGCATTGCCCTACTTTGGAATTGGAACGTAAACTGACCTTTTCCAATCCTGTGGCCACTGTTGAGTTTTCCAAATTTGTTGGTATATTGAGTGCAGCACTTTAACAGCATCGTCTTTTAGGATTTTAAATAGCTCAGCTGGGATACTGTCTTCTCTGCTAGCTTTGTTGTTAGTAATGCTTCCTAAGGCCCACTTGACTTCACTCTCTAGGATGTCTGGCTCTAGGTCAGTGACCACACCATCGTATTTATCAGAGATATTAAGATCTTTCTTATATAGTTCTTCTGTGTATTCTTGCCACCTCTTCTTAATCTCTTCTGCTTCTGTTAGGTCCCTGCCTTTTTTGTCCTTTATCATGCCCATCATTGCACAAAAAGTTCCTTTGATATCTCCGATTTTCTTGAAGAGATCTCTAGTCTTCCCCATTCTATTGTTTTCCTCGATTTCTTTGCATTGTTCATTTAAGAAGGCCTTCTTATCTCTCCTTGCTATTCTCTGGAAATCTGCATTCAGTTGGTTATATCTTTCCCTTTCTCCCTTGCCTTTTGCTTTCCTTCTTTCCTCAGCTATTTGTAAAGCCTCATCAGACAGCCACTTTGCTTTCTTGCATTTCTTTTTCTTTGGGATGGTTTTAGTTGCTGCCTCCTGTACAATGTTACGAACCTCCATCCATAGTTCTTCAGGCACTCTGTCTACCAGATCTAATCCTTTAAATCTATTCCTCACCTCCACTGTATATTCATAAGGGATATGATTTAGGTCATACCTGAATGGTCTAGATTGCTTGTAGAGAGTCCCTTAAGGGAAATAGGCAAGAACTATTATCCAAGTAAAGAGAGCTGAAACATTCCTTAAGTCCTGGGAAACAAGATAGTATTTGGAAGAGCCTCAGGCAGGCTGCTCTCTAATTCACTGGGATACAAGAGGAAGGGGAGGTAAAGCACAATTAGGCTTGCAAGATTTTATTATAGTCCATCCCAATAAAGTAGAGTTCTAGTGTTCCTGTGGAGTCTGTTTCCTGATCTGTTCTACCCCAAAGAGCTGACATCAGTCGTGCAAGCCTCATACCCAGGGCCGCAACTAGGGGGGGCAAGTGGGGTATGTGCCCTGGGCGCCGCACTGGGGGTGCACCAAAATGACAAAATAACCCATGGGAGGGGGCTCGGAATCCATGTTTGCCCTGGGTGACACAGACCCTAGTTCCATCCTTGTTCATACCCTCTTGAAAGGATTGTGTCTGGGTTAGTGGAGATGGCTTCTGACCCTCAGGGTATTCTTTGCCCACAGAGTACCTTCCTGCAGCTTTATTACAACAACACTAACAACAGGTGGATTTACAAATAACCAACCTGCAAAATGCCATGGTGCATCTAACACAGCATGTGGGGCAGAATTTGCTTCATCCAGCAGTGGCACAGCAGCGCGCAGCACAACCAGTATTTCTGCATTTTATGGGAGTTTGCCAAAGAAGATTGGAAGAGACAGACCAGTTCCTGACCTTCACAATGCAGTGTGAATTGCTTATGGTAGGTCAGTCAGCAGAATTTCTCATAGATCTCACCAAGGTAACTTTTCTTCTGAGTTTACTGAAAGAAGGGGTGGCCAAATGGGAAGTACCCGTCACTGAAGGCAATGGCCCCAAGCAGGATAATTATCAAGATTTCACACAAAGGTTAGAGTCTCCTTTGACAATTCTGCTAGATAATCAACAGCCAACTGGGAAATTTGCAGACTCAAACAAGTTCAGCACACAATAAGAGCATACATATCAGATTTTAAATTATTTGCCAGGAATGATTTAGAGATGGGCTGGCCTACTGTATATAGTGAGAGATGAATTGGAGAGACAAGGCACCCCAGATAATTTGGAGGAAGGATAGGATAGGATAGGATAGGATAGGATAGGATAGGATAGGATAGGATAGGATAGGATAGGATAGGATAGGATGATAATAGATGGCTGATTGGAAGAGTTGAGGCAGGGGAGAAATGGAAAGGGGAGGTGGTTTTGCAGCTCTCTTCACACACACCCCCCCCCCAGTGGCTCCCTTAGAACCCATACACATTAGAGCAATCTCTGTCACCAGGAAAGAAACAAGGAGCGATATGGGTTTATGCCGAGCTCTTGGCCTCACAGCCAGATCTTGTACAGCTAAAACCCATGCTTTTGACTCATCTGTGAAATGCTAAACCTGTGGATCTGCTGGCCATCTATCAAACAACTTCCTGAATCACTCCAAGGCCTTGGCTTTGGGAAACTTTGCATGGTCCTCTCCCAAGAGCTCCAAATGGGGGCCCTCAGACAATTAAGGAGAGCTTAGACAGCAGACAAGTACATTTTATTATTCCTGTTACCCCTTGTTTAGATTGAGAGCAGAAAATACAACTCTCTGCCCTTACAGACTCAGGACAATAGGTTTCATAGGTGAGGCCATAGTATAAGAGTTTAATTTATCTACTCAGACATTAGAAAGACCGATGCTGGTGGAAACTACTGATGGGCTAAGAGCTGGGCTGGCATTTTAATGCACGATTCCATTGCAGCTGACAATACAGGATCACACAGAACTCTTACTGTGCTATGTGATGGCTTCTTTACTAGGTTCCCGTCATGCCAGGAACTCATTGGCTATAGTTGCATAACTGATATGTGCACTGGGAACAAGGTACTGATGCAGCTGAAATCTAACTTCCAGAATCCTTCACTACTAAACAGGCTAGCAGGTGCTGCTGGGCAGGGGCTTCTGCGGAGTGTGTGTGTGTCAAAAACGTCAATGTATCAGTTGTGATTGTGTGATTGAAACCCCATCCATTTTTACATGCATTCAATCGTACAGTCACAGCTGCGATTGTTCCTTTCTGTGGACACCCCTGCTGCTGGGAATTGTAAAACAGTAACATCTGGAGCATTGTGCATTGTCTACCCTTGAATCCCAGAGTCTAGTATTTTAGTTTCACTTGTCACCCACATTATAAGCATAACCTTAAGATCCCCAAAAGCTGATCAATTAATGTATTGTCAAAGGCTTTCACAGCCAGAGTTCGATGGCTGTTGTGGGTCCTCCGGGCTGTGTGGCCGTGTTCTGGAAGTTGTGGTTCCTAACGTTTCACCAGCATCTGTGGCCGGCATCTTCAGAGGGCAGGAGCACAGACAGAAGCGATCTCTCCGTGCCCAGGTAGAGTGGCAATGTTTGTTTTCTATTTATAGAGCTAAGTTGTAGGAGATTGGGTTTTTTGTTGTGTTGAAATGTTAATGAGTGGCTGCTGAGCGTGATTAGCATGTTCATTGTGAGAAGTATTTCCATGTCCTGGTGGTTGAGCTGAGTTCGTTGACCTTTTGCAGGCTGTGTTTTTCAGGACTGGTAGCCAGGTTTTGCTAATTTTTAGACTTTCTTCTTTTTTATTGTAACTGTGCTGGTGTTTGTGAATTTCAGTGGCTTCTCTGTATAATCTGGTGTAGTGGCTTTTGGTGTTGTCCAGTATTTCTGTGTTTTCAAATAGGAGTTTGTGTCCCGTTTGCTTGAGAGCATGTTCAGCTACTGAAGATTTTTCTGGTTGCTGTAGTCTGCAGTGTCTTTCATGTTCTTTTATCCTGGTGTGAATGCTTCGTTTTGTGGTTCCAATGTATACTTGTCCGCAGCTGCATGGTATACGGTATACTCCTGCAGCGGTGCGGGGGTCCCTTTTGTCTTTTGCTAATTTTAGCATTTGTTGTATTTTTCTGCTGGGTCTGAAGACTGAAAGTTGTGTTTTTCCATCAGTTTTCCCATGCGGTCAGTGACTCCTTTGATGTAGGGCAGGAATACTTTGTTTGTGGGGGGCTGTTTTTCTTCAGTTGGATGTTGTTTTCTTGGTTTGATGGCTCTTTTTATTTCATTCTTGGAATAGCCATTCGCCTGTAGGACCCAATTCAGATGGTTAAGTTCATTGTTGAGAAATTGGGTTTCACAGTTTCGATTAGCACGATCCACCAAGGTTTTGATCATGCCTCTCTTTTGTCGTGGGTGGTGATTGGAATGTTTGTGCAGATACCGGTCTGTATGGGTGGGTTTTCTGTATA
Organism: Charina bottae; assembly: GCA_023362775.1. Lineage (NCBI taxonomy): Eukaryota > Metazoa > Chordata > Lepidosauria > Squamata > Charinaidae > Charina > Charina bottae. The sequence continues at coordinate 331,423 of JALMGJ010000093.1, forward strand.
CTTTGTGTCCTAGTTTGAGGTCCGGTTTGTGTATGACCAGCGTATTTAAAAATGGAAGTTTGCCGTCAGTTTCTTTTTCCATGGTGAATTATATATTGGGGTGGATGCTGTTTAGGTGGTCCAGAAATTTCTCCAGTTCTTCTTCAGTATGACTCCAAATTGCGAAGGTGTCATCCACGAACCGGAACCAGACTGTTGGTGTAATGGGTGCCAATTCCAAAGCCTGTTTTTCAAAATGTTCCATGTAAAAGTTTGCTATGACTGGGCTCAGGGGGCTTCCCATGGCAACACATCTGTTCGTAGAACTCATTCTCCCATTGAAAGTAACTAGTTGTTAGGCAGTGTTGAAATAAAGCTGTAATGTCTTCTGGGAAGATTTGCTTGATGAGTGCCAGGGTGTCCCTTACTGGCACCTTGGTAAACAGGGAGACCACGTCAAAGCTGACCAGTTTGTCTGTGTGGTTGAGTTTTAGGGTGCTGATTTTGTTGATGTGTCCTGAGACTTTGATCAAAACTCAGGAAAAAATTAAAAACTTGGCTCTGTGATCTCGCCTGGGGCAAGAGGGAAAGTGGTCAAGCTTGGGGATGGCTGATTTCTTAGAGCCGCCTCAAATATTTTAAATATGTTTAGTTTCACTGTTCTTACACGCACCACCTGCCACTTGGATTTTATTGTATTTATATTTTTACTGTGTTGTTATTGTATTTTGGTGGTGTTGTGGCTGTGAACTGCCCAGAGTCCCTCCTTGAGGGGGAGATGGGCGGTCATAGAAATTTAATAAATAAATAAAGTTACTTTTTCATCACCATCATAACTTTGAATAGTCACTGCCCAAGGCAGTCACTAAGCAAGGTCTACCTGTAGTTATCCAGGGGGACAGAGGACTTGGTCAGTTGTGACCTAAAAGCACAGCCAGTGACAAAGTGTAAAATTGTGGGCATTGCTGTGGAAATCTTTGAGGGGGGGTTGCTTTGATAGTTTGAAATGAAGTTGCCCCCTTCAAGTTGTTTCTCAAAGCAGTGCAACCCCCTCACATCTAAGACAATGTGAAGTGACCCCATTGTTTGGCTTGGCTCTCCTGCAGCCTCTGTGCAGAAGGCTTCTCTGTTTTTTGAAACTGTGAGAAGAGTGTAAGGGAAGCCTGTAAGGGGAATCAAAGCACCTCATTAAGGAAAGCCAGTCTGAGCAGGTTTAGTTGCCAAATTAGATTTCAGTGGTTGCTTCAATACAATTGCCTCAGAATTCATTATCAAGACTTCTGCTTCAATTTGTTTAACTCCAAGTTCCAAGGCAAGGCAGCATTTCAATTAGATTTCATGTCAATGTGCCAATGGATTCACCTAAGTTGCTACCCCACGGGAGAAAGAGTGACTGCCTAATGCCTTATAGAGGCTGAGTACCCCAAACCTTGCCTGAATGTTTCTTCATGGTCCATAAAGTAGTTTTCTGTTTATAGCTGGTCCAAAAATACCTCTTCTTTAGAACTGTTTTTTAAAAAATGAAAATGGGGAAGTTTTATAAATGAAATCAGTTCATCAGTGAGGATAAACTTTCTGGTGAACCACCTGGAGATATTCTCTCTATATAATAACGTTTACTTCCCTCCCTTTTTCCTCCCTTTTTATTTATTACCATGATTATTCATTTTGATATTACAGTACAGTGTTATTATTTAATATGTATGCATAGTTTTGCTTCTGTTACTAAATTTTTGTTACTGGTGAAACCATGTCTAAATTCAAAAGTAAGCTCAGACCCAGTCACTATTGTGCATTTGGAAATGCATAAAGATGATTTATTCTATGTATAACAGTAGTTAACTTGTGACCTTCTGATCGACAAGCCTGGTGTCTTACCCGCTGAGCCACCATGCCCCTAACAGTAGTTATAGTGTATGCTAACTTATAATAGGAGATTATTGGTAGTTACACTCAGTGACAGCATTAAAGTAAAGAATGAAAATCCATGTGGTGCTGAAATCACCACATCATGAGCCCTATCAGATATAACATGTTACCTAATCCCATCAGGAAAGGCCACACAAACCAGTACCTGTGTTGAAATCCCTCCCCCCAGCCCCCTTTATCCATCCTATCACTCAACACAGTTCTGGAATTTTTTATCACCAGCCATGGAAAACATTACATGGACTTAGACCAGTGCTTTCCAAACTGCCGCTGTTGGCAACACACCAACGGCGGCAGCGGTGGAGGCGCAAGGGCACGCACGGCGGCGAGGGCATGCATGGCGGCGGTGCGGGAGGGCGTGGTGGTGGGGGCGTGCACGGCAGCAGCAGCAGCAGCAGTGGCCTTGTGTTTTCCGCTAAAACACGGAAGCGCTGATGGCGTGCCGATGGCGGCGGCACTGCCGCTGCTGCCATACACTCCACCACTGCACACGCCCCCATGCCACCACCATGCATGCCTCCGCCGCCGCTTCTGGGTTGTGTTGCGACACACAGTTTGGAAAGCTATGACTTAGACAATATTCTTTGGTATGTGTGTTGCAAGATCATGAAGGCTGATGATGTTGTGTAATGACCCTGACTTCAATGCCCCAATAAACACTTCTCCATACACTTCATTGAAATGCAGAATAAGCTTTATTAAGGATACATGTAAATCAAAGCACTCCCAAAGATTTGAATGACGGTTTCCCGCCAAACGCACCAACTTAACTCTCCCCCCTGCGTGCCAATTCCTTCGTGCCCATGATGTCAATGTCTGTTACTTTCACACTCCATACTTGGCCCCCTCCAACTCTTGCAGGTGGACGACCTTGATGAGGCATTCCACTATGTCCAATGTTAGACACAGCTACACGCCTGGCACGTCTCCCCCCCCCCCCCGCATTCCACATTCCACATTCTAAAGCTACTAAAACTAATGGCAGGATTCACATTTGAACCCTGACATACTGACCCTCTAGCAGAAGGCAAAATACACAGTTAAAACATGAATCTAAACATGCAGCATGGTGAAGAATCTGAAAAAGAGAAAAGAACAAAATATGGCAATTAAACAAGACATTCTAGCCAGGCTTATCAGGAAACTGACAATGAAATTTAGCAAGATGCCTGGGAGCAGAAATATGAGACTTATCCACCCACTCATTAAACCCAGTGGGTAAATTCTTCCATTGGACAAGATATTGAACCTTGCCTCTGTGAATTTGAGAATCCAAAACAGCTTTTAACTTCAAAATGTTGTTCCCCCCCCCTACCATCACAGGAGGGGTAGGGGAGTTTTTGGATGCCATTTTTCAGAGGTTTTCACTGGCTTTAACAAACTGATGTGAAAAACAGGATGTATTTTTTTGTAGATTCTTTGGCAAAGCTAATTGAGCAGTCACAGGATTTATAACTTTTACAATTGGAAAAGGCCCAATATATTTCACCCCCAATTTCTTGGATGGCTGAGTAGACCGCAAATGCTTTGTAGATAAATAAACCCATTCTCCCACCACCAGAGGCCATTCTGGAGATTTCTTATGGTCAGCAATTTTTTTATATGTCTCTTTTGCCTCCTGCAAAGTCTTTTGCATAATGGGCCAATTGGCCGTGATTTTGGCAATCCACTCATCAGCCAATATCGGATTGGTTTTCTCATTTGCGGAAGGAGCTGGCAGTTCAGGAATAGGTACAAAGTCCTGACCGGTAGCAATCTTGAAGGGTGAAAACCCCATACTCTGATGCACTGAATTATTGTAAGCAACCTCAGCAAAGGGTAAGAGATCAACCCAGTGATTCTGTTGATAAATAATATAACACCATAAATATTGCTCCAATACAGCGTTAATACGTTCATTCAATCCATCCGTGCAAGGATGAAAAGCAGAGCTTAAACCTTGCTCAGTGCCAATTAATTTAAAATATGCTTTCCAAAGTTTTGCAGTGAATTGACTTCCGCGATCGCTGATCACCCTCCTGGGGGCCCCGTGAGGACAATATACGTGCTGGATAAAGAGTTTAGCTAGTTGACTAGCAGATGGTATGCTCTTACATGGACGAAAATGGGCTTGCTTAGAAAAAGTCCGTAACGACCCAGATCACAGTCTTTCCCTTGCTCTCAGGGAGATCCGCAATCAAGTCCATAGCAATTTGTTTTCAAGGGCTAGCGGGATGTGCCACTGGCTGCAACAGTCCCACTGGCTTTCCAGGGGCTCTTTTTGGTGTGGCACAGATAGGGTAAGAAAGGACATATTCTTTAACATCTTTTCTCAAGGTGGGCCACCAAAACTGCCTCCTGACCAAATGCAATGTTTTTACAAAACCAAAATGTTCAGCCACCTTATCATCATGACAGAATACGTTTTTTTTATATATAAATTTTATTAAGATTTTAAATATACAAAGTTAAAAGTTGAAAATGAAACAGATATAGAAATACAAATTAAAAAGGAAAGAAAAGGAAAGTGTAGTAAAGTAAAAGAAAGAAAGGAAAAACAAACATAGAAATTGGATAACTTCCGATCTATCTATGGTCATAAGAATAAAGAAAAATAGTTTGTTCTTAAATGCTGGCTATTCATATAACATTCATATACATTTCTTGTCTAATATATTCTATTTAAATATAATCTAATCATCAAAACCCCATGCAAACTTTACTCCTCCTGCTTTTTGTACAGAATACGTTTTCTTAAGGCATCAGGAATATATAACCTTTCCCCACTCCATTGCTCTCTTGGAGCATATGCTTATTTAATTTCCACCATGCATCATTCTCCAATTCAGCTCATATTTCCTTCATTAGGAATGCCTCTAGCAAAACTTCAGGAAGTTTGGCTGTCCTTCTAGTGATAGCGGCTCTTCCCAATTGCTTATGGGAATCAACCTCTTGGTTCCTGAGTTTGCCTTCAATTGGGTTCTGACTAATCCCAAGTTGTTGAGGTGACATTACAGTGGTTATGACTTCTTCCCTTTGACTATCATGCTGAGGCAACCGGGAAAGGGCATCTGCTAAAAAGTTTTTCCCCGCAGGGAGATATTTGAGTGTGAAATTGAATCTACTAAAAAACTCAGCCCAACGTACTTGTTTTGGATTCAATTTATGGGGTGATCTTAGCGTTTCTAGGTTCTTATGATCAGTCCACACTTCAAAGGGGTAGGGGGATCCCTCTAACAAATGCCGCCATGTAACCAAAGCATGGCATACAGCAAACGCTTCTTTTTCCCATACATGCCAACGTCTTTCAGTTTGTTATGTATACTGCCACAGTTTAAGATTCAGTTTATTGACAGTCTGTTTTTTACCTCTTAAATTATTCAAACTACCCTGGTTATGGACTTTCATGGCAACAAGGACTATTTCCCCATTTGTTCAACATAAAGGCCAATCAGGTTAACATGGGATCACTTCCTGATGTCACTTATTGGAGTCTAGAAACCAAGATGCCTGGAGAGATAGGATTTTCCAAAGTGGTAACTTCATGACATTCTTGATTCAAACATGTACAACAACAGGATTGGCAGCTGTGGGTAAATTTATGGTGATGGAGGGTGGCATATAGATCTGGTCTTGGGAAGGGGGAATAGAACTATGAATAGAGCTATGAGGGGAGAAAGCCCTGGGGAAAGTGGAAAGTGTGCAAAAGAATCTCAAAATAACTAATCCTTAATTTTGTTTGGTGTAAGAAAGGAAAGAGAGAAACTCTGACAGGCTTTCACAATTCTGTTATTCTACCCTACAATAATTTATTTTATTTATCAGATTTTGCCACTGCCCATCTCCCCCAAAAGAGGGACACTGGGCGGTTAAAATAATAATAAAAAAACACTCTACCTGGGCACAGAGATTTCGCTTCTGTCTGTGCTCCTGCCCTCTGAAGATGCCAGCCACAGATGCTGGCGAAACGTTAGGAACCACAACTTCCAGAACATGGCCACACAGCCCGGAAGACCCACAACAGCAAAAAAAAAAAAAAAAAAAAAAAAAAATTCCTGGAATTCCTGCAGCTTCTAACTCTTGACCTTGCCTACTTTGAAGGGCTGATAGGGTGTGACAGAATTTGCAGAAATAGTGTTTATCCAGGAAGCCCTTGATGATTTTGGTCCTATAGTAATGATTCTTATGTAAAAATACAAACAACAGTTTTTCTTGAAGAGGTCTACCTGTGACAAAAATGTCCCAGACTCCTGCCTATAAAACAAAACGTTGACAGTTGTACTAAGGTCTTCTTCAAGAAAAGCAACCATATTTTCTGTGGAAATACCCATTCTGTGATGGAGCTCTCTGGCTCTAGTAATGATTTCTTGTTTTGTAAATGACCCACTGTCTAACAAATACAGCAGACAACCTACTGATTTTGCTGATCTTTAGGCTTTCTTCTTTTCTACTGAAACTGTGTTGGTGTTTATGTATTTCAATGTATTTCAATGGCTTATCTGTATAGTCTCTGTATATAACATAGTGGCTGTTGGTGTTGTCCAGTATTTCTGTGTTTTCAAATAAGATTTGGAAAACCTGGAAAACCCACAACAACCATCGGATTCCGGCCGTGAAAGCCTTTGACTATACAACTTTATATTCCTTCCTTTGTCTTCTAACAATCTTGAATTCATTCAGATGTTGTCATAGGATTTGATCTCTCTTCAAATTTTCTTTTTCCTATCCCAAAGGCTTTGTCGAGGCTTTAACAAACCTCTTCTGTAATTCCAATAAAAAGTCATTATCCAGGTTATTCTCTTGGTTTATCATTTGTATTTCCACTTTAATTTTCAAAACTTTAACCAACTTCTTTTGTATATCCAGTAAAAAATCCTTATCTGCATCATTCTCTTGGCTTATCATTTGTGTTTCTGCTTTAGCAACCTTCTCTGTCTTATAATCCACGTTTTTTTTTAATTATCCAGTATTTTTGGTTCTGATATTTCTACATCAGGCAAAGGTTGCTTCACATCTGTCATTCTTTTGTTAACATCTTTTGGACATAGTCTATCCATAGAATCAGACAACATTTCTGGTATTGTAGCTGGTAATTTCTGACCCCATTCTTCAAAAGTCTCCTGGAGTGTTTCAAATGTCAAAGAATTTTGTGTCATTTTGTAAATCCCAGTGCTAACTGAAAACAGAATTCAAGGTTTCCCTTTTTTTCCCTTTCCCTTTTCTGCCTGGAATCCCTAGTGTCCAATTTCTGAAATCGTAAAGTGTCCAATCTCTGTTATGACTAAAGATAGTGTCATAAAATCCACTTTAATTACAACTTACTCCATGTGAAGTTCAATAATAGTTCTTTTATTCTTGTGTTATTCGGACAGAAAGCAAAGCAAGTATTTACAATTAGGAAATAATAAAATAATAGATGGATAAAATTACAAGATCTTCTAAAACTTATTATAATAATACATTAGGTTAACCATCAATTTAATATAAATAATTATGCCTCACTAGGCTATCCAAGTTGCTATTTGCATTCACCTTTTCAGCTTTCTTAACAGTATCTCATCGATACTAACAACAGTTACAGGACCAAAGTTTTCTTAACGGTATCTCATCGATACTAACAACAGTTACAGGACTAGCATCTTACTAGATACTTACATCCCACTCCTAACAGTTGGCCAAACGTATTAGAGTGGGCTGAGAATCAGACATTCAGGGCGTCCCCTGCTCCCGTTGGAGAGTCTCGCACCTCTAAGGTTTCAATTGCAGGTCATCCTTTTTATAGCTGAATATGTTCACGTCACAGTCAGTATCAAAACTGTATATGTCACAGCCAGTGTCAAAACTGTATATGTCACAGCCAGTTGAGCATTAGTTCTGACCTTGCATCTTGTTCAGTACGTTCTCCTTACACCCACTATCTGTGCCAACTGCTATCTGTTGTTGATAACACACATTCCTCATTTTCATGCATACCAGCAATTTGAACACCCCAGTGAGTTCATAAACAGTTTATGGTTCTATTAAAACTATGATTTTATATATATTTATATTCATATAAGCTAAACAATAAAACTTAATGTCGATGAAGGTTCTCAGTCATCCAGGTGGAATTGTCTGTAGCTTGAATCATGTCAACTGGATTTCTATTTTCTCAGTGGAAACGTTTCGCTCCTTATCCAAGAAGCTTCTTCAGTCTTCTTTTTTCTCTTCACAATCTTAACCTTTAAATCATTCCAATGACATGACAGGATTTGATCTTTCATCAATCTTTGCCATTCAAGAGGACTCTTCAAAGTTTTCACCAGTCTATTTTGTAAATCCCATAAACAGGCATCATCCAGAATTTCTTGTCACAGTTGTTCCATGTCCAGATCCTTTTCTTGATTTGTCTTTTGTATTCCCATTTTGGTGATTTCAATTCTGTTGTCTTCCATGCCTTCAAACTCTATAATGTCTATGTCAGGTAAACGCTTTTTAAGAATTTTCTCATCATCTTCTAAAAATGTATCCATTGAAATCTGTCTCCTTTCTGAAATTTGTGTCTGAATGTGATTAGAAAGTGAGTTCAGCTGGCTTAGTGTCCTTATAAAAGGCTCCACTGCTGCTGAGAGCAAAGATGTCATCTCCCTCAGCTATGGCGCTCAAACTTGCAGGAGACCACTTGTTTACAGTCTCCTCATGAGGAGCTGACATTCAGAGCAATCATGGGTGATCTCCCATTCTCTCCTTCTCTGGAGGACTGGTCTACTCGCCGGTCTTTCATTCTACACAGCGGTTGTCATCTCCGCTCATTTGCAGAGACGTCTTCAGTCAGCTATGTCTCACAGTAGAAGCCCGTTTATTTCCAATTCTTTAATTTCTTAAGCTTGTAGTTAATTTTTCATTTGTTCAAGAATGAAGGTAAACTTACCAGGTGGTTTTTCAAACTTGTCATTCTGAAGATCTATAATAGCTTTAAGATAGTAAATAGGCAATTTCTGAAAGTGATTAGAAAGTGAGGTTAGCTCCACCACGGTTGTGAGCATGATGGTTGTTCCCATTGTCTTCTGGTGCTCAAACCCATGGGACACCACTGTCCTGTGGTCTCCTTGTGAGAAGCAGCCGTCCAGAGCACATGTGGGTAATCTCCTATCCTCTTCTTATCCAGAGAGGTTCCATAGAACTGGTCTACTCACCGGTTCTTTGGTCTTTGTTATGGTATTTGCTTGCTTGGAGACAGCTAGTTTCCCATGTCTCCCCCAGAAGTCTTTTGCCCTGTAATTCCTGAAAGGTGTCCTCAGCACTTTATTCTTTCTCCAGAATCTCCTCCAGAATCTGCATGTTCAATGAGTTATGGCACTCTGTGACTGTTGCACAGAATTGTTTATCAATCGAAGAGAATATTTGTAGCTCAGGGTTGAACTGGGGAGTCTTTGGTGCTCTCTGAGCCTTGTTGTTTTCATGCAGACGTTTCATTGCCAGGCTAGGCAACATCTTCAGTGCGAAAAGGGAGTGGAACTTGCTGTCTGTTTATATACCCTGGCTTGTCCTGCCTGTGTTGGTGGGGGTCTTGTACTCTCCTTGGTAGTTCCTTGATTGGGCTGTTGTGTGCTGTTTGGGTGATTGACTGAGTTAATAGTTGACAGGTGCTGTCAAACCTGTTGATCCAAAGGTTCCTATTAGCTGAAAAGCAGTTAACAAGCCATTTCCAAATTGCTTGTTAGAAAAGGAAGTATGCGAACTTTGTGTCCTTTCAAAGGGGCTGAGTGTGGCTTGAGCACAATGACTATTCCCTCATCTCTCAGAGCGCTAAACCCGCCTGAGACTGCTATCTTGTGGCCTCCTCATGAGGAGCAACTGCCTGGAACACTTGTGGGCAATCTCAAGTCCTGTCCTTGTCCAGAGGAATTATCGAAGAGCCGGTCTACTTGCCGGCTCTTCCTTCTGCCACGGTCGTTGGTTCCACTTTTTGCGGAGGTGTCTTCAGTCCACCATTTCTTCCTCCAGAATTTGGGGAGAATGTTAACATCTTGTAGTTTGACATATCAGCCTTTTCAGAATAATGGGTAATAAGGCCCAATGTTTGACATCACTAAAAGTGGATTAGTATTCTCCCCAATGCAACATATGAAGGTTGCCAGTTCAATAAAATTCAATAAAATTGCCAGTTCAATAAAATTGTCTCATGTGAAATATAATTTATATTTGGTGCAAATATTAATGATGATACAAAGGGTCTTGTGGCTGAAAAGTCTACAGCAAAAGCTTTTAATGAGCTCCCTATCAGCGCAACCATCAACTTGTAGAAAACTCATCAGACAACGATGAAAGGTTTTTATAATACAGGCTTTCAGAATCCTGTATCGTGCTAACATCTTAAGACTTCATAGTTTCTAAAAATGAGACAAAGTAACATTAGAGTGTTGGATTTAATTAATTAATTAAGAACTAATTCCTAATCTTTAAATTTACCATTTGCAGAACCTGTAATAACAAGGCAACATAACGCCATCCTCCTCAAAGAGGCTGCAATGTAGAATCTCTTCTCTGAGCCTTCATTTGGAAGGCTCAGGGTTAATTTTACATCTTACTTTACATGCTGCCTGAAAAAAGGCTTGTGCTTTTGCACAGATGTGCCAGGATGTATTGCCAATGTGACAGACATTTACTCTACATGCCTAGAGTTATTATTCTGAGCATGCCCAGATTCATAACAAACCTCTTCTTATAGGACTTCCTTTGCACATTTCTGTAGTTACCATGGGAGTGTGTCTCTGCTTAGTTGCAGAGCTGTAATTTCATCTTTTGAACATAAGAGTTTAATTTTGTTTACTGTCTTATTTATTCATTTAATTTATTGGATTTTGAGGCTGCCTGACTCCAAAAAGAGTCTGGGCAACTTACAGTATTTAAAAGAATAACATAATTTAAAAGAAACACAACCGTCCAGACAAAACTACATAAATAAAATCCAGAAAAGAATACAGTAGGGCAGAGCTTTCCAAACTGTGTGCCGCGACACAAAAGTGTGTCGCCACACACAGCGTGGTATGTTGCCACACCACCCGGAAGCGGCGGCACGTGCGTGCACGGCGGCAGCAGCAGCGGCGCGGGATCAGTGCTTCCGCGTTTTAGCGGAGGCTGCCACCGCCGTGCACACGCGCGCTGCCGCACGCCCCCCGTACCGCCGCACACACCCCGCGCTGCCGCTGTGCACGCACGCGCCGCCGCACACACCCGTGCCGCCGCCGCCGTGCACGCGCCGCTGCCACACAGCCACCGCCACCGCTGGTGTGTCGCCAGTGGCGGCACTTTGGAAAGCCCTGCAGTAGGGGCTTCACAAGCATCCTAATTCGAGACCTGGGAATATAGCCAGGTTTTATGAGACTTCTGAAATACTTCAAGAGTGGGAGTCATGTGTATCTCCAGGGAGGAATGCTGTTCCAGAGGGAAGGGGCTGCAACAGAGAAGACACGCTTCCTCAGCCTCACAAAATGACAACATTTAATGGAAGGACCTGCAACACTCTGCCTGATTGTACAGATGGGCAGAAACAACCGGAGACAGGTGGTCCCTGAAATAACCAGGCCCTCTGTCAGGAAGGACTTTACAGGTGACAACTACCACTTTGAATTGGCCCCGGAAGCCAACTGGTAACCAATGCAGCTTGTGGAGCAGCAATGACACATAGACATAGGAATAAAGCTTCTTTCCTTGCAGAAAGTCTTAAAATAAGGTTTGCTTTCTATGTTCTTTTTCTCATGGCTTGCTGAAGGGTTGGAGAGACTAGGTGCATGTATGTATGTGCACAAGTGTGTCCAGTTAACTACAAAAATAGATATGGACGCATTTAACTTCCAAAAAAGTTTAAAAAAGCAAGCTGTAGCTCATTTTTATTTATTTATTTTATTTATTATTTAAATTTATAAATTTAAATAATTTATAATTTATAAATTATAAATTATATAATAATTAAATTTATCCCCGCCCATCTCCCCGAATAGGGGACTCTGGGCGGTTTACAGGATAACAATAGTTAAAATCTATACATAAAATTACAATAAAACAATAAATAGATAGAATAAGTATATTCTATCTTATTTATTAGAATAAATTTTTCCTGCATTTAAGGTGCTAATTTTAAAAATTAGCTGTATTAATTTTTAATAGCCATAGCTATCCTATTTAAATATTAGCTTTATTTATTTCAAAAGTGGTTAAAATAAGATCTGCTTCAAAGTGCAGGTTTTCAGTACAGTTAAATCCTAGAAGTAGCAGGGGTCAATGCAACAAAGTGGAGGATTATATTAATCATTAACTTTAGGGTTGGCAAGCAGCCTTTCCTGATGGGATTATATAATATGTCACATCCAGTAGGATTCATGACCTGATGACATGGGTTTTGATTGTTTATGTGGCGATATCACTGATTGAAACTACTGATAATCTATTATGAGTGAATACTGTACTTGCTATATCTATGGATATTCATATTTTTAGCTTGAATAAGTTTAAATCTCCAGGACCAAATGAATTTCATCCTAGGCTACCAAAGGAACTGGCTGATGGTCTGGTTGAACATTTACAGTATAGATTATCTTTGAGAAATGTTGGGGAACTACTGAAATATCAGCTGGAGGAGAGCAAAGAGTATCCCCTACCTTCAAAAGGGGAAAGGGGGAAAAGATGATTCAGGAAATTGCACCTGGGAAGGACACTTCGGACGATTCTTATCTAGTATGGGCTGGATGGCATGACCAGAAGGAGAAAATGATGGCTGGTGAACCAAGATGAATTTTAGGTGACATTGGGTTTGAAGCCTTGTTGGTTCCAAAGGAGGCTGGAGCAAGACTCCTGAAATAAAACTAGGTGAGGTTAAAAAAAAAACACTGAAAGAACAATAGGAACAATGAGGGACATTGTATCGTTCTGATACAGGTGGCTTCCATGTGAGGCTGAAGAGAGAAGACTACATTCTGCCAGTCTAGGAGAGGCTGCCAGTCAGTGTAATTAATGCCCTTTCTTAAATCTAAGTGAGGAGAGGATGTTAAAATCATTATACACATAATAATAAAGTAGTGACAGAGGTAGGAAGTTTTACTTTGCTATTACAGAAGCAGTTAACTTAAGTGGGATGCTTCTAGCTTCACCTCTGGACCTGGGGGCCTAAGCCTAAACCTGGACATTTAGCTGAGCCACAGGGAGGGGGCTTGGGGGATTGAGCATGGCCATGGAGGCTCAAGAGGACCAGGTGCATCACAGCTACAGAGTGCTGGGAGCAAAGCAGCTGCTCGGGGCTTGGGACCTCAGATAGGATCAGATGGGCTGCAGTGAGGGTGGGGGTGAAGGGCAGGTGCTTGTTGTTTGTTGTGGGTAGGTGTCTTGTTGGGTGTTAGAAGGTATGGAGGGTGGGCCTGGGACAGAGGAGCCAAAGGTGGGGATGAACTGGGAGAAGAAGAGAGGGCAGGTGGCATTATTGGTACTGTGATGGGCAGAGGTAGGTATGGCAGGAATCGAAGGATGGGATGCACGAGAGCAGTGCTTTCCAAACTGCCGCTGTTGGTGACACACCAACGGCGGCAGTGGCGGCGGCGTGGGGGATGCGTGGCGGGGCGCACGTGCACGGCGGCGCGGGGGTGCGCAGCGGCAGTGGCGGCGGCCTCGCTAAAACACGGAAGCATTGATGGCATGCCGCTGCCACCGTACACACCACCACCACCACGCGTGCCCCCGTGCTGCCGCGCATGCCCCCGTGCTGCCGCGCATGCCCCCAGGCCGCCGCGTGTGCCCCGCACCGCCACTTTGCGACAAACTAAACTGTGTGTCGCGACACACTAAAGTGTCGCGACACACAGTTTGGAAAGCTATGCACTAGAGGATGTCAGGTACACTGTTTGAGAGTGATCCCCGGATTTACCCTCAGTCTTCATCCTTGGGACCAGGTAACTGGATTCTTGGTGGCCCTGGGCTCTGGCTTTTGAATGCTAGGTTGTTGTGGAATAATAATGCCCTATAATTAATGCCCTGGACATTGCATTCATAACCAAGAGAGAGCTTGGGGTTTTCCCTGAGGATCTGGACGGCGGTTCAGCTGAGGTCTTGGTTGCAGCCTGGAATAAGCAGGTGACTGAGGCCCTGGACTGGATTCTTGTTCAGTTATACGGACTAAGTTTGATTCTGTGACTCCCAAGGAAATGGGAAAACTGTCAGCTCAGACATCCTAGTTCACAAGAAGATAGTGTGAGAGAGGGGGGAAGCACACTCAGACGTGCAAGATTCTGTTACTATGTTGTTTATTCGTTCAGTTGCTTCCGACTCTTCGTGACTTCATGGACCAGCCCACGCCAGAGCTTCCTGTCAGCCGTCATCACCCCCAGCTTCCCCAAGGTCGAGTCCGTCACCTCCAGAATATCATCCATCCATCTTGCCCTTGGTCGGCCCCTCTTCCTTTTGCCTTCCACTTTCCCTAGCATCAGCATCTTCTCCAGGGTATCCTGTCTTCTCATGATGTGGCCAAAGTACTTCAGTTTTGCCTTTAATATCATTCCCTCAAGTGAGCAGTCTGGCTTTATTTCCTGGAGTATGGACTGGTTTGATCTTCTTGCAGTCCAAGGCACTCTCAGAATTTTCCTCCAACACCACAGTTCAAAAGCATCTATCTTCCTTCGCTCAGCCTTCCTTATGGTCCAGCTCTCACAGCCATAGGTTACTACGGGGAATACCATTGCTTTGACTATGCGGACCTTTGTTGTCAGTGTGATGTCTCTGCTCTTAACTATTTTATCAAGATTTGCCATTGCTCTCCTCCCAAGTAGTAGACGTCTTCTGATTTCCTGGCTGCAGTCAGCGTCTGCAGTAATCTTTGCGCCTAGAAATACAAAGTCTGTCACTGCCTCCACTTTTTCTCCCTCTATTTGCCAGTCATCAATCAAGCTCGTTGCCATAATCTTGGTTTTTTTGAGGTTTAACTGCAACCCAGCTTTTGCACGTTCTTATTTCACCTTCGTCATAAGGCTCCTCAACTCCTCCTCGCTTTCAGCCATCAAAGTGGTATCATCTGCATATCTGAGATTGTTAATGTTTCTTCCAGCGATTTTAACTCCAGCCTTGGATTCCTCAAGCCCAGCACGTCACATGATGTGTTCTGCGTACAGGTTGAATAGGTAGGGTGAGAGTATACAACCCTGCCATACTCCTTTCCCAATCTTAAACCAGTCCATTGTTCCGTGCTCTGTTCTTACCGTTGCTACTTGGTCGTTATACAGATTCCTCAGGAGGCAGACAAGATGACTTGGTATCCCCATACCACCAAGAACTTGCCACAATTTGTTATGATCCACACAGTCAAAGGCTTTAGAATAGTCAATAAAACAGAAATAGATGTTTTTCTGAAACTCCCTGGCTTTCTCCATCATCCAGTGGATATTGGCAATTTGGTCTCTAGTTCCTCTGCCTTTTCTAAACCCAGCTTGTACATCTGGCAATTCTCGCTCCATGAATTGCTGGAGTCTACCTTGCAAGTTCTTGAGCATTACCTTACTGGCATTTGAAATAAGTGCCACTGTTCGATAGTTTGAACATTCTTTAGTGCTTCCCTTTTTTGGTATGGGGATATAAGTTGATTTTTTCCAATCTGATGGCCATTCTTGTGTTTTCCAAATTTGCTGGCATATGGCATGCATCACCTTGACAGCATCATCTTGCAAGATTTTAAACAGTTCAGCTGGGATACCATCGTCTCCTGCTGCCTTGTTATTAGCAATGAAATCTGTTACTATAGTGGTTACAATAAAATTAAAATAGGTAAAACTTCGTTAATTAAATGCATGAAGACCCCCTGGGGCCCCCCACAGTCCAAACAGCATCACTACATACTCAAAAGCTGGCAGTTGAATGCTGTTTTCCACTTGTACCACTCCTGAATTCGCACTCAGAAGTATGCTTCCCTTAAGTCTAGTTTGGTGAAGACTTTTCCTTTCTAGGTGAGCTAGCATGTCTTTCATCAGTAGCAACGGGTATTTATTTGAGGTACAGATCTCATTCAGTCCCCGATAGTTGGTACAGTCTCATCGGTCCATGCTTTTTGGTTCTGAAAAGGATAGGCGCAGCCATAGATGAAGTGGCCTGGTGGATGAACCCTCGTTCTAAGTTCTTGTCCATGAACTCCCACAATGCTTCCAGCTCCTTGGGAGTCATGGAGTATAGCTTAAAAAAAGGTAAAGGTTCCCCCCACACATTTGTGCAGTCGTGTCCGACTCTAGGGGGCGGTGCTCATCTCCATTTGTTAGCCGAAGAGCCAGCGTTGTCCGAAGATGCTTCCATGGTCATGTGGCCGGCATGACGCACGCGGAACGCTATTACCTACCCACCAAAGTTCATCTACTTTATTCTATTCATCTACTTGTATTTGCATGCTTTCGAATTGCTAGGTTGGCAAGAGCTGGAGCTAGTGCGGGAGCTCACTCTGCACGCAGGGCTAGGGATTCGAACCTCCGAACTTGCGATCTTCCGATCGACAAGCTTGGCGTCTTACCCGCTGAGCCACCATGCCCCTATGGAGTATAGCTTAGTTTTGGGTGACTCAGCTCCGGGTTCTAATTCTATGGCACAGTCCGACTTCCTGTGAGGTGGGAGCTGGTTGGACTCTACTTCTCCGAACACGTCTTTCAGATCACGGTATTGTGTGGGGATGGGATCGGCCCCTTCTCCTGTTACTTCCTCCCACACCTATTAGTTCAGGTTCATGTTTCCATTCGCCAGGGTCTGGCCCCTCATAAGCACCATCAGCAAAGATTAACTGTCCAGTCACCTAATTTATTTTGGGGTTTTGGATTCACAACCAAGACAACCCCTGTACTATGGGCTGATCCAAGATGGGAACCACTATAAATCTCAACATCTCTTCATGGCTCCCCAAACACATCCGCACTATTTCGGTGCAATACTCTACTGGACCCCCCTTCATCTCTGTCCCATTGAGCTGAATGAAGCTGATGGGTTCATTTAGCTTTCTCACTTTTAGTCCTAGTCCTGTCACTTGGGTGGGATGCATCAAGCATCTGGTACACCCCAAATCTATCATCCCTGCTAAATTCATGCTGCCAAAACCCTTTAATGTCTCTATCTGTATTTTCACCAGCATCTCTGGCAGGTCCCACTCACCATGGAGCCCTCACACCTTTTTGTAATCGCCTGTCCTTCAGCGCTGCTTAGGACAGGCTCCCGCTGTTTCTCGCTGGCTGGAACTCTTCGTCTGTCGAGTTGTCCCTTTCCGACGGGGCTTTGTGGGACCTCCTCTCTGCTGTGGCTGCCGCTGCTCCTTTGGCTCTTGTCCCCAGAATTCTAGCACCATTCTCCCCATTTCTACTTGTTGTTGTGGTTGCAGACTGCAGGCAGTTGGTGATGCGGTGACCCCCCTTGCCACATTTAAAACAAAGTCCCTTTTTAGCTCACCGCTCCTTTTCTTCGTTCCAAGACTTACAATCTCCTCGTCTCTCTGCTGGGGGGTTTGGAGCAGCGAGTCGCTTTTCTGTCCTTTGGGTTCATTGCTGCCTTTAAATTGAATTTGCATATCTTCCACTTTGCCAGCCAGGCAAATCCACCCTCTCAAGGTCCCGGGGTCCCCCCTGGCTAGGGACCACTCCAGGATTTCTGGGTGCAACCCTCCTTGGAAGTATTCAATTTTCAGTGATTCCGGCCAGTCTGTCAATTTCCCAGCCAGCCTTCTGAACTCCGTAGCATATTCTGAAACTGATCTTTTTTGTAAACCGCCCAGAGTCCCCCTGTGGGGAGATGGAGCGGTAAATACAAATCGAATTATAAATAAATAAATAAATAAAATCTACTTCCTTGCTTAATGCATTGTAAGCTGGTCTTGGCTTTCATCTTCAAGACAGGATCTTCAAACCGGTCTCTCAGTGTGCTCATGAAACTCTCAAAGTCCCCTAATTCCTTGGCACCCAAGTCATGCAGCTCCACGAGTGACTCCTTCGCTTCGTGTTCAAGGTGAGCTGAGACATACCATACCTTAGAGCCTTCTGTGGGGAAGAACTCCTCACATTCTTCCATGAACCCCTTTACGTGGGTCAGGAAGCAGGCTAGGTTTTTTGGGTCTCCATTAAACTTCACCCTCAAGTCTCTCACCCCAAGTGACCCATCGGTACCCAGGGTTCATCTCGCCACCCCAATTCTGGGTCAGCTATGATGAGAGTAAGTGCTTACCGACCTGGTCGCCCCTGGACTCTCTTCTCGCTCAGATTCGCTGTTCTCTTCTGAGGTTGTCTTGTCTCTTGCTGCTGCTGTCTCGCTCAGCATCCGGAAAATCTGTGCAACTGCTTCTTGTAGGTCAGCTATACGTTCTCCTACTGAGCCAATCTCTCACTCCATCTTCTCCATCTGCTGCTCTGCGACTGACCACCTGGAGTGGGAGCCTCTCTCCTTGGTCATCCACTGGTCCAAAGTCTTCTCTGCACCACCCCCTATCTCCAAGGCCCACGAATTACAGACAAAAACATGGCTGTGCCATGGGTACTCCTGTGTCACCCATTGTGGCCAATTTATACATGGAAGAAGTGGAGAAGAAAGCACTCAACACATTCCAGGGAACGGTGCCAACCCACTGGTTTAGGTATGTGGATGACACCTGGGTCAAAATCAAGGCCCAGGAAGTACAGGCCTTCACGGACCATATAAACACTATAGATGCCAACATTAGCTTCACCAGAGAAGACACCAAGGACAACAGACTGGCATTCCTAGACTGTGAAGTCCTCATTGGGACTGGTGGCAAGCTAGAAATAGGGATCTACAGGAAACCCACACACACAGATCAATATCTGATGTTTGACTCCCACCATCCACTGCAGCACAAACTAGGAGTCATCAGGACATTGTCACACAGAGCAGAAACCATCCCCACCTCCATGGATTCCAAAAAGAATGAAAAGCAGCACCTGAGAACAGCCCTGAAGGCCTGTGGATATCCAAATTGGGCCTTCACCAAATCTAAATCTACCAGACCTAAAACAGCGACAGATAGGGCTGAGACTCAGAGTAAATGAAAGAACCTGATCATTCCCTACATGGCTGGCGTGTCTGAAAAGATAAAACGGATATTTGGCAAACACCACATACCTGTATATTTCAAACCCACCAACACACTGAGACAGAGGCTTGTACACCCCAAAGATCAAACTCCAAAACACAAGAAAAGCAATGTAGTTTATGCAATCCAGTGCAGTGAGGAGTGCTCTGAACTCTACATTGGAGAAACCAAACAACTTTTGTACAGGAGGATGGCCCAACACAGGAGAAGTAACACCACAGGACCAGAGTCAGCAGTTTATCTTCATCTAAAGGAAAAAGGACACTCATTTGAGGACATTAACGTTCACATTTTAGACAGAGAAGATAGGTGGTTTGAGAGAGGGGTCAAGGAATCCATTTATGCCAACTTGGAAAATCCTTCCTTGAATAGAGGTGGGGGCCTCAGGCACAATCTTTCCCCCATCTTCCTCCCTGCTTTGTCTTCTGTGCCTAGGAAGATTAAGACCATTTCACAAGCTCAACAGCAGCATGGTGATCTTAACGATCCTCCTTTAGATGATAAAAGGACTTAAAATAACATCTCAATATAACCATGACCTAGCCCCAGGTGTAAGGTCACACAGAAACATATTTAGGATTCCCTTACTAACTTTGCTCAGACTGAAGAAGCTCCTTGGATAAGGAGCGAAACGTTTCCACTGAGAAAATAGAAATCCAGTTGACATGATTCAAGCTACAGACAATTCCACCTGGATGACTGAGAACCTTCATAGACATTTTGCTGGTAGACCTTCCTCGGTAAACTCGTGTTTTTTGGGTAAAGTTTTCATGTTGACTCAAATCTTTCTGTGATGATCTCGCCCCTTTAGCTAAATAAAAGCAGTTCTTACGCAAGTCTCATAGGAATAAGAAGAAATCTTTATTATGCTACTGGCTCACAACATGTTAAAGATTCGAGTGGAGTAGGTCTCCGTATTCCACAAATCAATAGTCCCCAAGTCCCCTCCCTTTCTTAGGATTTTGCCATTGAGTGAAATCCATTCTTGTTTGTCAGTTTCCTGCTGATTCTGTTCAAATCCACTGCCACGATGCTTTGCTCTTTTGATCTATCCCGGGTGCTGGATTGTTTGCCTAGTTTCCCTTGATTTGCATGTTTGCAGTTTTCTGGATACACTATCCTTCCGTTTACCTGTCTGGTGATTTTACTGCCAGGCACCCCCCCCCCCACCCTAAGAGCTATCACAGTTTGGCACCATGGCAGGATGGCATTGATGACATTGTGACACTTTCAACTGGGAAACTGTGAGTATCCTAGATCAAGCCAAATCCAAAAACACTAGGAAATTCCTGGAAGCTTGGCACTCAGACAAGTCAGCCATCAACAGGCACATAGAGGTAAACAACATTTACATACCATTCAAAAGGGACAACAGAGACTTCCAGTAAGAACATGGCAGACTGAAAAGCTTTGCCTGCAAGCTCCGTGGGCAAAACTAGCATCGTGGCAGTTTTTTCAGGCTCAGGTTGGTTTCTCCTAAAGCCCAGAGCGTTTTTCTGGATCAAGGAAAATGCTCAGAATTGATCCATTCATCCTCTGGATGGTGAGTTGCATCCAGGAGATCGATGGGTAAGACTTCGCTGGGAGGCTGGGAAGACATCATTTATGAGCTGCGCTGCAGCCTTAAAGGGACATTAAGTCCAGCCACCCTATTTCTAAAGCACCCAATTTATTTTTTATTTAAGTATTTGTACCCTAAGAGAAGCTTTCTACATTAAGGAGAAACAATCTCTCTTAGTGCTTATCGTTATTTTTGTGATTATTCTTTAATTTTTTTAAAAAAAAGATTTGGATTTTGCTTTCCATCCAATACTAAGGAGGGTTGAGAGTATGTTATTATCTCCCTGTTATTATTTCTGTGCTGATTTTGAAGATTTTAGCATTTTTCCTACACGTTGAATCTGCCATTCTGAACTTTCACTTTCCTGCCGCTACTTTCTCTGGGAACTGTCTGTGATTTTATCTTAACTCAGTTTGGAAATTTTCCATTACCTTTCACTTTTGCCAGTTAAGTATCTAGGGGGTGCCATAATTTACTGCTTCAGAAATGGAGGGCCTTAACCAGGCTTTCTCTGAATTTCCCCAAGATATTAAAGCAGATATTAAGCAGATTCTTTCTGATTCCTGTCAAGCTATTGTGCAAGACATTCAGAGCATTATGGAAAATATGTGGTCTGAAATGTGACTGGGGAGGATGTGGATGAACCTGAAGAATCTAACAGTGATGGAGATGGGAGTGAGATTTGGGCTGTTGAAATCCTGGATGAAATTTGCAATGCTGAATTGAAGAACTTAAACGGAGAAATTGAGCTGCAAGATATGAGTGAATTTGATTTTCTGATGGAATGTTATGGAGAAGAGGGGGTTGTTATGTATGGGAGGTTTTTTGAAGAGAAGTCTGTGTTTGTGAGGGGAGCAGTTGGGCTGTTTGATTTCTTTAAGAAAATAGCTCTGTGCCTATTATGGGGATATGTAAATGTCTATTTTGAAGTGGGTTAAGGGACTAAAAATATTTATCTGGACGGTCTTCTGGCTATGGATGATTTTACTTATCGTTAATGATTGGGATTATGATTATTAAAGTTTTTTCTTATTCCTGTTTTTTGTATTCCTGTTTTTTTTGTATTATTAATTATAATGGTAGACAATTTACACGCTTTTCTATTTTTGATTTTTATTATAGTAGACAGGAATGTATATATAGGAATATATAGTAGTAGGAAGGGAATAATTAAGTAATTGTTATTTTAGGGGGGAAGTTGATTAGGTGATATATACTTTCCCCCCCCTTTTAATATAAAGGGAGGGAGCAATGGTATTTAGCGATTTTTATAATGTGCTAAGGGGTTGACTTGTAGAAATAATGTGATTTTAGTTTAATATAGAGTAAGGGATTGATTTGTTGGATAAATGCTGGCTTATAGGGAGGAAGCTAGAGAAGAGTAAACAGACACAGAGTGCAGCTTGTAAAAGCTATAAAATCTTTACTATAGATAAAAGCAAAGTTGTATATACACAGGTACAGCATTGCAGAAGTAAAAATACAAGCAGACATATAATCTTCCATGTTGCTTTCACTGATAAGACATACAAAGGAGCACAAACCTTGAAGAACACTCACAGCAAGGTATAGCTACACACTTTACAGTCCTCAGGAGCAGAACATGAAGATGGCTAAAAGACGGGCAGGTGTCAAGAAGCAAAGGCCACCATTTTACATGGGTAGAAATACACTTTCTTCCCACTTTCTGATTGGTTAAAAACTAGGTGTGAAAACACCAGGCACAAAGCATAGACCATAGCACATACTATAACTGTCATAAGGTGGCAGTGCTGCATCTGAGCTAGCATGCTGTCTCCCCCCCTCCCGACTTTCCCAGAACAAGCTTCCCAGGAAGCATCAGGGGCTAGACATAATAATAAAGCAGGTGACATCACTGGCTACCTGGCTTCATTATCGGTATGAGAAAGCTTTGTTTTGTACAGAAAGTGATTTGCCATTTCACATGAGAAATCTGACATGATTATGGGAAATTGCTGTATATCCTTGATGTTTAGAGTTGGAAGTCACTTCTTTTTGTAATCTATCTAAAAAAAACTTCTCTTGTGTTTTCAGACTATTTTAGTTCTTTTTTGTAGTTTTTTGTTTTTCTGTATCTTTTATCTTTTTTTGAAATTTAATAAAATTCTTTTTAAAAAAAGGGACAATAGAAAAGCTAAAAGACCAGAACACCTCCTCACCAGCAATCAACACCCAGATATGCAAAGATTAACACCAGGATTAACACCAGACAAACAATCAAACAGTACACAACACCCTAATCAAGGAACTATTAACTCAGTCAATCAACCAAGCAGCAAACAACAGCCTAATCAAGAAACTACCAAGGAGAGAACCCCCACCAACACAAGCAGGGCAAGCCACTGTATATAAACAGAGAGCAAACCCCACTCCCTTTTCTCACTGAAGATGTTGCCTAGTCTGGCAATGAAACGTCTGCAAGAAAACAACAAGATTCAGGGAGCACCAAGGACTCCACTGAAGAAGCACTTCCTATCTCATTTACCCAAATAAAAGGGGGAAATAACAGAAATAAATTTAGTGTGCTGTGTGTTAAATCATTTCTAATGAACTCAAAAGCCCTCATGACAAGTGCTCTCCAGCAGGTTTTCATCAAATTGGAGAAAGAGGAGACAAATGGAAAGAAAGTAATAGAATGAAATTTAGTAGAAATAAATGCAAAATAAATTAGGACTTAGGAAAGAAATAGTTAAATATGCAGCTATTGATGGTGGATACTTGGTTTGGTAATGTTACTTGTGAAAAATTCTTGGAATATTAGTTGATTGTAAAATGAATATGAGATAGCAATATGATGTGACTGCCCCCCCCCCAAGGCAAATGTCTTTCCAAATTATGGAAAGTAATAATTCCATTCCACTTTATTCTGATTGGGTGTGTTGGATTACAACACACCTGAGTACTGGCTCCAGTTCTGGGTACCACACTTTAAGAATAATGTGGAGAAATTGGAACAAGTTCAGAGAAGAATAAAGATGTTGATCAGGAAACTAGAAACTAAGTCCTCTGAAGAGAGACTAAAGGAGCTGGGTATGCTTAGCCTCGGGAAAAGAAGGCTGGGGGGTGGACGAATATGATATCCAAATTCTTGATAAGATTTGTCATAGAAGAAAATATGTTTTACAGAGGGGAAGGTTAAGACCTGCCAACTCTCATTCCAGAATGCAGGTCACAGAGTAATTGATATAAATGAGAGGAAAATTAAATGTTAGAAAAAAAACTTCCTGACAATAATAGCAGCTTGAAAGTGGAATCAGCGACTCAGAGAGGTAGTGGGTTCCTTTTCATTGGATATGTTCAAGCAGCTGGAATACAGGGATACTGTCACGGATGATTTAATTTGCATTTCTGTACTGAGCAGGTATGGATCTGATCGCCTAAAGCAGGGGTGGGGAACCCTTTTTCTGCCAAGGGCCATTTGGATATTTATAACATCATTCGTGCACTGGGGGCGGGGCTTGGGGCGGGAGCCAATCACGTGGAAGGGGGTGGGGTTTGCAGGCGGGAGCCAATCACAAGCACCGGTGGTGGGGTTTGTGGGCGGGAGCCAATTGCGCGGAAGGGGGTGGGGTTTGCGGGTGGACGCTCCTAGATTTATTGAATTTCGAGTCCTGCCTGTGGTTGCCTTGGCAGGGCCAGACCAAATGATTTTGTGGGCCTTATATGGCCCGTGGGTCAGACATTCCCCACCCCTGGTCTAAAGGAACTTTCCTGTTCCTAGATTTTTTGAGTCTATTATCTGATATAAGATCATAGGAAGAAAGGCAGATGGGGAAACGTTTATTGCAACATTTATGTAGTTCAGAAATACTGAATATATGTGCATACAATTCTTGGCACAGCATAGTGGGCTAGCATATGCCTTACATAACATTGACTTCAGTAATAAAGTTAGCAAAGGTCAAATAATTATTTTAGGGCACAGCTTCCAATACTTGCAGCAAGTTATCTCAGTAGCATCTTCTTAATGAGTTTCTTTTTTGAACATGAGAAGTAGCAATAAGTAAAATGATGGAGGATGTTTTCTAATCATATGTGAAAGAGAAAAGCTGACTAAGCTTGGGGTGGTGGGGGATAGAAGGGGTGGCAAACCTCACCATCATAGAGTAACTAGCCTGTAACAGGAAATGTCACAGGAACTTTTCTCAATGAACTGTGTCCTGTATTTCCCTACTTAGTATGACTGTTCCAGCAAATAGCCTTCCTAGGAAAGCAATGGCCTGAGGAGATTCATTGGGCAGAACAGGTCAAAGAACAGTTTCATGCTACTTGTTAAAGTAGATAATTTCAATTAGAAAGTTGTATGAGAAGGGATGGGAAGGATTTTCCATGATCTGCCTTAGGCCAGGCTAGCCAATGACACTTTGCTGCCTGAAACTGAGAAAGCCACTGAATGGAGAGTTTAATCTTACTTCAGTATTGGCTAAGGAAACAAGTCCTTCATTGAATATGTGGCAAAAATGTTGTTTAGGAGGGGCAACATGTGCAACGCCCTCCCCCAAGACGAAAAAACAACTGAGAGGACTCTGCACTATTTATTTTCCAAGATGAGCAATGGCTGGTCTAATGTATTTGAAAAGAAAGCACGAAACACTGGCTTCATGGGGATTAATTCACACATGCTTTTGCATCCCTGCTTTGCTCTAAATGTGTTCAGACAAATGGTAACTAATTGAAGAGAATGGTAACTACAAATAACAGGACTTGTTCTGTCTCAGTTGGTGATACCACTTTGTGCAGGATTGGTCACAGGTATGATTCCACAGGAGTAATGATGTAGAAATGATGTAGTAAACATAATTTCAGGAACCTGAATTGTCTCCTTACAATGTCACAGAGACAAAGGGAATTGTAGAGGAAGGCAATTGAGCACAATTTATAAGCAACCATTTTCATAATTGGTATTTTGATAATAAGAGGGGGTGGTGACTGCAAAACATGTCAATTAAAATGGTGAGTAATTTCATTCTGGTTCAGCTCTAGGCCAGATGTTGTTCTTCCTTCACCTTAAAGCAGCATCCTGCATGGAAGTCATGAACAAAATTCCTGTAGATACATCTCATGAGATGCTTATTCCTTATTCAATAACTAGATTGACTTTTTGTGTTCCATCAGGTGAAGTTTGAAACAACTAGACAAGAATGCATTCAGTGAAAAGGAGATGATCTGCAGGGCTTCTCACAGACAGCATTTTAGAATTGTTGGCAGCCCAGAAGATCATCTAGTCCTAGCTTATGCTTGATGCAAGAAATCCAGAATTAACTATCCCCCAAAGATGCCTGTCTTGCTTCTGATGAAAGACCTGCATCCTGGGAGAGCTCACTATCCTGCTTAGTAAGTTGTCAGACTAACTGACAAGCCATTTCATCCATTGATGAGCTGAAATCTATCCTTTTGTAACTGAAATACAGCCCCGTCTGTCTTCTAGGACAGCAGAGAATAAGCCTTCAAGTGTCATACATATGGATGTTACCATAGCCTTGCTGAGGCTAAGTTTGCCCAATTCTATCAACTTTTCCTAACAAAACCTGTTTTCCATGAGACTAAGTGTCTGTGTTCTCCTCCTCTGAATGTACATCATGGGCATCCACGGGAGGAGGAAGGGAATAAAACAGTCAAGATAGCAGCTGCAACTGCACAATTGAAGCCCTACCCTTTTTTACATGCATGTACATATAAAGAAGAGGCAGGGCTTTGATTGCATGTTCATGGCTGCCTTTGACTTTTTTGACCTCCTCCTTGAGGAAGTCCCTGGACAACATGCTTTTAATACTTAGATGAGACCTTCCATGCTCAGCATAAGGTAGAATTCTTTCCCATGACTTAGAAATGTGAAAGAGTCTTAGCCTTTTTATTGTTTTTGTCATGTTTTATTAAATTTGTATCAATTCAGGAGTTACCACTCTTTGTTTAATTAGCTTCTGCTGATTTGTTGGCTGAAGAAAGTTTAAAATGTTTTAACATGAATTGACTTTTATAAAATCAACTTTTGAACCAATTAATACTTTTATTTTGTCAATTTAAATATAGAGGACAATATATCTTTTTGCAAAGATCTCAATCAACATGAATTAAGTAAAGGTAAAGGTTCCCCCCGCACATTTGTGCAGTCGTGTCCGACTTTAGGGGCCGGTGCTCATCTCTGTTTGTTAGCCGAAGAGCCAGCGTTGTCCGAAGACACTTCCACGGTCATGTGGCCGCATGACGCGCGCGGAACGCTGTTACCTTCCCAACGAAGTGGTACCTCTTCATCTACTTGCATTTGCATGCTTTCGAATTGCTAGGTTGGCAAGAGCTGGGGCGAGTGCGGGAGCTCACTCCACACGCAGGGCTAGGGATTTGAACCTCCGAACTTGCGATCTTCCAATCGACAAGCCTGGCGTCTTACCCGCTGAGCCACCACACCCCAACATGAATTAGGAGTGACATTAATATTAATTTCTTATATTAATGCCACACCTGTTTATTCAAGATTCCAGATTCCTAAAAAAAATAAGATGTCTATCAGTAGAAACTTTTTTTTCCAAATTTACTCTGTAATCCTGTCCATGTCAACTCAGAATTAAGTCCTTCTAGGTTTCCAGAAACTTCCAGAACACGGCCACACAGCCCGGAAGACCCACAACAGCCACCTTCTAGGTCTACTTGGACTTCCCCCCCATCCCCCCGACAAGTCTATATTGGCCTGCAGTTTAATCTACCAAGGGCTGCATCTCTTTAAAGAAGGTACGTCTCTTTACTCAGGAATGCAAATCTTAGTTGACAACCTACCTTAATACATCCAAATCATCATCATCATCATCATCATCATCATCATCATCATCATCATCTCTGGGTGAAGAATTGCTATATGAGTTGATCAGGCTAACAGAACTCTCCTAGATGTTATCTTTTAATGCAGGGATAGATAAGAGATGGAAGCTTTCTTAGCTTGGAAAAAATATAGGAACAAATATCTTACGCCAAAGAATTTCCCAACTGTCCTTATCTTAGACAGAGACATATACACACACAGAATAGCAATTTAGAGAAAGTACAGGACTCTGGAAAGTCTACTTAGTGTTATGATATTGCCAAGTGCTGGATGTGAAATGCTTATCTTGCAGATCTTATGCCATGTTTGTGCTCATGGCACTAGGTGCTAATTTCCTGGCATCAAGTACTACAAATTAGGAGGGTACTGAAATTCTTCAAAATAAATCCTTTACATTTATCACAGTGAAGCAAAGTGGGTGGGCGTGTTCATGCATGCAGAAACAGCTGTGGACCTGAGGAAAAATACAGTTGCATTAACAATTGGAAAAGCTGTGCTTCCTCTCCAGCAGCCAACACCCAGCCAACATACCCTCCAGCAGCCAACACTCAGGTAAGCAAGGATTAACACCAGGCAAACAATCAGACAGAAAACAATACCCTAATCAAGGAACTACCAAGGAGAAACCCCCCCCCAACACTGCAGGGCAAGCTACTGTATATAAACAGGGAGCAAACCCCACACTCACTCACACTGATGATGTCACCTAGACGGGTAATGAAATGTCTTCAAGCAGACAACCAAGCTCAGAGAGCACCAAGGACTCCACAAGTGTGCTTCAAATCCAATCCAATCATTATAGTTTCTGTTCTGTAGAAACTAACAGAAAGAAATAGAAAAACAACAGAAGCCAACATATATACTCTGAAGAACAGGCACTTAATATTAGCTTGTTAGGCTCCGCTATAATTTGCAAACAGTTAAACAAAATGTTCTAAACAAAACGTTGCCATATTTAGAATGTTGATGGTAAAGAAGGGCTTGAACTGTTGACTGGATGGCACCAACATCAGATGGGCATAATCTGTCCACCTAAGGAACAAAAACAAATGTTTTGTTTGTGCTCCCATGCCTTCTGAAGCACATACTGTATTTAGCCATTATTTGTTTAGAAATTATTTATCATTTTCCAAATGGTTACAGATTTACTGAAACCTTCATTCTGAATTGCAAGGAGCCTGCATTTTTCATATTATTTACATTATAGTTGATTTTTTAAAAGACCCATACTGTTTGATTTTGCAAAGTACACCATAGATGAACAATCTGCAAACAGTAAATTCTCCCATCCCTACAGGAAAGTCAAAAAATATTTGCAGGTCCAATGGCATCTCATTCCACAACCCCATGAAGGTCATTTAACAAAAACTCTTAAAACTTAGCTACCATTAACTTTGCAGTTCTGAGGTAATGAACAGAGAGAAGCTGCTGCTACACACCGTTCTCTAAGCATTTCTTTCCATCAGCCCACCCACTTTTAGACTTTAAAGGAAAAGCATTGGGGCTTGAGCATCTGCCCTTAGCAGCCGCCGCCACCATATAATGTATAAAGGAGACAGATGCCAAGACGCTCCAGCACTCCCACTTAAGAGTGTTTTTAAGGACATGATTTATGAGCAGGCTGTTTCTGGGAGTTCTTGATTTTGTCTACTTGGCCTTGCTTCCTTTTTTTTTTAATAAATAGTTTTATTGTTTAAAATATACAACATAAAGATAGATACATTTACAAAGATTTACAACACATAAAAGACCTACTTACATATAATAACAAAGTTACACATAAAACAATTAATTTAAAAAAGACTTCTGTTTCTCTTACAAAGAAACCTTTTTACATTTATTTAATATTTACTATATTTCTATTATATTACTCCCTCCCTTTAATATTTCTTTAATATATTTATACTTTATCTCTTTGCATATTTCACTTTTTTTTCTTTCCACATGTAGTTTATTTTTTACATTTCTAATATTCCTTTTCAGTTTGTTCATACATATTTAACGTTTGTTTTCTTTATACTATTTTTCCTTTTGATTTTCCCAGTTTCACAATGGTAATTTTATATTGTAGTCCTTTTGTAGAAATTCTAAAAAGGGGTTCCATATTAGTTCATAATCTCCAATTTCTTTGCATTTTATTAAAATTGTTAATCTGTCCATCTGTGCTATTTCCATTGCTTTAATCATCCATTCTTCTGTTGATGGGATGTATTCTTCTTTCCAGTGTTTCGCAACTTGGCCTTGCTTCCAACTAGATAAAGTGCTATTGTGAACTATTTTCTTTGTTTCTTTTCTTTTTTAAAAAATAAAGTCTCTCCTTTGCGCTCCCATTCACCAACACTGGAGTTCTTTAAGTTTTTTTACCGGTTATATTTATAAAACCTACTTTCTGACACTTTTTAGCTTATATTAATATATAAAACATTTATATATGGACTTCACCAGATGGTCGACACTGAAATCAGATTGACTACATCCTTTGCAGCCAAAGGTGGCAGAAATCTATACAGTGGTAAAAACAAGACCTGGAGCTGACTAGTTCAGATCACGAACTTCTTATTGCAAAATTTAGAATCAGACTAAAGAGAATCTCCAAGATTCTCTTTATAAATAAAAGATAAAGATAAATAAAATAAAAGATAAAGATAAATAAAAGATAAAGAGATCTCCAGCAAAGGAGATCGTTACCTTGTCGTGGTGCTGGAGCTTGAGCACCTCAATGAAACCATGAGCTAAACCGTGAAGGGACACCCAAGACGGGAAGGTCGTGGCAGAGAGGTCAGACTAAATACGATCCCTGGGGAAGGTAATGGCAACCCACCCCAGTATTCTTGCCATGAAAACTAAATGGATCAGTACAACCAAAGATATGTCGGTATACCATCGGAAGATGGGACTCCCAGGTCGGAAGATGGTCAAAATGCTACTGGGGAGGAACAGAGGATACGTTCAACTAGCCCCAGATGTGATGACGCAGCTAGCTCAAAGCCGAAAGGACGGCTAGCGGCCGACGGTGCTGGTGGTGAACGACGAATCCGATGTTCTAAAGATCAACACACCATAGGAACCTGGAATGTAAGATCTATGAGCCAGGGCAAATTGGATGTGGTTATTGGTGAGATGTCAAGATTAAATATAGACATTTTAGGTGTCAGTGAACTGAAATGGACTGGGATGGGCCACTTCACATCAGATGACCACCAGATCTACTACTGTGGACAAGAGGACCACAGAAGAAATGGAGTAGCCTTCATAATTAATAATAAAGTGGCTAAAGCAGTGCTTGGATACAATCCAAAAAACGATAGAATGATCTCAATTTGAATTCAGGGTAAGCCATTTAACATAAAAAGTGATCCAAATATACGCCCCAACCACAGATGCTGAAGAAGCAGAAGTAGATCAGTTCTATGAGGATCTGCAGCACCTACTAGATAATATACCAAAAAGAGATGTTATTTTCATTACAGGAGACTGGAATGTTAAGGTGGGTAGTCAGACGACACCTGGAATTACAGGCAAGCATGGTCTGGGAGAACAAAATGAAGCAGGACATAGGCTGATAGAATTTTGCCAAGACAACTCACTGTGCATAACAAACACTCTCTTCCAACAACCTAAAAGACGACTTTATACATGGACTTCACCAGATGGTCGACACCGAAATCAGATTGACTACATCCTTTGCAGCCAAAGGTGGCGGACATCTATACAGTCGGTAAAAACAAGACCTGGAGCTGACTGTAGTTCAGATCACGAACTTATTATTGCAAAATTTAGAATCAGACTAAAGAGAATAGGGAAGACCCACAGATCAGTTAGATATGAGCTCACTAATATTCCTAAGGAATATGCAGTGGAGGTGAAGAATAGATTTAAGGGACTAGATTTAGTAGATAGGGTCCCAGAAGAACTATGGACAGAAGTTCGCAACATTGTTCAGGAGGCGGCAACAAAAAACGTCCCAAAGAAAAAGAAAACCAAGAAGGCAAGATGGCTGTCTGCTGAAACACTGGAAGTAGCCCAAGAAAGAAGGAAAGCAAAAGGCAACAGTGATAGGGGGAGATATGCCCAATTAAGTGCAAAATTCCAGAGGTTAGCCAGAAGAGATAAGGAATTATTTTTAAACAAGCAATGCGCGGAAGTGGAAGAAGACAATAGAATAGGAAGGACAAGAGACCTCTTCCAGAAAATTAGAAACATCGGAGGTAAATTCCAGGCAAAAATGGGTATGATCAAAAACAAAGATGGTAAGGACCTAACAGAAGCAGAAGAGATCAAGAAAAGGTGGCAGGAATATATGGAAGATCTGTATAGGAAGGATAATAATATTGGAGATAGCTTTGACGGTGTGGTCAGTGAGTTAGAGCGAGACATCCTGAAGAGTGAGGTTGAATGGGCCTTAAGAAGCATTGCTAATAACAAGGCAGCAGGAGACGACGGTATCCCAGCTGAACTGTTTAAAATCTTGCAAGATGATGCTGTCAAGGTGATGCATGCCATATGCCAGCAAATTTGGAAAACACAAGAATGGCCATCAGATTGGAAAAAAATCAACTTATATCCCCATACCAAAAAAGGGAAGCACTAGTAGCACTTATTTCACATGCCAGTAAGGTAATGCTCAAGATCTTGCAAGGTAGACTCCAGCAATTCATGGAGCGAGAATTGCCAGATGTACAAGCTGGGTTTAGAAAAGGCAGAGGAACTAGAGACCAAATTGCCAATATCTGCTGGATAATGGAGAAAGCCAGGGAGTTTCAGAAAAACATCTATTTTTGTTTTATTGACTATTCTAAAGCCTTTGACTGTGTGGATCAAAACAAATTGTGGCAAGTTCTTGGTGGTATGAGGATACCAAGTCATCTTGTCTGCCTCCTGAGGAATCTGTATAACGACCAAGTAGCAACGGTAAGAACAGAGCACGGAACAACGGACTGGTTTAAGATTGGGAAAGGAGTACGGCAGGGCTGTATACTCTCACCCTACCTATTCAACCTGTACGCAGAACACATCATGCGACGTGCTGGGCTTGAGGAATCCAAGGCTGGAGTTAAAATCGCTGGAAGAAACATTAACAATCTTAGATATGCAGATGATACCACTTTGATGGCTGAAAGCGAGGAGGAGTTGAGGAGCCTTATGACGAAGGTGAAAGAAGAAAGTGCAAAAGCTGGGTTGCAGTTAAACCTAAAAAAAAACCAAGATTATGGCAACCAGCTTGATTGATAACTGGCAAATAGAGGGAGAAAAAGTGGAGGCAGTGACAGACTTTGTATTTCTAGGCGCAAAGATTACTGCAGATGCTGACTGCAGCCAGGAAATCAGAAGACGTCTACTTCTTGGGAGGAGAGCAATGGCAAATCTTGATAAAATAGTTAGAGCAGAGAGCAGAGACATCACACTGACAACAAAGGTCCGCATAGGTAAAGCAATGGTATTCCCTGTAGTAACCTATGGCTGTGAGAGCAGGACCATAAGGAAGGCTGAGCGAAGGAAGATAGATGCTTTTGAACTGTGGTGTTGGAGGAAAATTCTGAGAGTGCCTTGGACTGCAAGAAGATCAAACCAGTCCATACTCCAGGAGATAAAGCCAGACTGCTCACTTGAGGGAATGATATTAAAGGCAAAACTGAAGTACTTTGGCCACATAATGAGAAGACAGGATACCCTGGAGAAGATGCTGATGCTGGGGAAGGTGGAAGGCAAAAGGAAGAGGGGCCGACCAAGGGCAAGATGGATGGATGATATTCTGGAGGTGACAGACTCAACCATGGGGGAGCTGGGGATGGTGACAGCCGACAGGAAGCTCTGGCGTGGGCTGGTCCATGAATTCACGAAGAGTCGGAAGCGACTGAACGAATAAACAACAAAATATGTAAAACATCTCTCATCACCTTTAACCATCCCATTGGTGGCCTGACTTTTTAAAGATAGTGCTGTCTTCAGGATTTCCAGATACTAGATGGTATATGAACAGTTTAAAAAATGTTTGTTACAAACCCACCTATTTGTTCTTCAAGCATATTTCATTCTGTTTCTCTAGGAAGAAACAGTGAAGAGTACAAGTGCCCTAAGAATCATGTTATTACACTATTTAGCAAATACCCTCAGCAATATTAATTAACAGCTTCCTTCTCGTGGCTTTTCTCAGTTTTATTGCTTTATAAGTTTAGTAATAATTATACCTTAATTAATTATACCTTAAATAGTCTACTTATGGTACTATGGAAAAGGGTAAATTAATCAAATACTTCCTTTTTTTAAAAACTACAATTTTATTATTATTTTTTAAAAAAAACAATGATTTTCCCAGGTGATGCAGGAGTAATGTCCAAAACTAAACAAAAAACCCCCCAATTTTGCTTGTGCCTGAGGGCTTGCCCAGGAAAAGCAGGATCAAACTGTGAACTATTCACAGTCATCTGCATAAGCCTGATTTCTCTCTCTCTCTCTCTCTCTCTCTCTCTCTCTCTCTCTCTCTCTCTCTCTCTCTCTGTATGTATGTATGTATGTATGTATGTATGTATGTATGTATGTATGTTGTTTGGGAATCCCTGAATTTGTAGGCAGGATGCTTGTAAAACTAATTGCAAGTGATCCCTAGGTTCGTCTCTTCTTTGCTGACATAAGAAAAGATGTAAAGATCTGTTGTTTCTGGCCTTTCTCCAGATGTCATCTGTTCTGGTGTACAAATCTTATCAGATGAAAATGCTTCCTGGAACGTGCATGAATTGGGAAGAAGGTCAACATCTCATATGACATAAAATATGCCCGTATCCTTAGTTCAGTCAATGCTTTGGGGAAGAAATTCTGGCATTCACAAAAAAGGAAAGGAAATTGACTTTGCCCCATGGGCCTCCTTGCTCAATTAGCAGCCTTATATTCTCTTATCTGTTAAAAGTGAATGAGGCGGGGAGCGCTATCTGGTTGAACAAGGCCAATTTTAGGCTGTCGCACAATCAGCCCTTGGGCCAAACTGTACCAGGGCAATTTCACCTGTAACAGGAGACTTGAGCAGGTTGTCAGATCCCTCTCAACTGATTAATCATTCACTCAAAGTCCAGGCCTGGCCCAAGAACTAGCAAAGAAGCTGGATTTTGCAGCAAGCCATCTTTTCATACCTTGGTCATGAGCTGAAAGTCAGCTGATATCCACTGAAGACTTCCAAAACTCTTTTGATTGGAAAGTAAGGATTTGGGTTTATTTCTTTAGTAAGCTGGCTTTCCACTGAAACAAAAATAAATGTCGATGGAAAGAGCTCTTATCAGAAGGGGAATTTTTGCACGCTCAAGATCTAGCTCCAACCATGAGACCTCAAAGACTTCAGATCTAATTCAACAGAGGTGGCAAAGATTTCTGCCTGTACAGCTACTGCCCATTGGAGATAACAGTTTTAGGTTGGTTAGACTCAGAGTGAAGCAAAGCCAACTGCATCAGTTCAAGGAGTTGACTTAAACAGAATCTGGGCTGCAGAGTTTACCTGTCTTCATCTGCCAAGCCTTTGGCAAAGAAGCATTACTTGCTTGAGTCTCATGATACTGTATATTAAATCTCTGGATGCTCCTAACAGGGCCTCCTTGGAATTTTGATTGAGTTTTTAAAGAATCTGAAAATTATTGGCAGTATTGTTGCATATGTGATAGAGTCCTTCATAAGTCCTCATATGTGATACAGTCCTTCATAAAGCAAACAAACAAACAAAAAACAAAGTGTGGGTGTCCACATGGAGGTCAACAGCATTAAAATGGCAGGTACAACTGGGTGATGCATGTGATGCATGCAGTGCCTGTCAAAAACAGGTGTGGCTTCAATTGTTTGGTTGCACCCACCATTTTGATGCTGTCGACCTCCCCCATGGATAACCCTGATCCAATGCCCAGAATATTAATTTAAAGTAGTATGAATACCTTTATCCATAGTACATCGTACAAATGGCTAGAATGCAGCATATCCTGTAGTTCATTTTTAGCTTCTTTTAGAAACAAAATTAAGTGCCAATCTCCTCCTCCTTCTCCTCCTTTTAATGTTGTATTTTTCTGCCACACAATTTTCCTATGTTACTATCATATGGTTACATTAAGAAGGACTGGAAAAAGACATTTATGTGGTCTTACAATATTCATTAATGTTAATAAAAAGCAGAATTTTCAGACACATGAACAAAATAAATGGCTTTGTTTTTAACAAATCTTTACAACTTTACATTTTATTGCCATGAAAAGAATTTCTCAGAGCTCCGCCTTGAGAGAAAACAGCATCTGTTGTACCACCCCATAAAGTACTGGGGTTCAATTGATTTCAGAGTCAATTAAATTTTAATAATACTCAGTTTGTAATCTAAATTAGTCTAAAGAGTACTCCTTAAGTATAGACTGGTAGCAATCCCTTGCTTTGGGAAACCTCCGAATCAGCTTACAGGCAGCTGCTTAGGGCTTGGGCTGCTTCAGCCGCGCAGCGGCCCCCAGCTAGAGTTTCCCCAGCACGACCTGAAGGCAGCTCCTTGTGAAATAAAATAAACTGTCAAATATTGAACATGGGTGTCTGTTAACTGGCAAGTCAGATACAAATGGGCAAACTCTTCTGCAAGAAGGGTTTATGACCCAATGGTGGAATAGAGGTGTGGGGACATACTGGGTTACATGATGCTGAGAACATAATCTTCTTTGGATGATGCTATTAAGCACCTAGAGACAGTGCAATTTTCACATTCAGGCTTTTCTTTCTAAATTATGAAGACTCATCCTAGAAAACTCTGGGCACCAACAGCTTTGCAAAATATCTACATGGAGGAAACCTACTCACTTCATGGTTCTGTCTTAATTTTTATAACAGTTCTAGCTGTCTAGCAACCCAAAAGCAGCCTTAGGTTCATTTAATACAGAGGCCCTTTTTGACATATCTTATGAGCCCAACAGAAACAAATTACCCAATTCTCTGCTGAAATCTGTCTTCCAACTTCCCAAGTTTGCTTCTTCTGCAGCAGCTGTTCTTCTGTCTCCTCCCAGAAACAACTTCATTGGGTTAACACACTCTTTTTGTAAATCCGAGATAAAAACTCTTTCCAAGTCACTCTTCTGATTTATTATTTGTATGGTCCCTTTCCTTTGATTCTCCATTTTTACAACTTTTTCCACATCACTCTTGTACCCTGGCATTTTTGAATCAATTTTCAAAATCACGGCATCTCCTTCCATATCACTTTTGTGATCCTGCTTCAAATCCACATCCGAAACTGCTTCAGTCTCTCTTTTATCCAGTAGCATCTGTTCTTCTATAGCCTCTGTTAAATCCATTTTTGTAGTAGCAGATATTTTTAAAAGTCCTGAGTGTATTGTTCCCAATGGTGATTTGATGGTGATTAAGAGAAGACGTGAAAGTGGATCTAGTGTCCTTTTAAAGGCTCCAAGCTGCGGCATTGGCAGGGTGTTTCTTCCCTCAACTTCCAGAGCGCTCAACCCACTGGAGATCGCTATTGAGCGATTTCTATGCAGGGAGCCTCTGTGCAAAGTATGTGTGGGCAATCCAGTCCTCTCCTTGATCCGGAGAGGGTTCCGAAGAGTTCTTACTTACACAGCTTGTAATGTTGACACTCAAATCTTGCCTTCTTCTGTATCAACCTTTCCATTCATCCATCATCCCCAAAGGCCATTTTCCAAGTACTTCACCTTGCAGAAATCAGAAAGATGTCCAAGAGGAAGCAGATTATCTTGACCCTTTTCAGTCAGCATTCAGTCTTCCTAAAGGGATTAAGACAATGCTAGTTGAATCACCTTTGTGGGGGCCTGAAGGGGGGTAGGGTGCTCCTATTGGTCTTCTTGGACTTCTTCCTGAAGAATTGCATAGACATCATAAGGGATTGTGAATGCTAATTGGGGATAAATACAGAATCTTGGAAACTCGAAGAGGATTTTCCCAGCCTGGGAATATAGTGAGTTCATATAGTGAAGGTGGGGTTTCTCTGAATTATTGGAAATCCTTGTTCCTGGGTTTCTTGACACCTGGGTTGAGTTACCATTTAGGAGATGAGCTACCAATGGACTCTTCTTCTACCACTTGATTGTTTAGGTCTACTTTCCTTTCCATTAATTTGAAAATTCCTGTGGGTAATTTCCACTTTTGTTTGTACCCAGCACACTCCCAGATAATCCCTAGATCCAGATCAGAACAAGCACATAGGCCACCTAATTTAGCTAGGGGGAAAAACCCAAAAAGCCCACACAGCCTTGAAATATTTAATTGGCAAAAATGGATACAAGGCAGACCAAAGCAGAGAACAACAGATAAGAATTTATATTATCCATATCTCTATATCTCCCTACAGACCTTTTCAGAGCCAATCCCAAAAGGAGAAGCCTGTGGTTATTCCAGCTTTAACCCTTTTATGTACATAACAGTAGCAGAATAGAGATGGAAAGTAGGATAATAGGCGATCCCTCGTCTATTCTGGACCACGAAGGAAACAATTTGGTGGATGACATATTTGACATTCCCCTACTCATCACCTCCAGGCATGGACCAAGTCTCGGTGCTCCTCTCCCTGGGCAGGGGCTTGGTAAGTGCGTCTGCCATGTCATCAGTGGGGCAATACTGGCTGTTACTTGCACCTTTTCTTGTCTGTGTGGTTTAGCCTCTGTGTCTCATTTTGGGTCTGGACTGCTTTGTGTCTGCAGTTCTTATACATCCTGTATTGTCCTCAAATAACATGGTTGGGACTAGTTCTTCTACTACTAGAAGTCTAGTAGTAGTTTTTGCAGCCATGCAAGGTCCCTGCATGTTTGTTCTGCAGCGCAGGATTCAGCCTCTGTAGATGACAGAGCTACAAGGCTGTGCTTCTTGCTGCACCAGGTAAATAGGTGTTCTGTAAATTTGATTTCCTGTCCAGCCCAGTCTGAAACTATGTATCCAACCATTGGTTAT
The DNA here is from genome assembly GCA_023362775.1 of Charina bottae. NCBI lineage: Eukaryota > Metazoa > Chordata > Lepidosauria > Squamata > Charinaidae > Charina > Charina bottae. Next base: position 369,709 of record JALMGJ010000093.1, read on the forward strand.
AGTTTAAAGCCCATACAGGTAGTCCTCGCTTAACGACCACAATTGGGACTGGAATTTCAGTTGCTAAGTGAAGCAGTCATTAAACAAATCCAACCCGATTTTACAACCTTTTTTGCAGTGGTTGTGAATCACATCATTCCCCATTGATTTTGCTTGCCAGAAGCCAGCCAGGAAGGTTGAAAATGGCTATCATGTGACCATGGGACACAGCAACTGTCATAAATGTGAACCAGTTGACAAGCAGCCAAATCATGGTCACATGACCGCAGGGACACTACGACAGTCGTAAGTGTGAGGACCGGTCATATTTTTTCAGCACCATTGTAAATTTGAACCATCACTAAATGAATGGTCGTTAAGTGAGGACTACCTGTAGTTCCTTTTAAAGATCTGCCTAATTTTTTTATCGCTGTTCAGTCCTCTTGTGTTAGCTCAATGGCCTTGCTACTTAGTAGTCCAACCACATTGGCTATGTCAGGTTCACAGTTGCAGTGAATAGTAGCTTTCTCACGGCTGCCCTACAATGCCAGCCTGTTTTGGTTTCCTCCTTTGTTCAGGTATCTAATTTCTGTACTTGGCTCCTTTGTCTCACTGAGAACTAGAAAATGTATTAGGTCTATTCTCTTTTGTTTTTGATTGAACAAGTACCCTTCATTTTCCCTTTTTAATTTCAGTTCCAAGATAATATCCCCAAGATGTTTTACTTCCTCTTCTTTATTTAAATTGTTCACTATCCTCAAGATTTTGTCTCCTGCACATGGAATTAAATAATCAACATAAGAGAGAGTGTTGTGGTTGGGGGACCACGTGAATAGCTGGGGCACTGAGTGTCCCAGGAATTGGGGAGGGGGGTTGGGAGAGGTTTGAGGGTGGGTTACACATTACTATAACAATGAGTGGGGGAAGATATGACAGAAGATGGGGGAGGGCCCACTCTTGGGGAATGCACCCTAGGTGCAGTATATTCTCTTTTCCTTTGAAAGATGTTTGAAAGGCAAAATCTCTTTAAGCAAATCGGATGAACACCTGTAGAAAAATGGAGGATAATTTCCTTGCCCAGCACTAGCTGGTACAGTTCCTGTTGATGCAACTTGAATTCTGCCCTCTCTAGTTTTAATTTTTACAATCTAAGGTTGCAGGTAGGATTCCTGGAGAGTGCTTAACATTTTACCTTTCCAATTCACAGTGCTGGCTGAGGGCTCATCGTTACATCCAGTCATCATCATCATTCATCATTGGCGATCACTCGTAGCCGAGGAAGATTGTCTTCCAAAGGTAAAATTTTAACGGTGGATCCGTAAGTGGCTATAAAGGCCAATTCTGGATCCACACAACCTCCCACAATGAGGGCATAGGTTTCCGGGTGGGAGACGGTCATGATGAGGGTTTGCCTGACGTGCCTTCCTTTTAGCTCTTTTCTCCTTTTCGCCCTGTACTCGTGCTTCTTCAAAGTCCACAGCGCCATTAATAAAGGATTACCTCCAATTGAAACGCTCATGAGTTAGGGCTTCCCAGTTCTCAATGCTGATATTACATTTTTTTTAAATTAGCTTTGAGAGTATCTTTGAATCTCTTTTGCTGTCCACCAATATTCCGTTTTCCATTCTTAAGTTGGGAGTAAAGTAGCTGTTTTGGAAGACGATGGTCAGGCATTTGAACAACATGACTAGTCCAGCGAAGTTGATGTTGGATGATCATTGTTTCAATGCTGGTGGTTTTCGCTTCTTCTAATACACTAACATTAGTCCGCCTATCTTCCCAAGTAATTTGCAGAATTTTTCGGAGGCAGCGTTGATGGAATCTTTCAAGAAGTTGGAGGTGGCGTTTGTAGCGGGTCCATGTTTCACAGGCGTACAGAAGGGTTGGTAGTACAATGGCTTTGTAAACAAGCATTTTGGTCTCCCTGCGAATGTCCCGATCCTCAAACACTTTACGCTTCATTCGGGAGAAAGCTACACTCGCAGAGCTCAGGCGATACTGAATTTCAGCGTCGATGTCGGCTTTTGTAGATAGATGGCTGCCGAGATAATCATAGCCTGATGGCACCCCTTTAACTGTTTTAGGAGATATGTTCTCATGACGTAGTCTTTGTCTCATCCTGAGACCATTGTAGAGTGGCCTAAATTCATCCTTAGCTGTTCCAGTTTTAAAGTAGTGTTTTCTGCTGTCTCCTCCCAACACAGGTCCTGATATAATAAAGATCCATGATGCCTCATTCAGAATCTTGGTGATAATGCAGCCACCGGCAGGCATCTGACAAGCTCTGATTGACCAGCTGAGGCTACAGCTACTCTCCTACAATCACTGGACACTGACCAATTTGCTTTGAGCTGCAGGGGAAGCTGGACACCTGGTTTCCATGGAGGCATCTACCTGTGTAATACCTGATGCACATGCATTTAATGGAACACAGAGAGAAAGAAATAGCTTTATTATGGCCATAGAGAAGCGGAGAAACAATATAAAACAAAATTGACAGCCAATCCAATAAGGACAATCTTAGCTGTTAAAAAGGGCTAAACAAAACATTTGTAATGGTATGTGGGGATGACCTTGGGAGACAGGGAAAAGAGACGCAGCCAAGGGAACGGTCAGATAAAAGGCAACTTAGCTCGCAGCAGGAATGCGTTAGGGGCAAGCGGCTCAGACGGGACCCTCCCTAGTTTCTTGGGTTGTAAAGGGGACCAGGGGTGGGGGTGGGGATATACTTTCAGATTTCCAAGATTCTGTTAATGTAACCTTACAATAAAGTAGAAATAGCTTATCTGGCCGTTCTTGTCTGGACTACCTCGCAATGCTTGACAACATTATATAACTAACATCATCCCAACAACTAGTAAAAACATAAAAGTGAAGTCTTAAAAAGCTTTAAAACCTGAGGTACATAAGTAGTCAAAAGTATAGAATAGAAAAAAACAATGAATTTAAAAAATCACAAAATTAATCAAATGGAGATAAGGAAAAAAGAAAAACAATTAAAAACAATAACATTAATTAGCAGATAATGGTAATGCTTATCAATCTGCCCTGTTCAGGTTCTGCAGGCAACATAACAAGATTTAAAAACCTTTAAAGAAAATAGATTACTCTGATCTGAGCATTGTACTGAAGATAAAACAAATCTGGATGCCCTGGGAAATAGTTAAAAGGTAAAGGTAAAGGTTAGATGCCCTCATAGTTAGAGAGGAGGGATATAGCATTCTTGAATATCATTATACAGTGCATAGTACAGAAGAAAATGAGAGAAAGTCTCAATATGACCCATTTCTCAGTCTTCATAGGGAGTTTTTAAATACTTTCTTTCTAATACAACTGTTGGTAATGCATTAAAACGTATTGATGTCAAGGCTCTTCTATATTTTGAGGTTTCTATAGGTGCACCAGAGCTAGCAGAGTAATTACCTACAAATAGTCTTCCAGGCAAGCAGCAGCTGCTGCTTCTTCTTCTTCTTCTTCTTCTTCTTCTTCTTCTTCTTCTTCTTCTTCTTCTTCTTCTTCTTCTTCTTCTTCTTCTTCTTCTTCTTCTTCTTCTTCTTCTTCTCTCCTCCTCCTCCTCCTCCTCCTCCTCCTCCTCCTCCTCCTCCTCCTCTTCTCTCTTCTTCTTCTTCTTCTTCTTCTTCTTCTTCTTCTTCTTCTTCTTCTTCTTCTTCTTCTTCTTCTTCTTCTTCTTCTTCTTCTTCTTCTTCTTCTTCTTCTTTAGAAAGCCTGTAGAACTGGTGTTGATCTCTGTGCATTTGCCTCTTCTAAATGAGCACAGCAGCTGCCAGAGGAAAAAGACTGCAATCAGAATCAGTGACAATAAAACCGCATAAAGGAGTAGAACTAATGTTTGTGTGCCAATTTGGGGGGCAGTAACTAAGATGTTTATATAAAAGTTAAACAATAAAGGTGCCAGTATAAACCCTAAATAGCTCTCTGAGTCAGTATTTCCTTAATGCCAAAATTTCTTTAATGCCATGACTCTAAGCTGTGCTCTGGACTTTTACGCATGAATTATTCCGAAGTTTGTACAGAAATAGGAGCAGAGAACTGTCAGTGGGTGATTTCTTCAACCTACATCACAACCTTGTTCTTAAGATGGAATCCAAGTTACAAAAGCTGTGTGAAAAGCTGCTCCAGGATTGTTTGTATAGTTTTCAACCCAATGTTGTCAGATCAAGGCTTGGTCTGTAGGAGACTGCCCAGCCCTACAGCCAGTTGGCACTTTCTGACTCAAGCCAGTCCATGAGTTTATCACACAGCTTAGGAATTATATTCAGCAGGCTGATAAGCCAATGATGAGGAAGGGTATTCCTTTTACCCTATAAAAAATAAGTGGGTGTTATTATGGCCAGACTTCCTTCCCATGGGGTTTTGTAGCTTGATCAATGAACACATAAAGATGATTGATAGATAAATATGGATTAGATATAGATGATATAGCTATAGCTGTAGCTATAGATAGATTTATACATATATACATACCATTTGTATGGCCACTCACAAAATATGACTTTGGGCGTGTAACATAGGATTAAAAGTAAAACAAGATAATAAACATAAAACCACAAGAACGCAATATAAAAACAGCACAAACAAAGGCCCAAACTACAACACGTTCAAAATCCCAAGCCATTTTCCAGATGGATTCAACAAACATCTTAATCTAATGCTCAGGGGAAAAGTCAAGTTTCTACAATCTTGCAGAAGGCCAACAAGCGAAACCTTGGGGAGTGGAGATGCTGTTCTAATGGGCAAGCTCACCTCCTGGGTCCCACTAATTTTGGAGTCTGCCAATCCAAATTAGGTAACTTCCAGCTCCAGGTAACTTCCACAGTCAAAATGTTAGGGTCCAGAGCATGACCAGCTTTAAGCTGTCTCAGTAAGGAGGCAATCTTAGCACAAGACATTGGATGCCATTCTGAATTGAATCACTTCAGGCACAGAATCAATCAGAGCCACAGTTTCTTGCTCCGAAAAAGCCCTCGAGGACTCCTCCACTGGCCCAGAATGTGGCATGTCAACCAAGAAGAAATCTTGCCCAAATTTAGATCCAAGACCAGATTATTATCAAATGGCCTTAACTGCAATCCACTCCAAATGAGTAGCAATTCAAAATGTATCTAAACATGGAATTAAATTTCTAGAAACAGCAATATATTCAATCAATGAGGGTCTCTCCACAGCCCATTCTGCAACCTTCTGGTAATCGTCAGTCATTTAAGAGCAAAAAAATCTAATTAATCCAAAGTTTGCATCAGAGGCAGTCTCTGGAAATTACAAACTGGATCTTTTGACTAATAGAAGGGGAAGAGAGATTTCTTCCTTATCAAAGGGGTAAAAATTAAATTTTGTACAGAGCATATAGTAGTTTGCACCAATTCTTGTGTTAGCACCCCCTGTGTAAGGCACTCCATCCAATATCTATAATCTCCCTGCGCTAAAGTAACTCACAGACGCATGAGTTCTTAGAAGCAGAAGAGTTTATTACAGTATACAGAAGTTAGCACGAACAAAGACTGGAATGCAGGAACAAAGAACAGCAAGCACATTTAAACCTTTCCCTCCCCCAGTGTCCTTTGCTGCTGACACGTGTAGTCGTGTCTGCCCGGGTGCTCAGACAACACTCGCCAAGATGTGTATTCCCGATCATCGGGTAGGTGCGAGCCGGTCTACTTCGGCTGTCAGTCCGGCGATGTCAGTTTCGCGCCACTTTCAGTCTTCCAATGATTCCTTTGTTTGCCTGCCTTTTGGCAGAGATCGGGTGATCTCTGACATGCTCCCGCCCCAAGACTCCCCCCCCCCCCCACTAACTAACTATACAAGCCAGACTATTTCCATTCAGTGGGGTTTGTCTGGGAACTCTCTATGGAAATTCTTTACCAATTTGGGGGCGCGTGTGTGTTTGGCACTGACCCACTCCCTGTCACCAATCGGCAGATGGGTCCATTTGACTAGATATTGCAGCTGCCCCTTATGCCATCTCGAATCCAAGATCCTGTCTATTTCAAAGTGTGGTTTTCCCTCCACTAATATTGGTGTGGGTTCATCTGGTTCCGGGTGCCACTGATGTGAAGCATGGTATTGTTTCAACAAACTAATGTGAAAAACGGGGTGTATCTTTCTCAGAGCCTTTGGCAATTGCAGTTTGGCCGTTACTGGGTTAATTACTGCAATGATGTTGAATGGACCTATGAACTTGGGCGCTAGTTTTCGTGACTGTTGAGTGGACCTTAAGTTTTTGGTGGATAAGTACACTTTATCCCCTACTCTCAATTCCCATTCCTTCTCACGTTTGCGGTCTGCGTGTTTTTTGTAACTTGCCTTGGCTTCTTCCAGCGTTTTTACCATTATTGAACAGTTGCTGGTGATTCTTTCTACCCATTCATCTGCTCTCAGAGGTTGTTCTAAGTCTGTGCTCTGGGTCATTGCCAATTCAGGTATCGTTACAAAGTCCTGCCCTGTAGCCGCTTTGAATGGTGAAAGCCCCGTGCTTTGATGAAGCGTGTTGTTGTAAGCGACCTCTGCGAACGGCAAGAGTTCTGCCCAATCAGTTTGTTGGTAATTAATGTAGCATCTAAGGTACTGCTCCAATGTGGCATTAAGGCGTTCACTCAATCCGTCTGTGCACGGATGGAACGCACTACTAAGCCCCTGTTCTGATCCAATTAACTTCAAAAATGCCCACCAGAACTTACAAGTGAAAGTGCTGCCGCGATCGCTGATTATGCGTTCCGGCGTTCCGTGGGCCCTATAAATGTGTTGAATGAAAAGTCTAGCTAGTTTCTGAGCGTTCGGTATGCCCTTGCATGCAATGAAGTGTGCCTGTTTAGAAAATAGGTCTGTGACCACCCAAATGGCCGTGTTCTTGTTGCTCACTGGCAAATCCACTATAAAGTCCATGGCAATTTGCTTCCATGGTTGTGTTGGGCTAGCTACCTCCTGTAATTTCCCTGTGGGTTTGCCCATTTTCCTTTTTGCTGTGGCGCACGTGGGACATGTTCGCACATAAGCTTTAACGTCCGTGCGCAACGATGGCCACCAGAACTTTCCCTGGACTAGATGTAACGTCTTTAGGAATCCAAAATGCCCTGCCGTTTTGTGGTCGTGGTGCATACTCAAAACCCTTTGTCTTAAGGACTCAGGGACGTATACTTTCTTGTCTTTCCAGCCCATTCCGTCTCGCTCCTCTAGTGTGTGTTTGTGCTCCGCCCACCAAGTGTCAGTTACCATTGCCGCTCGCAGGTCTCCTGCAAATGAATCACTCTCAGTCTTGTGTTTTGCGCTGCTGCAGGTGACAGCCAAATTCCCCTCTCCCCTAGCCACTGGTGCCGGTTGCGTCTGCTCCTCCCCTGGCTGGGAAGGGATCAGTGACTCAAAGACCTCCTCCATCCTGCCTTCATGCTGCGGCAGGCGCAATAAGGCGTCCACCAGGAGGTTTTTCCCCCCAGGGAAATATTTCAACGTGAAGTTGAACCTACTAAGGAACTCTGCCCACCTGAGATGTTTGGGATTCAACTTTCTCGGGGCTTTGAGGGCTTCCAAATTTTTATGATCCGTCCACACCTGAAATGGCTCAGCTGTCCCTTCCAAGAGGTGTCGCCATGTGCTTAAAGCATGTTTCATGGCGAATGCCTCTTTTTCCCAAAGACGCCATCGTTTCTCCGTTTGGTTAAATTTCCGAGAAATATAGGCACATGGTCTCAATTTCTCACTGTCATCTGCCTGTAGCAAAATGGCTCCAACTGCATTGAGTGACGCGTCCGTGTGAATTATGAATGGTTTGTCTGACTCTCAAACGAGGATGGGCTCCTCCATGAACAATGCCTTTAGGTTGTCAAAAGCTTCTTGGCATTCTTGGGTCCACACTATTTTCGTGCTTGGTGGCTGGGCTTTTGCTTTTTGCCCCTTGCCTTTCGTTTTCAGTAAATCGGTTAGGGGTAACGCAATTTGCACAAAATCCTGAATGAACTGCCTATAGAACCCCGCAAATCCCAAGAATGCTTGTAGCTGCCTGCGCGTTTGGGGGGGTTGCCACCCCAAAACCACTTTGACCTTTTCGGGGTCCATTTCAATGCCCTCATTCGAGATGCGGTACCCCAAAAAGTCCAGCTTGTCCTTGTGAAACTCACACTTTTCCAGTTTTACATATAATTTTGCCTCCAACAACCTCTCTAGCACCTTTTTGACTAATTCCATGTGTTCCTCTAGGTTTTCCGAGAAAATCAGTATGTCATCTAAATATACAATTACCCCTTTGTACAAAAATTCATACAACACTTCATTTATGAATCTCATGAAGATTCCCGGTCCTCCCACAATCCCAAACGGGAGCACCCGGTATTGAAATGATCCTAGTGGGCAATTGAAAGCGGTTTTCCACTCATCCCCCTCCCTCATGCGTACACGGTAATATGCTTCCCTTACGTCCAACTTCGTGAAGACCTTCCCTTTCGATAGTTGGGCTAACATGTCTTTCAACAATGGTAAGGGGTACTGGTTAGTGACTGAAATTGCATTGAGCCCTCGGTAGTCTGTGCACAACCTCAGTGACCCATCTTTCTTTTTTCTAAATAACACTGGGGCTGCTAACGGGGAATTGGCTGGTTCAATGAAGCCCCGCGCCAAATTTTTATCAATGAACTTGCGGAGCTCCTGTAACTCTTTCTGGGTCATGGCATACATCTTGGGTTTCGGGAACGGTGCCCCAGGGATGAGGTCTACCGTTGCATCTGACTGTCTATGGGGGGGGGGTGCTTGGTCGCATTCCTGCTTGCCAAACACTTCACTTACTGGGAGGTATTTTTCCGGGATTGCATCCAGATTACTTTCATCCCCTTGTTCCCGATCCTCATCCCAAAATTCCATCCCAGCTGCCCCCACTTCCCAGTCATCCACACCCCTTTCCTTGTACGTCCCCCCATGAGTCCCATCCATGAAGTCAATTTCCCCAGAGACCCAATCCACCCTAGGATTTCTAGCTCTCAGCCATTTCAGTCCTAACACAATGGGTCTTGTTGCAATGGGAGCCACAATAAACCTCAATGTTTCTACATGGTTTCCCAAAGTCATTTGTACTTCCTCCGTAAACAGCTCCACTGGCCCCCCTTTCATCTCAGAGCCATCCAGTTGGCAAAAGGTAATAGGCATTTTTAGTTCAAAAAGTCTCAGTCCCAAGTAGTCAGCCACATCCGGGTGCATCAAACCTCTTGAGCAGCCCGAATCTAACATTGCCAACCCAGAGTACTTCCTCCTCCCCCCCACAGCTTTTAGTTGTACCTGAATGTGCATTGTAGGGTTGTGGCAATTCTTCTCGTTGCGCCCTTTTGTGAAGGCCTGCCCCACGGCGCACTTTAAAGCAGACCTTTCTCGTTTCCCGCCATCTGGAATTCAAAGTCTGATTCCTCGCTGTCGCTGTCGTCGTCCACGTGTGTGGGGTGTCTCCATTTCGCCATAGCTGCCGCAGCGCCTTTGCGCTTATCCCCCGTCTCTTTTTCTCCTTTCTTCTCTGGGGGTTTCTTCGGTTGCCACTTCCCTCTAGTCGTCGTCCCGTTCTGTGGGCAGTTACTGATGAGGTGTCCCATTTGTCCGCATCGAAAGCAACTGCCAGCTCTCATTCTTCGATTTCTCTCCTCTTCCCATTGTTTCTGCTTGAAGTCCGCTCGGGCGGGATACATGGTGGTTTCAGGCTTTTTCCTCAAGTGTTTAAACTTTTTAATGGTCATCAGCTGTGTCTGACTTGGTTCAATTCTCCCTGCCAGTTGGATCCAGCCCTCCAGAGTTCTTGGTTCTTCCCTCCCCACCATTAGCTCGAGCAAGTCTTGTCTCAGTCCATACTGGAAGTATTCAATCTGGAATTCTTCCGGCCACTCACTAAGAATCCTTTTGAACTCCAGGGCATATTCCGCTACAGTACTTTTGCCCTGATCTAGGTTCCGAAGGCGGACTCTAGCCGACACTTTTGCCAATGTGTCTTCAAAGTGTTTACGTAAAGCATGCATGAATTTATTAAAGTCCCGAAGCGTGCTTGCATTGACATCATGCAATTTCATGAGCCAACTTGCCGCCTCTCCTTCCAGGAAGCAGGAGACATATCTAACCTTCGCCTCCTCTGTGTAAAATTTATCCTCAAATTCCTCCATAAATCCCTTCACATGGGTCATAAAACATGCTAGTTTTTTGGGGTCTCCATCAAACTTCATTTTCAACTCACTCACCCCTATCAGCGCATTCGCAGCTCCCAAGGTTCTCCGCTGCTGTCTGGATGGGGTTGTTTGTGGCTGGTAATATGCGTTGGGACCCTCTTCCTCTTCCTCCTCCCCATCGAAGTCCTCATCGGATTCTGCTGATCCGCTCCCTTCTTCGGGTGAGGATGGGTATGCCTTAGGGCTTTGTCTCTCTCTCCCTTCCAGGAGTGTGACAATCATGTTTAATGTTTCGCTTATTTCTTCCACCTTACAGTCCATGCGAGACAACTTTTCTTCTACTGCCCCAATCTGTTGCGTTTGGGTGACACGCATTTTGGTTTTCTGCTCTCTTTTCTCCCCCAACCCTTCGCCCACTCCCAGTGACCAATCTGCTGCCCTGGTTCCGTGGGTTGTGGGGTGGGGGGGTGTTTTGAATGTCTCTATTCCTCTGGTCTTCCTGAGCTTCTTGCCCCCCACACGTACCTTTGTTTGTGCTGGGGCTGTGCTGGGTCCGGGTTCGCTTGTCGCAGCCATTTCTGCTTCTTCCCAGGACTGGTCGCGTGCCATGGAGGCATGGGTCTCTCCTGCCACCTCTTGCTCCATTTGTATGTCTTAGATTTTGGGTGCTGCCCTCACTGTTGAAGTCGTTGGGGTTTCGCCAAGTACTTCTCAGGACCGGTAGCCAAAGAAATTTTTTTTTCCCATTCCAGTCTTTATTTAAGGCACTCCATCCGATATCTATAATCTCCCTGCACTAAAGTAACTCACAGACGCATGAGTTCTTAGAAGCAGAAGAGTTTATTACAAGTATACAGAAGTTAGCACAAACAAAGACTGGAATGCAGGAACAAAGAACAGCAAGCACATTTAAACCTTTCCCTCCCCCAGTGTCCTTTGCTGCTGATACATGTAGTCATGTCTGCCCGGGTGCTCAGACAACGCTCACCAAGATGTGAATTCCCGATCATCGGGTAGGTGCGAGCCGGTCTACTTCGGCTGTCAGTCCGGCGATGTCAGTTTCGCGCCACTTTCAGTCTTCCAATGATTCCTTTGTTTGCCTGCCTTTTGGCAGAGATCGGGTGATCTCTGACACCCTGCCACAAGTATACATAGTCTGAAACACAAATGCATGTGATTCCCTAACATTTGCTGGATATTATTTATCTGGGCGTAGGCAAAACTAAGGATATCTAATCATTAATTAGTATCAAGGTGATGCCACAGAATTTAAATAATACTGCTACTGCATATTACTCAAGAGATTTCACATACTTCAGCTTGTAATGTTACAGAGATAAGAAGATTGAGACTCACACAATCTGCCGTTCCCAGAACCTAAAGATGCTTGACTAGATATGGACTTCAAGCAGGCCGAGAAGTCCATATCTAGAAGTCCATATCCATATCCCAAGGGGGACTCTGGGCGGTTTACAATAAAATAAAATATATTTAAAATAAAACAATATATTTAGCAATATGATTTTAAAAGTCACGCTCTGCTACAGTATCTTGGAATTCCAACCTGTAACATTCCAGACAGTGAGTGAGGAAAATCAGAGGGTCAGTCCAGACATAGAATGGAAGGCGGGCCTCTTTGGGGCTCCTGCTGGTCAGTGGCTGTTCACAAAGTCAGTACACTCTCTGTCAGACAAAGGCAGCCTGTCAAGAGATGCATTGCTAGCTTTGCATGACGGCAGTTTCTGTTGGTTCATTACTTTGGAAGAGAGCAAGGCCATCTTGCATACTCAATTCTGGGTGCTTTGCCTGGCAGCACTTTCTAATCTTAGATATTCCAGACCTGGCATGAAATTGACAAGCGTTATGCCAGTTTCTCCTTCTACCCCAAGAGGTGGAAAGACTGGTGCAATAGCCAAGTGGTGGGGTCAGTGGAGCAGAGGACAAGCCCAGGATAGAGCAGCAGGGTGCTCCTGCAGTGTGCTGTGTGATCTCCCTCTGGGGGTAGTGCTGTGCTCAGAAACAGCCTGGGACAAGAGCACCTCCACCTTAACCGCCTGCCCCTTGTGCAGGTGGCTCAAACTTCTGTCCCTGGCACCTGCCCACGTTCAATCAATCCTGCCCCACACAGAAAGCAACTGGTGGTGGTTTTCATGGCACCACTTGATATTGGTGGGAAGAACAAAGCCAGGGGAATCGACCAATCGAATGGCGGGGATACTCAACCCTCCCTAGAGAGGCAGATTAAAGCTTGGCTGTTAGGACAGCATAAATTCTGCTGGCATACCTTTCTGCCAATTCATGAATGGAAGGATGCACATTAACACCACTGCGAGGAAAAGCTTGGGTGGGGGTGGGGGGTGGAATAAAAATGACTGGGTTATCGTGGCAGCAATGAGATTCTAATTTCAGGGATTTCCAGGGAAGCAATGGCGGATTGAAGATGGCTCCGATTTTTGGGTGTTGATTTGAACCAGGATCACAACACCGATATGTAAAAAGATGCTGTGGATTTGAAAATGGGCTTTAAAATGCAGAGGATAAGAGTGATATGGAAAAGGATGCCGAAATGGAGAGTCAAAGGAAAGGGATCATACAAATGTTAAATCTGAAGAGTGACTTGGAAAGGCTTTTTATCTTGGATTTACAAAAAGAGTGTGTTAAACCAATGAAATTATTTCTGGGAGGAGACAAACAGAAGCTGCTCCTGAAAGGAAACAAAGGCATGATAAGAAATGAATTTGGGGGACAATATTTGACAGAGTTAAAGATTAAGTGTTTTAAAAGTAAACAGAAGCTCTACAAAGTGAATCTATTTGATCAGGGTTTATGTTGTTGTTTCTGGTAGTTATTAAGGGGTTTTTTTTCCCTTGCTTTAAGGATTTGTTTACAAGTGGAGAGAGATTTATTTTGTTTTAATTCTTAGAGAAAGTGATAAATTGGATTATACAATGGATTTTTTTATTAAGGTTAAAATATAGTATATGTTATCTCTGGTAGCTCTTAATAGACTTTTGGTAATTAGAATTAAATGATGATTTTTTATATTTTGATTATTATGAAGGGATGTGATATGGGAAGAAATTATTTTTTCCTTTCTTTTACTAGAGAGGGTGTTACGTTACTGAAATTGTTCATATTTGTCTGGAGGGGAGGGAGAGTCATCCTTTACATATCTTCTTTTTTCTTTTTTTCTATTTTTTTGTATAAGAAAATACATAAAAATAATTAAAAAACTAATACAAACTGAGAAAGTATAAAAAGTAAAGAGAAAATAAATTCTCTTTACTTTTTTATACTTTCTCGGTTTGTATTAGTTTTTTATCTTTGTATCTTTAAACTTCAATAAAATTATCATAAAAAAGGAGATTCTAGTTTCAAAACATCTCCCTGAGCCTTACTTTGGGTGTCCATTGGTTTGCTTCTGGCCAGCTTCCCGAATTCTATTCCTGGACAAGGTCCTGGCAGATGCAATGGTTTCTCAGCTGCAGAAGTTTCTGCACAAGAGAGATTATCTGATCTACAACAATCTGATCTGGTTATGAATCTGACTGCTTAGGTCCCCTTGGAGACAATGTATGCCTGGACTGAGCATGGCAGTATGTATTCTGAACATTTCCTTGCAGATATCGTTTTGCCTCACTGAGTAACTCGGGGCTTTTCAAATAAAAAGATGGATGGTTCTTCCCATGGAAATGTCTTAAATATTATTATTCCAAAGAACCAGAAAAGTAGCACAATCAACATGCCTGTCTCTATGGTGTGATGCTTTTGCAAAAACTGGTCTGGGGTGGAGGAACCCAAGGGATACTATCCAGGGCTTCCATGGGGAAGGGGGGTGGAATGGATTGTGCACTTGAAAATCAAACTCTGGTTTTAAAAGAAGAGAACACTTCTGCAGAGTCAACTGCATGCAGTTTTTCTGAAAGATAAATTGACTGGCTTGTAACAGTTCCAGGAGAATTAGTGCTAATTAAGCTAAAGGATGAACATTTGGTTCAATAAGAAAATGTGCTTGCCATTCCTTGCTTCAGTCCAAAGGAATTCATTTTCTTGATTCTTAAATGGCAAGGCGTAGTGTCTTTTCTCCTCCTCCATCACTGCCACTCCCCTGCTGTTCTCCATTAATTTGGGATAACAGCGATGAAAGATACAACCAACCTGTGACAGTGATCATCTGTCATCACCAGGATGGCTGCAGGTTATTCTGCCCAGAAAGAGGGGAGGAAGTGCCTACTTCTTTGTGAAGTCATCAGTCAACCAAATCATTCTACACCAGGGCCTGTGTCCTACTAGGCTCTGGTGGTATTTCATTTTTTTTCATTATAAAATGTTTTCCATTACAAAATAGTACTCAGGCTCAATGGTCCCTTCAATTTCTGATATGCAGAAAAAAAAGTGGTTTTATGCATCTTTTCCCAAACCAAGTACAAATTAGTGCACCACAATACAAGTATATAAGTAAATTGCAAGTACACGTAATAGTGACATGTTAACATATTACATATTTCTTAGTTAAAGTATAGAAACTGGCAAGTATAATAGAATATCATATACATGCTTGAAAGTTGTACCTTCAAGTCCTTTTGATTCTTGGCAACAGCCTCCTGAAGTTTTCTTGGCAACACTTTAGGAAGTGGCTTACCCTTGCCTTCTTCCTAGGGCTGAGAGAAGTGACTGGCCCAAGATGAGTTGGCTTTGTGCCTAAGGTGGGACTAGAACTCTCAGTCTCCTGGTTTCCCATTGGCTCCTTCCTAGGGCTGAGAGAGAGTGACTGGCCCAAGGTCACCCAGCCGGCTTTCATGCGTAAGGCGGAACTAGAATTCCCAGTCTCTTAGTTTGCCATTGGCTCCTTCCTAGGGCTGAGAGACGGGGACTGGCCCAAGGTCACCCAGCCGGCTTTCATGCCTAAGGCGAGACTAGAACTCACAGTCTCCTGGTTTCTAGACGGGTGCCTTAACCACTGCACCAAACTTACAGATTATAAGCTTGCTAGTCACTCATAATTAATAATTGCAATCAATATTTTGTAAGCATTTAAAATTATTTCTTCCTTTTTTGGGGTGGGTGATTTGATATTGTAATGAAAGAAAAATCTAAAGAAAGAAAGAAAAGCCTTATACAAAAAATATTTAGATAGCCTCCTCTTTGTCATTCCACTCCCCTCCCCTTCTTCTCTGGATATATTCTGAACTTATTTAAACTTTAATTGATATTAATTTAAAAACTGAAATTTGTATAAAGTTAACAACAGTGATGGACCTTGCAGCCTGAAACTCAACAGATATTTATTAAATCTTTTTTGGGGAGTGAGGAGAGAAATTAAAGCTTTTTTTTTTTTTTGGAAGGATGGGAGGAAGGAAAAGAATTAAACCTGTTTTTGGTTTGGATTATGCAAATACAGTGCTGTAGGGGACTTCCGTAAAGTCCAGAATGCTGTCCTGATACTGCCAACTTCATCCAAAATGCCACCCAAAACCATTACCAAATGAGGGAGGGAAGTGAAAGATATGCTGAAATAAATCTTTTATTTTTTCAGAGGAGTTTATCTGAAAATTTTTAAAGAAAAACAGTACAGGCACTGATGGACCTTGCAGTCTTGTATGCCCTTGTAACACCTCTGCTTTGCGAGCTGCACTGGTTGCTGGTTTGCTTCTGGATGTGGTTCAAGGTGCCGGTCGCTACCTCTAAAGCCCTGCATGGCATAGGGCTGGCTGGTTGAGGGCCTGCCCATCTCCCATAGGTTGGCATGCTCTGGGTTCCTTCAATTAAACAGTGCCATCTATCGGGACCCCAGAAGCATGTCTTCTCTGTAGCAACACCTGCCCTCTGGAATGAGGTACCCCCGAGATCTGGATGGCCCCCACCCTGCTGGTGTTTTGAAGGGCCCTGAAAACATGGCTCTTTGCCTAGGCCATTGGTGAGGGTGAATGAAGCCCCCTTAGATTCTTTTTTTCATTCCAGTCTGGTTTCTGTCATCTTGCCATCTTTTATTCCTCATTTTTGTTTCTGATTGTATATTTTTAAAAAATGTCTAAGAATCTTTATTTTTTATTTATTTATTCATCACATTTATATAGCCACCCATCTCACAAGACGTGACTCTTGGCAGCATACAATAAAAAACAAACCATAAAATAAGCAATATTAAAAAAAACACTCTACAATTAAAAACATCCATCAGGTTTTTTTTACCAATCGAAGAGAATATTTGTAGCTCAGGGTTGAACCATGGAGTCTTTGGTACTCTCTGAGCCTTGTTGTTTTCTTGCAGACATTTCATTGCCAGACTAGGCAACATCTTCAGTGCGAAAAGGGAGTGGGACTTGCTCTCTGTTTATATACCCTGGCTTGTCCTGCCTGTGTTGGTGGGGGTGTTGTACTCTCCTTGGTATTACCTTGATTGGGTTGTTGTTTGCTGCTTGGTTGACTGACTGAGTTAATAATTCCTTGATTAGGGTATATTGTGCTGTTTGATTACTCCTCTGGCGCTAATCTTGGTGTTAATCTTTGCATATCTGGGTATTGATTGCTAGCAAGGAGGTGTTCTGGTCTTTTGGCTTTTCTATTGTCACTTATGAATGGTATGTAAATGTTGTTTACCTCTATGTGTCTGTTGATGGCTGCTTTGTCTGAATGCCAAGCCTCCAGGAATTCTCTAGCGTTTTTGGATTTGGCTTGGTTTAAGATGCTCACAGTACTGTAGCAGCCACTATGTAGGACAGATAG